>CM055275.1:15317977-15384678 GCA_029237695.1 Conchocele bisecta | reverse complement strand
CAAATATGTATGCGTCCTGTCGAATGATAATATCTGTAACACTATACACCCGTGTTTATCTCCGTACCTCAAGCATTAGGCAGGTTGGCTATTTATTATACTACCGATATAGGTGTCTTAAAGGTACATGCCCACTCAGTAGGCATAAACTGTTCTTTATATCAGAGACACAATCTGGTACATTTTCTGGCAAAAATAAACATTCATTCACCATTACCCCACGTATGGATTGGCATTATTATACATTTTATATCAGACATAAATGTATACACTGATGTCAGGGGCGATAACCGTGTTTCCTTAAACTGTTAACGGACGTTACTATTTATTATCTGTATTTATTTTTCGATGTGCAATGATCATACTTTATAATCTGTCGAAAATGTTATTTTTTTCAGGTGACGCATTTACTAGTATAAATAATTAAAAAAATACCATGCCTCATTTGCATATGAAAAATATCCTGATACTACCGCGCGTCACTATCAGTAAAATAAATACATTATAAATGAGTATATATAGTGGGCACTTGTAATGTTTACAACTGGTGGAATAGTGACACAATTATACACTTAATTAATTCCTATAAATAACATTTTGTGCCTACATAGTGGGCATGTACCTTTAAGCCTTTTCGCCAATTTTCTTATTTCACAACGAAAGTATATATTGTGACCACTCATTTGAACCGTCTCATCGAGACGGTTCAAATGAGTGGTAACAACGTATACCTTTGTTGAGAAATAAAGAAAATATTTAATTTAAATATAAATTAAAGTTTTTGTCTCCTATATTACAACAGTGATTAAGCACATACTAACTGTGGAACGAATGGGTCACGGGTTTTGAAAGTACTCGAGCCAATTCCTGCCCTTAAATATAGGATAAAAAAAAATAGTGGGCCAGGGGAAGAAGGGACCGTACATAATAATGATAGTTTCTGAAACCTCTGTACAAAATTCTGCAGATTTATTTTTTATTTGTGAAATATTTTCGCGAAAATTGGCTATGACATAATTTGTAACAAACTCTCACTGAGAAGGCTGTGGCAGTATTTTATTCACCGCTGCGGGCCTTTGAATATTTAACAGAAAACATTCTACACAATTGAAGAGCAAGTGGAAGAAGGGGGCTAACTCCATGATCAATATATTATAGCGGTAAATGTTGCCACAAGGTTGACAGAGTTATGTACCTTTGCTTAACAAATTTAGCCCCGTACATTCTGTAGATACAATATCTATTTGCTGATCATGGAAAATATAGCTTAATTCTCTAAATGGCTAATTAAGTTATATGTTTGAATGTGACAAAGGTGTCTGGCACTGAATCAGGATCATGTAGCTTCAGTGAGCATTGAATAAACTTTCCTACTAAAGCTTGCAGTGACATGGATATGTAGGCTGTATGCTTCTTCTAATTTTAAGAATGGAAAACAATATGCTTGTTAGATCCCTGTCGAGTTTCGCCCTGTCTGTCTGTCCGCCTGTCTGTCTGTCCGGGCAACCAACCGGGAGGAAGGGGCCATTGTGCGGAGCCTAACGCAAAGTAATCCTTTGATATATTCCGTATGGCCCCTTATTCTATTCATAACAAGGGGCCATTTCTATTGTTCTAGAACAATGGAAATGGCACCTTCCTCCATATCGTTGGAACGTCCGTCTGTCTGTCCGGGCACACGAGAGGGTATATGGTGGGTACAAACATACCCAACAAATGCTCTTCTATGTGTTGGGAGCTTTTTAGTGCTCTTATTGGCTTATTCTGTTGTTTGTGTTGGGTACTTGTTATACAGTAAAAACACAACAAAAGATCAGTTGGTAGGAATGCCCGTCTGTCCGTCCGTCCGTCCGTTTATTTTGTGAAAGTTTTTGTAAGAGTTTCTCAAATCACCCTATAATTTCTGTTTGCCTTCAGCTAATATATTCATGCCGCACACATGCATTACTAAGTAACTATACATCATTCCACCTTCATACAATTACCCTCGTTACTGATCGTACGTCCGTCTGTCTGTCTGTATATTTATTTGAATTATTTTGCAAGAGTTTCTCAAATCACCTATAATTTCTGTTCGCCTTCAACTAATATCTTCATATTGCACACATGCATTACTTAGTAGTGATACATCCTTCCACATTAATATAATTACCCTCACTACTGGTTGTATATCTATCCGTCTGTCTACAGGCCACATGTTCCAGTTGTATAAGGTGACTAAGAGGGAATTGAGTTAACCTTTACAACATTACAGGCAGCACTCCCAATGAGCCAGATGATTCTGAGATGATCCGGCTCGTAACAAGCTGTCTCACCAGGATCTGCACTGTTTGTGGATATTTTCTTATATTTGACAAAAACACCCCTTTTCTGATTCACTTTAATGAAATAGGTCAACAGTCTACATGAAAGAGTCCATACAGTTAAGTGATCAATCATCTTTTTGATGTGGCAAGGCACCTTGACACAAAATGTTTATCTTATGGATTCAATTTGAACGTGCAATGAAGTGCAATTTTGTTCTACACATGTACAGACTGGTTCCACCAATTCACCCATTTACCCATCATTAGATATATGTGTGGCTGTCACTGGATAAATGGGGTTTATGGCTTTTGCAACCAGTGTAGATCCATATCAGCATGTGCATCCGCACAGTCTTATCAGGATCCGCACTGTTTGCCATTATATCAACTGAATGAAACACTTGTCATGCTTCTAACAAGCAATATAGATCGTTATCAGGCTACAGGAGTGTGCTATTTGATCAGGATCTATATTGGTCACAAATTCCATAAGCTCCATTCTCCATTTCTCCAGTCACAGCCACACATAGCTAGGATATTAAGTTCAACAGACAGTAAAATTCAATCAATTGATTGATCGACCGACCGATCAATCAATCAATCAATCAATCACTCAATCACTCAATCAATCAATCAATCAATCAATCAATCAATCAATCAATAAATAAAATATTTCAATCTAGTCATCTTTATGTACATGATTTGTTAACCATATGCCTATATCCTATGCAAAAACAACCTATAGAGGTTAGTAGGGGTGGGAGTGGGGTGTACTGCAGTCTGGTTGTCTGTCCATGTTGAATATGAGACCAGAGGTTCAAGACCACAGTGATATTGAGGGGATTGATTGATTCTATGATCACATGTTTATGTCCGTTGTACAGCAATGTCATATGCAGACGGGATGTACAGGTACGGGGTAAAAACAACTTTCAGCGATAACCGGTGTCTTGATCCTGTGTCGGGCATGCTAACCATATCAGAACACTTGACCCCATTGTTAACCCTTACACCGCTATCTTAATTTATTTGTCGTCTGCTGTTTATTTTCTATTTTCCATTTTTATCATCAAAACATGCTTTGACAGCACTTTAGAATAATTTACAACATGCTTTTCGACAGCACTTCAGAATCATTTCCATTGGAAATGATTCTGAAGTGCTGTCAAACCATGTTTTTATTGAGAAATAAGGCAAGATATAAAAGCAACAGCAGACGACAATTGTTGTGCGTAGCGGTCTAAGGGTTAAGACAGACATATCCGCACATCCTCACGACGCTGAGTGGACAAAATGGTTAGTATTATACCCACTATACCCACTATTTTTAGAGAGAAAAAAATGGATATATTCTTTTGGACATGGGTGTTTGTCCATTTGTCCATCTGTTCCTAGCAACATTTGGGAGTTATGTGCGATTTCCATTGTTTGAGATCAAGAAAAAGCTGATAATTTCATTATGATTAATGTATTATTTTGTGTTTCTGAGTCCACCTAAGCCCATAATTCCTAGATGTTAGCTCGGACGGACGTACAATTATGAATGGTTGGGAAAAGAGGCACCATTCTGTCAAATTATGTGTCAACCAACATTATTTGTCTGCCGCTGTGTCAAGAGTAAAAGGGACGGAATTCCTCTTGTCTTATTGTGTTGTGTTCCAAGGTACATCAGTCATACACATACAGTATTAAGTAAAGCGAGAGTTATCTCACAATACCGTTCTACAACAGTAAGTGTGTTGTTGCGTTTTGCAGCAATTACTTGCAGAGAATGATGTATATGTCACATTGTTCCCATGTTACTATATACTGGTCAACGGCGTAATATTGCATATGTATATGTAGGCTCATTGATTTAATTCTGTTTTATTTTATTGTATGTATAGTCACCTTTCTATTAACCTTAATTGCATATATCAGTTGTGAGCAAGCATGATATTATAATAAGAATTTGTGCTTCCATAATCGTCCAATGTATTCGTGGCTACAAACCATCATATTGTTAAATAACGCATGTCGACTGGCAATATAGCCATCTATTCTGACTAACTATAATATGCCCGACACACAGATTTTTATTTATAATAGATAACCACGTGCAGGCGAAACCCCTAGACGGTCGCTATTTGAACAAACGAAAACAAACATTGTGATTACCACTGTATGCTTGTCTGCTTTATGTGGTACATGTAATGCTGACTACAGGTTGGTCTACCCAGTCTCATCTGTCTCAGATCCGTATGTGTTCATACATATACGTGTATACTATTACTATTTGCAGGATACTTGGTGACATTCGACGAGGATGGCATTCGCCAAAGAGTGGCCAATGACGAGATCTATGATTGGGATATGAGCGTTGAAATAGCAAAGTGACGTTGAAACTTTAAAATAACGACACGAACAGCCGACTGTCAAATATATTCTCTTGATACAACCAGTCACTAACAGGAACAAATTGAACCATTTCAATCATGCGTGCGTTTAACGATATGTGTGTAACACCAACAATTACACCAGATGAAAGAAGAATATTTCCTCTACTAGTGTGGCACAATGTATTTATTGTTTGTTGTACTTTACAGTAAAGCCAATATGGCGAAACCTATATGTGACAGGTACATTAACAAATCACGTGATTTTGAAGTCAGCATGTGCACTGTATTATTGTAGATTTATATCATATTCACGGTGTTGTAAGGAACTTATTTTCTAATTTTTTAACTAATCTAGTAATGTTCAAAAACATATCTCTTGTTTTCTACGATCATTTTCCAATCTCTATAAGCCAGGTTTCGGAGTCAATTAACATTTGACTGAATTTTACGAAATAGAAAAACGGCTCATTCTTAAGGTTTTGGGTAAAATTTAATATTATCAACCAAAATGTTGTTTTTGCATATATAGTCGTAATAGTTGGGCAGGTTTCATGACACAGACAATAGTATAGTATTTGACAAACAATAGTCAGGCATATGGGAAATATTTCAGATATTGTTTTGGCACAACTACTTTTTTCTGCTGATGAGCTACAGATGAAATTGTGCGAATCAGATAGGTCTATAGCAAGATGTATGTTAGCAAGTATCGATACAGTAGTGATGTGACACGTTTTCAATATATATGCGATAACCCTCGTACATGTATAAAGTTACAAATCGTAATGGTAAACTGCATAGAATCCCTGGCAATCAATCTGCCTGGCTATGGGGTGCCGTTTTGGACTTTAATAGCACTTTGTGATATCACCCATTCAAATATCTGTTATCACCTATTCAGATCCGAATGCGTGATATCACCAATTCGAAATGAATAATTGATATCACCCTTTTAAATAGGTGGTATCATCATTTCGAATCGGTGATATCATGTATTCGAATCGGGGATATCACCGATTAAAAAGGAATGGTTGATCTCACGTATTCGAATACAATATATCACCCATTCGAATGAGCGATATCGCCTATTCGAAAGTGTGATATCACCCATGAATTCTGAATTGTGGATAGGTGATATCACCGATTCGAATGGGTGATATTACAAAGTGCTATTAAAGTCCAAAACAGCGCACCATAACCCATTCGTATCGAAATGGTGATATCATTGATTCGAATGGGTGATATCATGTATTCGAATCAGTGATATCACCGATTGAAAAGGAGTGGGTGATATCACCTATTGAAATGGGTGATATCACGTATTGGTTTTGAATCAGTGATATCATCGATTCGAATACACGATATCACAGATTTGAATGAGTAATATCACCTATTCGAAAGGGTGATATCGCCCATTCGTTATGAATTCGTGATATCATCCTTTTGAATAGGTGATAATCACCCATTCGCATGGGTGATTTCACAAAGTGCTATTAAAGTCCAAAACGGCGCCCCATACCTGGCACAGAAAATAACATTCTGATACAGTAAAAGTCGTTTATGTTGGGAGCCATCACATATAAAACTGTCAAAGTATTAAAGATACTGTGTCTCCTATTATATTTAACATTGTAAGAGGGTGGTTGGTTGGGAACATGTGAATGGTAACTATAACGATGTGTTCCATCCTTACCGGAATCTCGATATCCCTGGTTTGGTCCTCAGGTACAATTTAATGCCCGCTTTCATGTTACTGGTTTGTCGGATGAGACTTTAAACTGTGGTCCCGTCTATATATGGCATTAGCTCTTGCTGGGACTTTAAACTGTGGTCCCGTCTCTATATGGCATTAGCTCTTGCTCGGACGTTAAACCAACTCACTTTCACTTGTTCATGTTACTTAAGAGTTGAATCTGGTTTAATACCATTATGAAATTAGTAGGAATAGTAATAATCCTATTACTTTTAGGGAGGTGGGCTAAGCCGTTTTGGTGTGTATCTGTAACCAAATCAGGTTATTATAATTTCAGGGCTGAATATATATATTGTTTCATCTGCAAATATCCAATACTGATTTTGGAATTGTCAGGTGAAATATGGGATTCGAACCAGTAAACCCGGCTTAATACACGTACAGTATATAACGAACCATTTGATCTTCTATCTAAGAACATGTGCAATATCTTATGAGAAATATTTACAAAATTTACGGTATTTTCCCTGTCGAAAGTTGACGAAATTTGCACAGCCTTCCACATTGTCTATGGAAATTTCGTTATGTTTCGACGTCATTTACAGAAAATATCAAAGTTTCTGTAAATAAATGTCATGAAAAATGTTCTTAGGTACAAAATTCACATGACGTATATCATATGGTGTTAGCTGTTGACAGGCCGTTACACGTCAGTAAATAAATGAATTCAAATTTTCGATTCGTGGTCATGTGTTTTGTGGAATGCAACTGGCCTATAAACAGGATATGCAGAGCTTTGTATTTTATCATAACAAAGTAGTGCTTTGTTGAATACTTTTACAAACTGAAATGTAATGGATGTCCGGTATACTTGTGCCAGTAAAAAGAGACAATGTTAGAAACTAACATGCCAAGTAATTGTAGAATATTCGTATTATATTTACACATATAGGAATCAATGAATTGCATTCTCTTCGGATCTTAGAAGTTCTAAAGATACACGTACTACTTTGGTACATTTTAAATAAGTTGTTTAGTTGATGCAATGACGTACGTATATTAAATGTCATACGATGATCTTCATGTTTTGTCTTCTGTACATACACACATATACTCCAAAAGTGATAAAAAGTGGCAGTAATGGTAACATGGTTAGAAAGTTCCCAATGGTGTTGCCGAAAACTGTAAAAATTAAAAATTGCCATGGAAACAAAAAAATCACCTCTAAGACCTAATATTAATGGAATATCAGTAAGATGACTGTGACAATCGTGCTGATTGACTATCCCAAATATAAACACGGCCTTTTATATGATCGTTTATATGCCTTATTTAACAAATTATGGATAATCACACAACACGACTGCCATGCTAGTCTTACTGACCTGCATCTAATAATAAGCTATTTTTTGACATTTTACTTCTTTCTACACACAATTAGGATAGTTTTTTTTTAATAGTTTTACCATCACAGTCACCATTTTAATATTAACCTGTGGATATAAATAAACATTGAATATGCTTTGCCGCAGTGACCGAGACCTATAATGGCTAAGAAGCCTGTAGATGCCATCAAGTTTAAAAAGGTGACGAGCAAGCCCTCTGCCGTCTCGCGCGGGCGACCCGTTGGTTTAGAGGAGCAGCAATCGCCGATTGCACTTCCACCGGATGTTGACGTCCGGTACCTCTATCAACCGGGAGAGCTCGAAGGTGGCAGCCGCCGCGCGACTGATCACGTGTGATCTCTGAATGTATATCATCTGGATCGCTCTATTACCAAACCCGATGAGCCCGTGCTCTATTATTTGGCTGAAGGTCCATCTCGCGGTTTTGTTCGCGAAGAACTTCTTATGGTACCTTCTGACACCCAGCTGCCCCCGGATCGTCAGAGTCTTTAGTATTCTCCCCTTTTTTAGAGTCCTTTCTTTTTGTTTACCTATGTTAGAGGCTCGGTGTGTACCCCGTCTTCCATCACTCTCCTCTTGTCGTAGTACGCCGACAACCCTAGTTTACTCTGGGTGTATGTTTTCATTACTCCACCGTTCATACGGAACACTATATTTTTAGCCACGTCTCTATGGCCTTCCAACGCGTTCTTATATCTATTCCAACTCACGCTGTTCGTTCTCTTACTCATTCCCTTAGAGGAATGCTTCACTACGCCCGGGGTTTCAATTCCAATCTCGATTGGAGTTGGTTGTGTGGCCAGCGCGCGTCGTTGGTGCCTGGCCGGATGCCACTTGGAGTCTTCGATGTCAGCCAGCTTTTCTACGAAGTAACACTTACTGGATAGCGCTATAGCTCTATCTCCTTGAAACACCATCTTGAACAGCCCAGGTTCCCTGTTACTCCATTTATCCCATGCGAGCCAGTTGCGCTTATCTTTCTCATATGCCACACGTTGTCTAGGCTTCACCAGCGCGTCTAGGCTTTCATCGTTAGCTGTACTATCAGGTTTAACAGTCACACCTATGTACATACGGTCCGTATCCATCTGAATTAGTTCAAAGTCCTTTCTCGATATGTACTTGTCTAGGAAGTCGTAATAGAACTGTAACATTCTCAGCTTGACTAGTTGGTACACGGCTATCCCACAGTGAAACGGTCTCTTAACAGCACACTTAGCCTTCCTATTAGATATCTCATACGCGTCTCCGATCTCTTCCAGATCTTTGAAGAACGCTGAGCGTAGTGCTTTATCCACACAGCTCTCATTTTTAGTGTACGTAGTGTTAAGGTTTCTCTCTGGTGCCTCAATCATCTTACCACAACACGAATTACCAACCAACTTCATTATTTCAGCTACCGGCTTCTTCGACTCATCTACGTCTCCGGTCCTCCTAGCCGCAGTCACCTCTTCGACAAACCACGCGAAGGGTTTTCCAGCTTCGTAGTCTAGGATCCTGTGGAGGCCTGTTATCACTAGCCCGTGCTCTAGATACCACTTCAACAGCGGGGCGTACAGCAGCATCTTTTTTGCCGACAGCGTGCCCACTAATATTTGTCCGTCTCCTCGATTCCTGCCTGTCTTTTTCAGATACTGGAGCATGTGCTCCGGAACCTCCTCCTCTTCAACTACCCTGTTTAGGAACACCGGAGACATCTCTTCAAACTTTTCTCTCAGGCTTTTTGAGACTTCTATATCCACCTCGGCGAACCCGAACCAGTAATCACTTCCCCTGTGTACCCGTTGGCAGAACTTGTCTATGATCTTTTGGTTGTGGGGTGTCTTATTGTGGTGTATAATTTCCTTACCGCACGGCATCTCTTTTTTGAGTGTCCACATGTACAGGGCATTAGCGTCGTACCCGAGGACTGCCTGACACGGTTTCCCTTCACCCTTACTGTTTGGGCGTATCTTAGAAACACCTGCCTCGGCGCATCTGGTGAACACGATAGACGGTCCTCCGACTAGAGCTCCCTGTAACATCTCGTACGTCTCTTTCTCTGGGGCATACAGCTGGCCAGTCTTCGGTTCGGATCCAGCTTTTCCCGGGATACCAGCACTTGCCGACGCCGTTCCTCGCATCAGATATTGGATGGCTACTCCTGGTAGGGTAACGGCGTCTTTGAATATATCTACTCCTCTATGTTTGTAAAGTCACACATCTTACCTAATGCCTCTAGAAAAGGTGATACGTCGAGATCGTTGTAGTATCTCACCCAGTCCTTAAATGTTCTCATTCCTTTCTCCTCGAAAATTCTCCTGCACTCCTCCAGCTGCTCCTCGGTTACCAGCATCTCTCATCTTAGTTTGGAATACCAGTGCTCTTTGTCAGGGAGCCCTTGATATTCTAGCTTGTCTACAGAATCGAACCACTCATACGGGAAGAAAGACTTTTGAGATGAGCAGTCGTATGCCTTAATCCACTTATCGTAACTGACTACCGGACCAAGATACAGGAGAACGTCCATGAATCTGAATTCCGGAGTGAATAGGAATATGGTGTCGTTAGTCCGCTTGCCTACCATAACTTTCGTGGTCGTGTCTGCCAACCTACCCACAAGATGTTTCTTGATGAGGTTGATGTCATACCTACTGCAGTTGAAACCCAACACTGGGACCTGATCTATCCACCTGTTTATCTCATCCACTTGGCGAGGCCTGAGGTGCTCCGTGTCCTCGAACCTGTACCGGCGACCCACTTCTTCACGAATGTCCCTACCCCTCTCCTGCAGATCTTCTATGAACTTACTTACTAGTTTGGCAGGATCCATGTCACAGATGTGAGATACGGATCCTGACAGGCTGTCCCCTATGCTAACACTTACGGGCACGTGCTCTGTCTCGTACGATAGGTCTGGCGTTTGGTCGATCCTCCCTTCCTTACTCAGATACGCTTCAAAATCGTATACTATCTGGTACGGGTACAGTGTGGTGGGACATCCTGTCTTAATCTTAGTGCCGGTTCTGTTATATTTACACTCCCACATTATCACTAGGTTAAATCCTGCTTCACGGATCTCTTTATCCCGCTTGTTGCTGGTGCGAAACTCGTGCCATCTCGCCGGGTGATGTTTCTGGCAGCCGTGCCAGAAACACCCGTGATACTGGTACACCGTGTTATTTTCCTTGCAGTATCCATCTACTGGAGCTCCACAGATCCACCTTTCACCACCTTGTCCGCACTGTTCGTGGTGAATGTGAATTCCCTCCTTCTCTTCCACGGAGTACATCCAATCAAGTGCCCCTAGGTTGCCAGCACTCTTTGGGTAGAAGGTCTTCTCGAACCCGGAGCAAGGGCGCTCGATAACTTTCCCTTCGCATACGGCGTGTGTCTCGCCTTTCATACACTTAGGTCCGTGCCGAGTAACGTTACTAGCCTTCGTGAACCTCTGTTTGCAAGTGTCGCAAGCGTACGTTTTCGACAGACCTTTTAGGTTGGTTATCAGGAACGCGTGGTTTTTGTAGATTTTTGTATCGTCATATGCTTCGTACCTACCTCCTCATAGTGTGCTGGTGCCTTCTTCAACCACCATATTTCACTCTCGGTTGGCTGATATACTTCTATACCCACCTTAAACTTCTCCTCAACCTTTTTCAGCTCGTCTATTGGAATAGGCCCATGCTCTCTCTTACCGAAATACTTAGCACTCATCTCTCTGTCTTGGGCGGTACATTTGTCTGATCGCGCCCCGCCGTGAATGGCCAGGCACCTGAATAGACACAGCTCATCGTTGTATTTATCTAACGAGTACATACCTTTCTTATTCCTCAGCCAGTCTGGGAGAGGTCCACCAGCCGCGTGTTTGAAAGTCAACCCGAGATCTACTCCTCGTGTTCCCTGCACTAGTTTTATATAAACCTGCTCCCACCTCACGAACGTCCATTTCGTGTTGGGCCTCTCGACTTTATCTATGTCCATCCTCTTTTTCTCGTTATCTTTCGCCCATTTCTCTACTTCAACTAAGGAGTCCATCCACCTACTCCCCCCAAGATTCTTATTAAATATTATCGTCTTCGCGCGACCTCGGTGATCTTTTTCCTCGATGTGTTGTAGTTTGTAGGAGTATGAATATCTTAAGTGGAAGTTTGTTGTCAGATGAGAAGTTAATTTCTCTACTATCCTATCAGGTATTTCCTTTTCTACGTGTTTCCTAAATGAGAACGTGAACGTGCGTCTACCCTGCTCGACTTTCTCCATCTCTTCGTCTCTAACCCCTAGAATAGCCTCGCCCTCGTCGGCTATCGCGTGTAGGAGGGCGGTTTTAAGTTTACGCTTTGGTTTAACTACGGCGGGGGAAGCCGGCAGGGCGGCCGTTCTAAGTCCAATTATACACTCTACTTGTAGTCGTTTTCCTATTTGAGTGGTTAACTCCTGAGACCCCAAGACGGCATTTGTGAAGGCACCTCTGCAGTATGCCCTACCTACTCAATGTGTAAACGCCTCATTCTTTATGGCGTTTATCAGCTTATTTAACCCATAAACGCGCAGACGGTTGCTATAGACAATACCGAGAGATTTAGCCTCGGCTCTCACCGTTTCAATCTGAACCTGATTAATTGTTGTAGGCATTTTTTTTATATCAGTATATTTTGGTATATATACTTTGGTATGATATAACCTATGAAATGTATCTGTTCAATTGGGTGTCATAATAACATAAGGTTGTAATAGTTGTCATATTTTCGGATAAATAATCGATAACACAACCTATAGAAATTTCTGTTCAATTGTGACACCCAATTGAACAGAAATTTATACAGGTATAAATGGAGTGTGTTACATGTTGTACAACTTTTGCACGACCAGCCAACCTGCGAAGGCATCTAGCAAAGAAAGATCCTTGTGCCGCCCCACAATTCCAATGCCCCAGATGCCCTTGTAAATTCGTTAGTGCCCAAACTCTTTGTAGACATAAGCAACTGCGCTGCCAAGTGGCTAAAGGTGAACGTGGTAGACTAGAGTTGGTAGAATTAGTTGCTGATCTACGGAATAAATTAGCTATATTGGAGGAGGAAAATGCGGTGTTGGAATATAAAATATCCCAATCTCCAATATAATTGGGACTACAAGACCACTTTCTCATTCAATACCACCACCAACTTTTTTACCAACTTTTGTTGGTGGTGGGAGCTACAACACCTCTCAATAATAGCACAATGATTGCGGGTATCATTTTGACTCCTTCTATACTACTCGCGCCAGATATTTTTGTCTCATTCACGGCACTAACCTACTATTTTATTTATCCCGTCAACACCTACAAATAGCTTTAAAATGCAATAGAACTAACCCCAGCCATCGCACATATTCATACGCAGTGATTAGGTCGTATTGAGATGATATCACAAATGTTTCACGGCACCGTGAAGGGGACATACTCAATGTGTTAACGAGGTAAAAGACTACATTCAGTTTGGGATCCGTGAAATGATTAAATTGGCTGATGCTTGTATGGAACATCAATATGGGACTAATTATTCAAAAGTTTGACAGTCACGGACCCAATATTGTATTCTCCGTGTTTCAGGGTGTGTTTGACGGCGTGACGGGGATTGTGCGCAAACCCATCGAGGGCGCGGAGGGAGTTGGGGGCTTCTTTAAAGGTATATATGTCACGACTCTGTGTGGTAGCGCGGTAATGGCGATGAATCAGTGACAGGTTAAAAATAAAGGAATCAATCAGTAATGGGCTAAAATTAGTAAAACAGTTACATTTCTACAATTTATTACATGAATGAAGGAATTAATGATTAAAATATGATAAATATGCTAGTTCCTTGTACAAATACTAATAATTACTTTTAATGGGATGAAACCTAAAATAATGGTGTATCAATACCTTAGAATTTCTTATTACCTAAATGATAAATGGTTAAAAGCTTACATTTCTATGCCAGAGTCTAAATTATAATACGAGTGTTCCCAGTTAATTTCAAAGTCTATTCTGCCGTAGTCCATTCACGTGCTTTCTTTTATACTCCGTATTCTGCCGGGCAGAAGCTGGCGGAATACGGGATAAAACTGCAGAAAACGACAGAAACATTCCCGAAACGTGATTCTGCAGAATTCTGCTAAATCTGGCCTAAAAATTACTAAATTCAATGACCTTAGTTCTGTTTTCACATGAATTATATAGAAAAGACATTAATGAAGGAAATTACCCTTGGCGAAACATATCTGAGCACAGAAAGTGTAAATATAATCTTTTGAAGTCGAATGACAGCTGTCAAAAATAATAGGTCACTTCTAAATCACAACCGAGATTCGTGTGGGCGGGGCCAATGCTGATTTTATGCGTGACGTCACCGATCCTTGAGAATAGGGTTAGATTATGGGTTAGGGTTAGGAGGATAGTGCATAAAGAAAGAAAGCTTTTGAATATTCATAGACACGCCCATCAACGAATCCCGGTTGTGATTTAGAAGCGACCTAAGCGACCAAATTAATAGCGTTCGGGCAGAATCGGGTGGGGAGGGGGGGGGGGGGGGGGGGGGGGGGGGGTGGGGGGTTAACCGGAAAACGAACTTTCAACTTCAGAACGAGGCTGCCCAGAAAATCCAACATTTTGACATGTGAAATTTATGTCAATACAACGGCTATTAATCACTAACTGGTGGCTCAGAGATGTTGCGATCGGCGTGGCTAACAAGTATTAACTATGTTGATGATTATGGATAACATAAGGTGAGGTGACAGTTCATGAATTGCTGATATACTCTGTAATTACACTAACTTATTACAAGCACCCACTATGATAACTGTAAAGGGTTGAATAAAGCATTTTATACCTCAATTACTGGGGTCTAACATATACCTGTTCATTCATCCACCATTCTGTCCATCCAACCACCATTCTGTCCATCCATCCACCATTCTGTTCATCCATCATTTAGTCTATTCCCAACAAGTTGTCTTCATGTAAACACTGGTTTGTAGCCATTATAGAGGTGGATTGCACTTTGCACTACCTTGAAACAGCTTATAGAACTTAACCCTTACACCGCTATCTTAATTTTTTGTCGTCTACTGTTTATTTTCCATTTTTATCATCAAAAACATGCTTTGACAGCACTTTAGAATAATTTACACAACATGCTTTGACAGCACTTCAGAATAATTTCCATTGGAAATGATTCTGAAGTGCTGTCAAACCATGTTTTTATTGAGAAATAAGGCAAGATATAAAAGCAACAGCAGACAACAAATGTTGTGTGTAGCGGTCTAAGGGTTAAAGTGATCAGTTGATGTTTGTTGAATACATGAATGTAAGCTGTGCAGACTAAATATGGTTACTATAATTCACGTGGTTACAACAACAACAACAACAAGTACTGAAACTTCCAGAAGCTCTCCGATTCAAAGAACATACTCTTTTATTTGTCCTTATTATGTAACAGATTTTTATTTAATCTGGCGTATCAAACTAGTCTTGTTAAGCTGCATTTTGTGGCTGCATTGTCTGTGCTTTGGCCCAAACTTCTGTCGTTTAAAACGACAATAAGTATGTGCCAAACTCCCGGGACGACCAAATGCAGCTCATGAAGACGCGTTTGCTGCGCCATATTTCATCAAAATGTGTTGCATATTTTGAAAAATATCAAATAATACTTACTTTGGAGTGCTCAAGATTTCAACACTTTCAGCCACTGTTGTTGTTGTTGTTGTGTTCACAAGCAAATGTTTACCTTTGTTCACAAGCAAATGTTTACCTTTGTTCACAAGCAAATGTTTACCTTTGTTCACAAGCAAATGTTTACCTGTGTTCACAAGCAAATGTTTACCTGTGTTCACAAGCAAACCTTTGTTCACAATCAAATGTTTACCTTTGTTCACAATAAAATGTTTACCTGTGTTCACAAGCAAATGTTTACCTTTGTTCACAGGCAAATGTTTGCCTGTATCGACAATCAGACGTGTTCGTGTATTACAGAATTGCGGAGAACACGGGGGAGATACATCGCCTGCGCCCCCCACGGAGGTTCCATAAGGACCATATAATGCGGCCATACAACAGACAGGAGGCCGAGGGATGTGCAATATTGCCGGTACGTCATCTATTGTCAAATTAGTAAGCGTGGATGGCAGGTTGGAAAATATGATAGGTAATTTAACGATCGGGGTTCATCCTTACCGAATTCCGACTGGAGACCTGGTTTGGCCCTCACATAAGTCTTTGGCATTTTGTATGCGACAGTTGAATCTGGTTATACCCCTTATATGAGTATTACGATTGTTCGTAATCCTATTTTAGGGAAGGGGCCAAGTGACTTGGTGTGGTATGGACCTGGCACCTTAGGGTTATTCTAATTACAGGGCTGAATATATTTTTTCTCGATGTAAATAATCCGTTCTGATTTTCGGATTTTCCCACCAATACAGCAGGTTAAAACTGCATTGAACCCGTTTTCCCGGCCTTACGTCACCTTAGCTGTTGATAAGCCATTAAACACCAATAAACAAACGTATACAATTATGCTTCATTTACTTCTTTCAATGCTGCAATATTTACATTTGAACTGAAATATTATCACAATATTGTGCTGACGAGTCGTGTCTTTCTCCCAGTGCAATTCCAGTGCAATGTCGATGTGCATACTGATGAGTCGTGTCTTTCTCCCAGTGCAATGTCGATGTGCATGCTGATAAGTCGTGTCTTTCTCCCAGTGCAATGTCGATGTGCATGCTGACGAGTCGTGTCTTTCTCCCAGTGCAATGTCGATGTGCATGCTGACGAGTCGTGTCTTTCTCCCAGTGCAATGTCGATGTGCATGCTGACGAGTCGTGTCTTTCTCCCAGTGCAATGTCGATGTGCATGCTGACGAGTCGTGTCTTTCTCCCAGTGCAATGTCGATGTGCATGCTGATGAGTCGTGTCTTTCTCCCAGTGCAATGTCGATGTGGATGCTGATGAGTCGTGTCTTTCTCCCAGTGCAATGTCGATGTGCATGCTGATGAGTCGTGTCTTTCTCCCAGTGCAATGTCGATGTACATGCTGATGAGTCGTGTCTTTCTCCCAGTGCAATGTCGATGTGCATGCTGACGAGTCGTGTCTTTCTCCCAGTGCAATGTCGATGTGCATGCTGGCGGGTCGTGTCTTTCTCCCAGTGCAATGTCGATGTGCATGCTGATGAGTCGTGTCTTTCTCCCAGTGCAATGTCGATGTGCATGCTGATGAGTCGTGTCTTTCTCCCAGTGCAATGTCGATGTACATGCTGATGAGTCGTGTCTTTCTCCCAGTGCAATGTCGATGTACATGCTGATGAGTCGTGTGTTTCTCCCAGTGCAATGTCGATGTGCATGCTGATGAGTCGTGTCTTTCTCCCAGTGCAATGTCGATGTGCATGCTGATGAGTCGTGTCTTTCTCCCAGTGCAATGTCGATGTACATGATGATGTGGTGTTATACAGATTGCATTGGAATTGCAATAAGCTGGTTTTGGTATACCCAGTTACGTTTAGTGTATTTTGGCCAACAGTAAACTGTCATAATGGATACATGCAGTGAAACCTCGCTAAACTGGACACCACCCCAGGGTGTCTGGTTTAGCGAAGTTTCACTGTAAATCAGGCATTTGATTATTCCCAGCCATAGTTATTTGCTATGCGATCACGAACATGCATTATCACCTGTCAGAGATAAATGACCAATAAACCCCATCAAAATTATTGGAAATTATAAGCCATTTACCCAGCGTTAAGGATTCAAAAGCACCAAGTCTGTGACCTTGACCCTGGGCTTAGCGGGGGCAGGACGAATGTGGATTTGTCACAGGGTGGTAGAGGACCATAGGAGCAATGCGTGTGAGAAATTTGACGCAGATCCGATCAAGGACACAGAAATTACAAGCCATTTACCAAAGCGTTAAGGTTTGGAACGCACCAAGTCTGTGACCTTGACCCTGGGCTTAGCGGGGGCGGGACGAAAGTGGAGTTGGCACATGGCGGTAGAGGACCATTGGAGCAATGCGTGTGTGAAATGTGAAGCAGATCCGAGCAAGCAAACATAAATGATAAGCCATTTACCAGCGTTAAGGTTTCGAACGCACCAAGTCTATGACCTTGACCCTGGGCTTAGCGGGGGCGGGACAAATGTGGATTTGTCACAGGGCGGTAGAGGACCATTGGAGCAATGCGTGTGTGAAATTTGAAGCAGATCCGAGCAAGGAAACAGAAATTATAATCCATTTACCAGCGTTAAGGTTTCGAACGCACCAAGTATGTGACCTTGACCCTGGGCTTAGCGGGAGCGGGACGAATGTGGATTTGTTACAGTGCGGTAGAGGACCATTGGAGCAAAGCGTGTGTGAAATGTGAAGCAGATCCGAGCAAGGAAACAGAAATTATAAGCCATTTACCCAACGTTAAGGTTTCGGGATGTACGTACGTACGTACGTACGTACGTACGTATGGACGTCGGTAACACCATATGCCCCCTCGCCATTCGGTGGTTGGGGCATAATACGCCATTTAACCAAGCGTTAAGGTTTCGAACGCACCAAGTCTGTGACCTTGACCCTGGGCTAAACGGGGGCGGGACGAATACCAGGGTGGTAGAGGACCACTGGAGCAATGCGTGTGAGCAATGTGACGCAGATCCGAGCAAGGACATAGACATTATAAGCCATTTACCCAAATTTTAAGGTTTCGGACTAACCAAATATGTGACCTTGACCCTGGACTTAGCGGGGGCGGGACGATTGTGGATTTGTCATAGGGCAGCAGAGGACCATTGGAGCAATGCGTGTGTGAAATGTGAAGCAGATCCGAGCAAGGAAACAGTCTATGACCTTGACCCTGGGCTTAGCGGGGGCGGGACGAATGTGGAGTTGTCACAGGGCGGTAGAGGACCATTGCAGCAATGCGTGTGTGAAATGTGAAGCAGATCCGAGAAAGGAAACAGAAATTATAAGCCATTTACCCAGCGTTAAGGTTTCGAAAGCACAAAGTCTGTGACCTTGACCCTGGGCTTAGCGGGGGCGGGACGAATATGGATTTGTCACACGGCGGTAGAGGACCATTGGAACAATGCGTGGGTGAAATGTGAACAGATCCGAGCAAGGAAATAGAAATTATAAGCCATTTATCCAGCGTTAAGGTTTCAAAAGCACCAAGAATGTGACCTTGACCCTGGGCTTAGCGGTGGTAGGACGAATGTTGATTTGTCACAGGGTGTTAGAGGACAATTGGAGCAATGCGTGTGTGAAATTTGAAGCAGATCCGAGGAAGGAAACATAAATTAAAATCCATTTACCCAGCGTTAAGATTTCGGGACGTACGTACGTACGTATTTACGTACGTACGGACACCGGTAACACTATATGCCCCCTCACCATTCGGTGGCGGGGGCATAAAAAACACGAGAAACTGACAGACAATGATGATGTAACGTTTCTATTTTGTCTCACCTGTACAAACCGTGACGATTTTTCGCGAAACACCGTATCCTTCCTTTCATACAATTTCTTACGGAAACTCTACACCATAACACGCGGTACAAACCATAGCGAGATAAATCAGAAATTGCGATAATAACAAGTGCGTGTTAGCCAGAAGTTGGCACTTTCATCACGCTCTCTCGATTCATGTACAAAAAGGTGTCATCTTTGCAATCGAATTATCATTAATATTGTAAGCTTGATCATTTGACATCATATTCATTACTGCGTTTGGACATACCAGATACGTTGCTCAGAATAGCAGTCAATTTTGGCTATTTTACACCATCCCCGTGATGCCTTAAGGGAAAAATCTGATTTTTCAAGGTGTCATATTTCACCTCTAACCAATATTGTTTGACAGAAGAACAAGTTCCAAGATAACATCCAGCAGTTTTAGTTTACTGCCGCTTTCATTTCGTACATTTTTCTTTGATTGTGTTTTTCGTAAAATTGATTAAAATTAGCAATTGAAATATGTTGCATTCCGACCAATTATAATAAAATGTATTAGTATACATTTCATATAATAAATACATGTAAAAAAAAACACCCATTTGTCTACTTTGCGGAATAAGTAAAACTTGGTTTGTAGATTCCTTATGGTGTGGAGATAAGTACACTTTTTTCAATGATTTTTTAACATCCGTGTCAAGGATTATCTCCCCGTTTTGTACTTTTTCAATGTTGCCTCCATGAAATACCTCAGCATGCGTGATATGCTGGCCGCAGTCATCTAGTCTTAGTTTTAGCTCTGTAAACAGTAATTCTCGTGTGCGGTAGGTTATTGTTGATGTTCCACTCATACCATGTATTTTATACACAGGACTTAGTGACTGTACGGGTGGTTCGAGTTACAGACTACAGATTGTCTTCGTCCCGGCTGTGTGCCCACAGCAAGTAATTGTTATTTATTGTCATATGGTTCTTACGTACTGTGACCCAGATCTCCCTGTACGTCCGCACCGTCAGATCAGGGTCTACACTGTTTGAGAACTGGTATTTTCCCCAGTTTTGAAAATTAAAATATAACCTGTGCTGCGCGATCATGGTGTACAATAACCTCCATATATCTCGTAAAATGTTAGCTTTTAATTATTTTGATAGATAATAAAATTGCTAGTTTTCCTCAGTAAAATATTTTGCCAAATTATGTAATGGGTGAATAATTGTCATGTTAAACTCCTTATTGCATTTTTAAATCATTTCAGTATATCATTTTTGTTTTAGGTAATGTTTGTATGTTCTTATTTGTATTGTGTTTGTACATCATACTAATTAAATACCCCTTTTAGTGAAGGTTTGAAGTGAACAAAACTATCTTTGTGTTTTTCTGTACTAAATTACGAAACATTTACATTTGTGAATAGTTATGTTTACCAATTGGGGATATTACATCAATATTACTTTGCTTTTGGATGATTTCAGAAAATTGGCTTTACAAATAGACTTCCACTCAGTATGTATGCCCGGGAAGTGTATTTGCATTCGGCAATTTGGGTGTTTTAGATTTAAAAAAAAAACACGAGCAACTGACAGACAATGATGCTGTAACCATCGCAACTTTTGCCAGCTGGCTCTGAACAGAAATTTATGCGTTTGGACATACTAGATACGTTGCTGATAATGCCATGTAAGCTGTACACTATTCAATTAATCGGATAAAAATGGCCAAGTGTTTTCGCAAAAGAAATGTGAAGGTAAAACAGGTCAAGGTCATGTTAATGGCGTGAGCGTGTTCCAAATGCAAAGGTGCAATTGATTGTATATACATGTATATCATACGAATCGGAAACCTACATATTGGATATCTGAGACATCGGAGACGCGAAAATTATTGGGGTGGCGGGGGGGGGGGAGTATTGAGGGTCCAAAAGGGCCCGATGTTGCTTGGGGGTCATGCTCCCCCGTGATTTCTTTGAAATCTGAGAGGCCTTGAACGCAATTTCCTGCATTCTCTGGGCCCAGTATTGAGGGCACAAACCCCGTTGCTAGGGGAGTCCGGTGGCTTGCTCCCCCTGAACGTTTTGATGAAGGGGTGGCGGCAGGGCCCCCGTCCCCCCCCCAATTCCGCCGCCCCTATGTACATGCCCACTCAGTAGGCACAAAATGTTCATTATATTAATTAAATAAGTGTATAATTGTGTCACTGTTCTACCAGTTCTAACAATTATGAGTACCCGCTGTGCAGATATAATCATTTAGTAATATTTAGTTTGCTGATAGTGACGCGCGGTGGTATCAGGCTATTTTCATATGCAAATGAGGCATGCACTTTTTTTAAAAAATAGCATTTTCGACAGATTATGAAGTATGATCATTTCACATCAAACAAACCAATACAGTTAATAAATAGTAATGTCCGTTAACATTTTAAGAAACACTGTTATCGCCTCTAATATCAGTGTGCAAATTTACGTCTGATATAAAATGTATAATAATGCAAATCAATACGTGGAGTAATGTCTCTGATATAAAGAACATTTTGTGCCTACTGAGTGGGCATGCACCTTTAAACCGCAAATCAAATATCGTCCTATTTGTCGAACTATGTGCCACCCGATTCACTGTACATTTTACGAGAAAACGGTATTCGTTGTCTTTGCAGCCAATGTTGTTACAATTCTATCTGCGTTTGCGCAGTCATGAAACGCCTATATAGACAGAGAGGACGTGGCGGCGACTCAGTCGGGGACAAATATCGGCTAGTAATGAATATGAGTTCCGCCGTGTTTGAAAAATGTGAGTACATGTACATGTATTCTGTTCTTTTAATCGAAATTAGAAAATAATGACTCAGCCTCGACACACACGAAATAATACCAATTTGGAGAATGCGTTGAGAAAAATGTATGGCGCCCGCGTCCAGATGGCTCTATATCAAAACAGCGAATACTGTGGACACTGATCAGACTGCGCAGATGTGCAGGCCGGGTTGATTAAGCAGTACTTGCAAGCAGAGAAAGCCGGTTTTGTCATGCCGTGAAACAACACGTGAATCAACACGTGATCGCAAGACGTATGTATACATCTTGTATCTAGGTCACTCGTGTTATGCTATTTTACATTTCAAATTTATTAGAATGTATATCTTTGGTACATAATTAATTGAAGAAAAACCAATGGAACCTCAGATTTAGCTGTTCATTTTTCCACAAATAAAACGGACAATTTTCGTCACGCATTAATGGTGTGTCACACCTGTCTGGATTTTTTTCACAAATTTGCATAAAACAACACTATAACCACAGGTGTTTGAAGAGTGAATCCGGATATGAAATTACCACCCTTATCGCATCGCAGTATTTAAATAAAAATATACTGTTGCCACTCGTTTGAACCGTGTCGTCTAGTTGGTTCACTCATTTGAATCGTCGCTTCGGCATGTTTCGAATGAGTGGTAATAGTAAACTTTCACTTACAATAATTGAGCCCGGATATGGAATTACTACCCTTATCGAATCGTCGTATTTCGCCAATATTGATTTCGAAAATCAGTCATATTTTCCTTAATAAAATGATGTCGAAAATTGATAAAAGAAATTGTCAATTTTCGATGTCGTTTATTGAAAATATTGCATTTTTTCGAAATTAATATCGGAGAAAAACGGCGATGTGATAAGGGTGGAAATACCAGATCGGAGCTCATATATATTGCTCATATATATTATCGCCATATCGTGGGCACGGGAATTGCACGTAATATTTTGCGAGCATGAAACGGTCTGAAGGTAAATATAAGAACTGGTACAAAATTCACCAAAATAAAGGAGAATATACTAAAACACTGTTTATAACCCATTTCAGTTGGGCTCGCAGCTCAGTACTTTCAGTACTTTGATTCTGACAGGAATGGAAGCATGACAGCGGGGTCAAAAATCATCACGTCACAACAGCCACGTCACAACAGCCGCAGAGCCGCATCACACTTCATTCACATGTGTCCTGCCACACAAAATAATCCGTTCCAAACTGTAGATCTTGGCTGTGTACTAGAGCCCCTGTGTAAACACTGTCTCCACATACATTAATACACCACATCAGTGCACCCGAACCTGCCTCAAAGCACCTGCAACACAAACATATGAGCCGCGCCGTGCGAAAACCGGTCTTAATGACAACATTTTCAGTTTTTACTTTTTCGCGTATTCTGAATTGTATATCTTTTAAAAGCCATATGCCGCCAAAATTATCAATGTATCCCAATTATGTTTCATTTTAGAAGTAGTTTTATGACTCGTGGTCAAAACTTATATGACGTTTTAGATCAATGACGTCGAAATTACCATGTTTTTATCAACGGCGTATACAAGGGGTGTTGATCCGGACAAGTCCTATAGATTTGTCATCTTTGATCGCATGTCAACCAAATTTGGATATCTCGTAGCCTCGCCAAGTTTCTCCCATTAGGCCAAGACAAGGTATGAAAATAATGTTTATGGCTCGTGTTGCAGTTGCTAATGTAACGTTATGTTTTTGGATTGCGGCCCAAGTAATGTAATTTCGTATGAATAATTTTCAAATAACGCAGAGTGCGGCGTTTCCCTGTTGTTTGCTGCTGTCTGAAATAATTTTGGGGAATAATAGCCACATCATTAATAAACATTTCGTATGCGACAACATATTTTAAAGTAGACAGTAGGCCGCTTATATAGCATTAACCTTGTGAAAAAACACGATACCGGGCAGATTTGGTAGCATGATACCTTATAATTGTCACCGTGTGTCTTTCTTGAGGATCGCATTACCATCGCCTGATATACATTATTATGCAGTCAAGTGATAAACTGATGATTTGATACTACACAAGCACTTTCGACTACAAAAGCAAGTTTATGACCATCACATTTCCAATTAATATGCATTTATTTTAAATTCAATACAAACCCCGGATATTTATTTCATTATATAGCTGCGTGTCTACCTCCATTTATGATAAAATGAGTGGCATTAAATGGCATATCATTCGCTAAGTACTGGATATAATTGTTCAAAAGTCTCAATTTACCAAGATAATATATGGTAATATCGTTGGCATACACTATAGGTTGTTCATATTTAAGATTATTTAGGAATCAAAGTGCAGTGTAAGCGAAGACTTCGCTGATATGTAGCCAGTTAAATTATGCGTTCACCATTTTGAATTCATAAGGACAACCGACGAAAAAGAGTAAAAATGTCAAAGAACGACAGTTAGGCGACAATGTACAGCGCCTGAAGCATTTCTAAGTCATTGATGCTGCGAGGAACTCGTGCAAGTATCCTTGCTATACTATTTTGTCACAACACCATGGTCATAACGTCAAACATGTATTCACGTTCAATAACGTCACAAGTACGTGACGTCAAATCATGACGTCATAATATGTGTGCAGAGGTACAAGGTATCGCGTCTCATATTAGTGAAAGTTTCAGTAAGTTATCATTTTCCGTTTTCTGTTCACACTTAATGTTAACTGACACCAGTAAACGTAAATAGGAGGGCAAACTGTGAACTTTTACGGCGACGCTAGACAATTTGAAACGTCGTTTTTCCGACATCGTTTACCACTTTTCATGACGTTGTCACTAAGCCCGGTTTTCGTATGGCGCGGCCCATATGTATTGTTCTCCGGACTATTTTTTGAGGGGTACTGACCCGGAAGCAGTCTATCTGTGTACTGAGGTCAATTGTCACCCCATGCGCTTATTATCAAACCTTATTGGACTCACATGTTGGAGTAACGTACCAATGTCTATACGTACATCATATATGCATAAAAGCACCAATAAGTGAGATAAACAAAATAGGCTAACATTTGTTTACTCCATTTTATAACACATTAATGAGTAAATCATGTGTTTAGCTTATTTTGTTACCACTTATTGATGCTTTTATGTATATCGTGTCGTGTCCTATGTTCGTGAAGTCTCCATCTTCGTGTTTTCGGATACCTCGGTCCTTACTCGCGTGTTTTGGCGTGTGCATGACAACCCGGGTGTAAATATTGACATCTGATTTTCTGCTGTCAAAAACTGCTCAGTTCAGAAAAAATGCGTGTCAAACAAGTAAAGTAACACACATTATTCTACAAGTTACTTGAAATAGATAACATTCACTATTCCCATATATCCATGGCAACAAAAGTCCAGATTATTGTATTAGTACTTCGTATGATCGTCCTGTAAACTTTTCAGGAAAAGTTAATTGACCCCTACACTGCGTGTAACAACTTCCTGTTTGATTAAAGCCATGATGTTTTTTTTATTGGGTTTTCGTCCTCGTTGTATTTTTATTGCCAATTTTGTTTTCCTTCAATTTCTACACAAAATATCCATGAAATATTTGCTAACAGTATCAATTATGTGTGACATAGTGTGTGTATTTTCCCTATTACAATGTGAATACATGTTGTATTATCAAATCACTACATGATACCTTGTTATTATAGTATTCTGCATGCACACATTTGATCACATACCATGTTTATATGTCCCATAAAATGTGTGTCTCTGAAGCAATTTGTATTAATTTATATTTTTAATACTTCCCATTAAAAATGATTAATTAATAGCAAATAATAATAAAATGTCACTGCATTATCAAAAGTGGGACTATAAACCAATATTAAATTCATCTTGGCCTATTTCCATGAATTCCTGTGTAAACACAAACGAGTTGCACGCTGGGAAATGTGTATTGCGAAATTTAGTACATTCAATGGCGGCTTCCTCGCAAATATGCATGCATTATTTCTCTCTGTTATACAGTGTTATTTCAGCAATTTTGTTGTGATTATGCGCATCGTAGACACATTGGATGATAAAACAAATCGTAAGTATGTTTGAAGTTGATGTTGTGTTTATGTTATAGCTATTAATGCGTTATATATGCTTAGGTTCACGATTATCGGACACGCAATGATATGTAATGTATTTATAAACCTTCAACCTGTGATTCTACTGGCATGCATTATCTCTAACTTATACTTACAGCTTAGCGATCAAACACGGAGACACAACATTGGCGTGCGGAGTATCATGGATTATCGTGGATTATAATACTTACATGCAGCCGGGACTGTGGAGAATCACGTGAATAAAGCAGATATGGCAGGAGCGAGGGCCGCGCCCACTAAGGCCGGTGACGCCGTCATTCAACGACTCATCGACGACGCCGAGAAGAAATCTAGTGATCATGCGGATGCCATAACGCGCCTACTAAACGACGTCTGCAAGTTAAGTAGCGAATACGTCGATCGTATCACGTCCGTACAGACGGACATCAGCGACAAAGAAAAGAAAGTCAGCGACAATAATCTCCTTCCTTTGTTGAAGGAGGCTGAAATTTTGATAGCCGAGTGCAAAACATCAACTTCCGGTATTCCACATAAATGCAACGTAAAGTCGTGCGTGTTGGTAGGAAATAAAACATTATTGGATCATTTACAGAGTGTTGGTGCTATTGGAGAATTAGTGACGGAAACTTTCCCGTGTCTGAGTGACGACATCAATATCCGTGGATCTACAGATCGCAGCAGGTGTCAAGTCAGTGGTTTACTCGCGCTCGCCGACAGCCGGCTACTACTGTCGGACCGTGAAAATGAGAACATAAAGCTGTTTGACGTCAACCATAAACACGTGTCCCACGTTCCACTACTATCCGCTCCCTACGACATTGCGGAGATAGACGGCGGGCAGGTAGCTGTCTGTCTACCAGAGAACAAGAAGATCCAGTTTGTGTCGGTGTCCGGCACCCTGACCCTCGGGCGGCTCATCAAGACCGCAGTGAAATGCTGGAGTGTGACCAGATGCGGCGACAACATGGCGGCGGTATATTATAAATCACCAGACATTGTGGAGATTGACATGAGGGGTAGGAAGGTGAAAACTGTATGGACATGTCCCGATGGCAACCTCCATTATATAATCCACAACACCGGGGGGGAGTTGATCACGGCAGGCGGCGGCGCGGTAACACGTGTGACCCGGGATGGCGTCGAGCTGGCCCGATACCATGGAGGCAACTTGGTGGCTCCATTCGGACTCACCGTCCACCCAGACGGAAGTATATATGTCTGCGGCTACATGTCTGGCAACATCCACCACATAACGGCGGATTGTATCCGTAGTATTGAAGTCTTCGGGGACGGACAGATATCAGGGCCTGACAGGATCTGTTACAACCAACACCACAATTCACTGTACGTAACTCAGTATGAACATAATGACTGTATACAAGTATTTCGTCTCGGGTATTAAAGGCAATGGGTCTCAGATATACAGACATGTAGACATGGATGAACCAGATCAGGAAAACATGGGTTTATTGTAGATTTGTATCGTATTTTGTTATCTCAGTTATACCTGGAAAAAACTCTGATTGTGAAAAATGGAATTTGTGAAAATAATGTTTTTTTTCATAATGTTTATAATACTGAAACAATAATTATTTTCCAGTATTATAAATTGGAAGTGATTCTGAAGTGCTGTCGAAGCATGTTGTAAATTATTCTAAAGTTGTCAAAACATGTTTTTGATGATACAAATGGAAAATAAACAGCAGACTACAAAATAGTCGTGGCTTCATGACTCTTGATATTAATGGCATTTTCCTGTGAATTCTTTTTTAAAAAAACAGTGATAAAATATCAAATTTACATATTTTATATTAAATAACTTTGGGTTATTTCAGTATGCATGTAAATAGTAAATATTTTAAGCTTTTATTGTTCATAGAAATAAAAAAAATAAAAAAAATATTCAAACAATTTAGGACCTGACCGCGTGGGAAGCAAGTCAAAACGGCACCTGGTCAAAACGGCCCCTGGTCACAACGGCCCGGATTTGGTCAAAACCACCCCTAAGTTTTGGGAATTTAGTCAAAACGGCCCCTACTACAAATATATATATATATATATATATATATATGGGCCGCGCCATACGAAAACCGGGCTTAATGACAACGTCGTGAAAAGCGACCAACGACGTCGGAAAAACGACGATTCAAATTGTCTTAACGTCGCCGTAAAATTGAGTGGGAGTAGAAAACTGAAAGTGATAAATTATTGAAACTTTCACCAATATTTTCTGTGATGACTTGTGTGTCAGTGCACATATTATGACGTCATTACGTGACGTCACGTACTTATGACTTTATTGAACGAGAAACCAGGTTTGATGTTATGGCCAATGTGTCGCGAAAACATATTTTACTAAGGATACAACATGAGTTACTCGCAACATAAATAACTTAGCCATGTTTGAGGCACTGTACATTGTCACCTAACTGTTGTTCTTTGGCATTGTCACTCTGTTTCGTTGTTTGTCCTTATGAATCTAAAATGGTGAATGCATAATTTAATTGGCCACATCTCAGCGATGTCATCGCTTACGCTGCATTTTGATTGCTAAATAATCTTAAATATGAACAACCTATTGTATGCCAACCGATCGTGCCATCTATAATCTTGGTAAATTGAGACTTTATACCAATTCTAGCCAGTACTTGGCAAATGATATGCCATTTAGTATACCGGGTGCCACTCATTTTATCATAAACGGAGGTAGAAATGCAGCTATTATGACATATATATCCCTTGTTATACCCCCACAAACAAAGTTTGAGGGGGTATATAGGAGTCAGCTTGTCGGTCGGTCTGTCGGTCTGCCGGTCTGTTGGTCTGTTGGAAATTCCCTTCCGCTCTATATCTTCTACACCCAAAAGTTTGAGGGGGTATATAGGAGTCAGCTTGTCGGTCGGTTTGCCGGTCTGCCGGTCTGTCGGTCTGTTGGAAATTCCCTTCCGCTCTATATCTTCTACACCCATGAATGTATTATCAAATGGTTTGGCACAGATGTTTCTCATGATGAGAAGGTGTGTCGCGATCAATAACCACGCACCTACGTGCAAGTTCAAGGTCACAGTTGAAGGTCAAAGGTCAAACCTATCGAAATTCCCTTCCGCTCTATATCTTCTACACCGATGCATGGATTATCAAATGGCTTGGCACAAATGTTTCTCATGATGAGAAGGTGTGTCGCGATAAATAACCACGCACCTACGTCCAAGGTCAATGTCACAGTTGAAGGTCAAAATTCAAACCTTTTGAAATTCCCTTCCGTTCAATATCTTCTACACCGATGCATGGATTATCACATAGCTTGGCACAAATGTTTCTCATGATGAGAAGGTGTGTCACGATCAATAACCATGCACATACGTCCAATGTCAAGGTCACAGTTGAAGGTCAAAGGTCAAACCTATCGAAATTCCCTTCCGCTCTATATCTTCTACACCGATGCATGGATTATCAAATGGCTTGGCACAAATGTTTCTCATGATGAGAAGGTGTGTCGCGATCAATAACCACGCACCTACGTCCAAGGTCAAGGTCACAGTTGAAGGTCAAAGGTCAAACCTATTGACATTCCCTTCCGCTCTATATATTCTACACCGATGCATGGATTATCACACTATGCCCAGGGTCAAGGTCACAGACTTGATGCGTTTGAAACCTTAACGCTCGGCTAAATGGCTTATAATAAAAAATGCCTCGTTTTATTTGGCTGCCAGTGGGGGTTTTCGTGTGCCGACAGGCCACATTTCTAGTTTGTATAGAATTTGGCGAAACAAATGCATCAAAATTTCTCTAATAAATTCAGAATCAGTGATTTTAATGCAGGTTCTTGATTGTTTGTGTGTAAGCAATACATAATACACGAGACACACAGTGAGGTCGGTGGATTTTTAGAAGTCTTGACATTAATTGGTAATTTGATGGTTATAAACTTGCTTGTTGCACGAACTTTAGTATCAAATCATCAGTTTATCAATTGACTGCATAATACTGTATATCCGGCGAATGTAGTGTGACCCTCAAGAAAGACACATGGCGACAAATATAAGGTATCACGCTATCAAATCTGCCCGACGTCGTGTTTTGTCACAAAGTTGATGTTATAAGCGGCCTACTGCAGATGTACACGTGCAATGTCTACAAACAAATACTACATTTGCAGCCGTTCCATACACATAAGTAAGCTATAATATTGGAATATAAAAAAAAACGAGACCGACGGGGTTATAGCAATATTACAAACGGCACCAGGTCCAGTCCATTGAGCTTGTACATGATGTTGTCGACAGTTGCCGAGAAACAGCACATACAATGCGACCATTGGAATTAGCTGCCTAGCGATCATTATAGCTAGATAAACTATTTTCATAGTAGCGATTGTTCAACTAATTAATGACCTATTACATATTTTTTTGACTGACCCTCGTAAAGATTCTTCCCTGTTCACGGTGTGAATTTGTTATATATTTGATTAGTAACACTTGCCAGATGGAAGATGAACATATATTTGTTATTTGATTTCTTTTTAAATCAATATTTGTGCAACTATTAGCTTACGATGTTAAGTGGCGTAACTAGTGTGAACATTATGTGTGGACACAATCTATGACATGGTGACGAAGGGTGGGGAGTGAGGAGTGAGGAGTGAGGAGTGAGGAGTGAGGATTCGAGGACAAGTGCCCTCGGGGAACATAGTTCATCCCTGAATGCCAATCGGTGTAATTAAAATAATGCAACTTCATTCTCGCATATAAAAGTCATTCGTCACCCATATTTAAAATGAGCTTCCGCCATTGGCGGATTTATATGGGGTAGGGGGACCCGGCACTCCATATACCTACCCTGCAACTTCTAATTATGTAGAAAATTTGCCAGCACAATAGCTACATACATTTGTAAACTCACTCGAGTGGCTAAACTTGAATCTGCCAGGACATCACATGTCCAGCCCCCGATGATCGCGGATATGTTGTTTGTAAGAGTTTTTCGATTTCCAGAGTTAGTTGAATTACCATCACTCTGTTTTTTATTTTCACATGTATTGTACGTACAGTCATACGTTCTGCAACATTAGTTCTGCCATACACGAGCGGTGATAATAAAATACCCGGAGAGATTCTGTAAAATTCATGTTTGTTGCGTTAACTGTCTGAAAATTCGCATACATGATGTGATAAATGCTGCATCGATTTTATATTCAGAACTCATAATACATGGACATGGTTATCGTTACCAACGCAAAGTGATCACGAAATTTGCGGCCGGACGTCAAAATGACGTTATGTAACTGTTATGCTCCTTATTGTTCAATAGAAGGAAAACATACATACTATTTTATTTCATGCTCACACAATGAGTTAATTATTATTTTTGAAAATACAACGGTATAAATATGTACTTCCGACAGTGGCCTAGTCATACACTTTACCTTTGTTCAAACATAGCACCTGGCATACCGACAGTAGCATTATTGACTGCTGACGTCGTCGAAGTGGGCTCCCTTGCAAGCGGCTTTTCGTGTACGGTGTTTTAAAAAAGGAAATCGCATACGACAGGATTTGGCGAATATGGAGGATGGAATAACATCTCCAATCCACGATATTTGATAATAGATGCACTCGATTAGAAATATGTACAGAAATATCGTAAACCTCGAGCACAATTGGTAACATTCAATGGTGTTTTGCTCCATGTTCAGCATCATCGGGATCCATCTACCTCTATGTATCTTGATATTTAAATCATTTTAATCACACTATGGAGTGTGCCGGCTGTGAGTTCAACCGATCTCATAGTTCACGCACAATGATCCATCAACCCAGACTTTTACTTTGTGTCACAACATTTGAAAACATCACTTTTGGACTTCCATTTCTGGCAAATCCCTTTGCGCATTCCCGTCCACCGTGTCTCTGACTACATCGCTCGCAAATTGCCATCCCGGTGGTGCACTTTCACTGAATACATTTCTCATCATCATCTCGTATTGATGTATGCGTTACGATGCAGTATTTAATAGCACATTTTAGTTCTTCTGGCATGTTCTAATGAGACAGAGCAGGCAATCGTTAGACTATGTAATTTCCTGTCATGAGGTCACATTTTTCAAAACATGTCGCGTATGAAACATTAAATAATGTCGCTATCATTTCATAAAATTTATTTGAGCCAACAACAAACAACTCGGAAATGCAAGCCCTTCTCAATCCGCGTTCATTCTAACTAATGCATACATAATTACGATATTTGGGTCGCAATCCAAAACATGACGTTACCATAGCTACTGCAACACTGGCCCTGAACATTATTTTCATACTTTGTCTTGGGTTAATGGTAAATGATATCCAAATTTGGTTGAAATGCGATAATAGATGACACAACGATGGGACTTGTCTGGGTATTTTATAAACACCACTCACATAAGCCATTGATAAAAACGTCGTATTTTCGACGTCATTGATCTAAAACGTTATATACGTTTTTACCACGCGTCATAAAAATACCTATAAAATGAAAAATAATTGGGATAAATTGATAATTTTTGCGGCATATGACCTTTAAAAGATGTATAATGCAGAATATTTAAAAAAGTAAAAATTGAAAAATTGTCATTAAGCCCGGTTTTCGCATGGTGCGGCTCATATATTCTTAATATTCATCTAAAATAACAATAATAAATGACCTTGTATTATGAATATTGATGCAAACGAACTTTAATATGCATGCAATATATTGTTTTCATATTTGTGTATGGTTTGTATATCTTATCAATTACCATGGATGTTTTTCACATCTTTATGTAGACAAAAACCCATTATGTAATACCTTGTATTTTAGTGGGGATACAACACATTTAATAACAACTCGTTATAGCCGATAATAACAGTATTTATTATATTTGAATAAATACAGCACATGTGGACTGCAACACGTTAGCGAACAGTGTAGTCCTTGATCAGACTGTGAATTCAGTTATGTGCTGGCTGGCTATATTGCAACAATTAAATTACATAGTTTATCAGTATGGCTATAAAAACAAATATATGTGACGTGCCAAGCGAAAACCTCCCTTATCGGCTGATTCTGACCTCGACCTGGCTGATTCGGACCTTATTTTTCTGGCCGATTCGGACCATGCGTTTGGCTGATTGTGACCACTCTTTGGCTGATTCGGACCATCTGTTTTTTGGCTGATTCGGACCAATTGCTTTGGCTGATTCGGACCTTAGATAGTTAACACAATACATAGTTTGAATGCATGTATACATACACTATAGTCTGGATAGATTTTAGTAATTAAATAGTTATTTACGGTGTTCTCGACGTGTTTGCGTACTGATTTATCTGAAGAACAAGTTCAATGCATCTACGCTGTCTACAAATACACTAACATTGTGTTATCATCTGATTGGTCCTATTATTCTGCGTTTTGAAAGACGTGAACACAGTGTGGCAAACTGATCAGGACCTACTCAATTATCTGATCATTAACACATAAACTATTATGGTTTGGAATATAAGAATGCAATCATGTATATGTGGAACCAGTGTAGCTCCAGATCAGCGAGCGCATACATGTACACAACCGGATCAGGGTCTACACATGTTGCAATCCCATACAACATTGCACTATGTCTGTGCGAGTATGTCATTCATGAAGAACAATGATCTACATCACGTTTCACCAATAAACCATTGCGGTATTTCGTACAAGTACAATAATGGATTCATATGTATGTGCAACCATTGTAGCAACATATCAGCGAGCACATGTGTGCAGTCTGATCAGTGTGCTATTCTGTTTGCCATTCTATACTACCTTACGTTATGCTTGTGCTTTCAGCCAATACACCATTGTGGTACTACATACAATAATGAGTTCACATTTATGTACAAGCAGTGTAGCCCCTGCTCACTTGCTTAAATTTGAAATCAGAAGCACCGAAAGAAAAACGTTTAAAACTTGTGTATCGTATATGTACTTAGTTACACGACGTACACTATGCTCATAGTAGAAACAAAGTACATTTTTATAGTCGTCTCATAATCACTATGATCACATTTTTGCGAGACACATTTTAGTGAAATAGTTTTACTATCTGGTAGCTTAATTATCAGTGATCGTTTTGACCAGACAGCGGAAATTTACACTGTTCGCAAAGTGAATAATCCCCATTTTAACAAAATTATGTTCGGTATGACAATTTGTAATAAATGCTTTTGAAAACAATCACATGGCTTGAATACATGACAGGTTCCGTCACGGATTTGTTAATATTTTAATCACCAAAATAAGAATCCGCAAATGGCCATTTCAACTGATTTGGCACGTACATGTAGTTCGATATTGCAGATCAAAGGGAAGCATTCGCCCTTTGTCTATTTGAAAGACAATTACTTACTGCTTAAAGAGCACAGCTGATAACCGTATTGTCTGTTTGCATCTAGCGTGCAAGCGACACAGTTCTAATTTCACAATCGGGTATTTGATACGCCTATAATCACGTCCTGGGAGAGAAATTGGCTACCGTCACCGTCACCGTAACGGTAATTGACAGGGTTTACCGTTGTAAGGAATGCGATATGTTCCAGACTGAAGAAGGAAATTATACAATAACGGTACCTTCTAGTGGTTATAACCAATATAGCTTAAATACTGTAGGTATAAACTATACTAACTTCTACACTGTGAAATAATGGTCGACTGTGGTTGTCAGTATAATGATTACTAAACTGCCTCAATATCAATTGTGAACGCAGCAACGATGGTCCCGTCATAACTTGGGAATTTATTTGATATGGAACGAAGGTTTCGTAAAGAGTATTTTATTCCCAGATGGCTTAATCATACACTTGACCAAAACTATGATGTTTCTCCATTTTTCCGCTACCCTCCATAGATATAGATCTACATCTTTATAGATTTGCATACCCAGGTCGAAGATACACCAGTTCGCGACAGCCTATGTTTACGACTACATCCAGGTATTTTCTACATAGTCGATGAGTGGGGCGATCTGCTCTGAGCTGTTGAGGTCGCGTAGGGCGCCGAAGGTTGGTCTAAACACTTTAGCCGCAATACTATCACACCAATCGATAATTGGATTAATCCTGCTATGTAATCAATAAAAAATAACTGACCATCATGCTAGTGACATCGCGTAGCGATTTTCATGAAAAATCTGAAAATATTTTGTAACGAATACGGATAAAATGCGGTAATATAAAACAATTTTTGTGTTGTTTTATTAAATTATCATTATTATTCATTATACTACAGACAAACTATATACTATCAAAAACTCTAACTTATAAATACATTAAATGAAAACTATACCTCTTTTTTTTTGGGAGGCCGTTTTGACCATATATGGGCCATAACAAATAACTGACCATCATGCTAGTGACGCGGCGTAGCGATTTTCACGAACAATATGAAAATAGTTTGTAACGAATACGGATAAAATGCGGTAATACAACACAATTTTTGTGTTGTTTTATTAAATATTATTAATTATCATTATTATTTATTATACTACATACAAACTATATACTATCAACAACTCTAACTTATAAATACATAAAATAAAAACTATACCTCATTTTTTTTTTTTTGGGGGGTGGGGGGGGGGGGCATTTTGACCATATATAGGCCGTTTTGACCATTTATTTTGGACCGGGGGCCGTTTTGACCAATTTAGGGGGGCCGTTCTGACCAAATCCAGGCCGTTTTGACATGGGACCGTTTTGACCAGGGGCCGTTTTGACTGTAATCCAGCGTGTATGTAAACTTACCGTGGAGATACGTGTATACGGAAGGTTTATGATAGTCTGCTTCACAATGTGATTATAACATCTTTCTTGTGAGAAATTCGATAAAAGTCAAATTTCCTACACAAAATAGTATATAATTCTTACTCCTAAATAAAGTCGTAAATGTCACAGAAAGCAGGATTTAGCGTCTATATTTCAAAATTTTCTTCGGGGAGGACCCCCAAACCCCCCGTCGAGAAAGAGGGGTAAAATCCCCCTCCCGTCGACACTTCTTGGCTCGTATTCTCCGCTCCGCGGCTCATTAAAAACGCACCCAACACTATTTTGAAGGCTGGCTACGGGCCTGACCTGTCCTCAGCCTATCTTGAGGTAAAGTATGACAAAATAAATTTTGTTCCATGAATAATTATTTATTTTAGTATACAATTTGAAATATTTTTAGTTCTTCACATAGAAGGCAATATGTTGATAATATCGTTAAATGCTGTCTCAGTAGCTCTGTAATTTCCAAATTTTCCCGGGGGGGAGGGGGGGGAATGATTGACATATGAGATACGCCATGTGATTTTGTACCTAATAACTAGACAAACATGCCATGTCTCTATATCATGTTTAACTTCTATTTTTCATTATCTGATTTTTATTATTTACTTTGCTATATACTAGTAAAGCCATAGTGCTATGTCTACCTAAGAACATGACGATGCACGATTTTCCATGAAAAATATTTACGATATTTTCCGTGTTAGATGTCTAATATTGGTGATTCCGCATTTGCTATGAAACTTTCTTCATCTTTCGACGTCATATAAAGAAAATATTTTCATGAATTGCACAGTCATGTTCTTATCATGCTTATTATAAAGTTTTTTTTTAAACTTCACAACAAAAATTAGATTTCATATATTTTCCTTACTGGTGTACATGTATATCGAAAATGCAAAATGATCTGCACTGTTTATCATAGTGTCTGGTAGTATTATGTACTTGAATATAACCCATGTTTTTGGAAAGTTCATCAAATAAAATTGTGTGATTGATTGACATATGACACGCCATGTGATTTTGTACCTAAGAACATACGATTTTTCATGAACAATATTTACGATATTTTCTGTATTAGACGTCGACTGTTGGTGATTCCTCATTTGCTTGAAAATTTCTTCATCTTTCGACGTAGTTTACACAAAATATCACAGTTTATGTAAATATATTTTATGAACAATCGCACATGTTCTTATGTACAAAATCACACGGCGTGTGTCATCTGTGACTGAAAAAATGGGGCTTAAGGGATTTGTGACCAGTGTAACTCCTGATCACACTCTTGTAGCCCGATAACGATATATATTGCTTGTTTGACGCTTGCCGGGTATTTCATTGATGGAATGGTGAACAGTTCAGATCTTGAACAGACTGCGGTTGACGGGCTGATCTGGATCGACACTGGTCGCAAAACCCATGAGCCCCATTTCTCCAGTTACAGCCACATGTCATTTTAATTTACATTGCATGATGCGAACATTTATATATTGTATATCTGAGACACAGTCCCTTTCGTACACATTCAAATGACATTATTCAGTATGAACTTGATGTAATAGTTATAGTTCACATATTGAATTTTTAATTAAATTAATTTCGAACGAGCATAGCGAACGAAGAAATTAATTTATTAAAAATGCAATATGTTAACTATAATTAACTTATTGGTTGCCCCGACCCATCACACGCACCTGTCATTAGAATGGAGCGCTGCCCATAAACGTGTTTTCAATGTTGCACATCACAGTCACAGGGAATTACGTAAACAAGGCGGGGCATGTGGTTCTAAACATAATGTTTGCGAGTTATTGCAACATTTAATTATTAATTTCATAGATATTGGCGAAAATGTCGCAATAATTGAGACGAAATACTACTTTCCTGTTGGAGAAACTAGGGCAATCATCATTGTTTACCCTAGTTTCTCGACCAATGAAAGAACGGCATTTTGTATCAATTAATCGCATATTGTGATGCTTTCTCCAATATGTATTGGCTTAATCATTAAATGTTCAGCACTATATTTAGGACTGATTTTAATCCTTGTTGTCATCAGAAAACATGCAGCTAGCACTATCTCCCCCTTTTCGACTTAGAATTTTCTAATTTTGGCTTGTAACTCATAAAACATTAAACCCTAATAACTACATACCCGATACTTGGTATGTAGCTTCCTTATGATAAGTAGATGCACAAAGTGTATTTCGATTTTTTATTCGACCCAGACTCATGGATTATCTCCCCCTTTTAGACTTGGAATTTTGCCATATTTACTATCAAAACAGTATGTCAGGCATCGCTGTTCTATGAACACATTTTCTAGCTAAAACTTATTTTATACAAAATTGTTTAAAGGTACATGTACATGCCCACTCAGTAGGTACAACATCATTTTTATATCAGAGACATCATCTGGCAAAATAAACAGTCATTCACCATTACCACTGTAGTAGGAGGGGAATGTGTTATAAAGTGAAAAAATATTTTGTCTGGGATCGAACACTCTTATCCTACTATGGCCGTACCACTACATTCCTCCTTCCTACAAATAGACATTTGTTTCTCAAATGTCTCCCTCCATGTTATTTCATAGACTCCCTAGTTGCGAACGGTAACTCTTGCAATCTACTCCCGTGCCGTATGTGTTATAAAGTGACAGAGCTCCAGATAAGCAATTAGTAATTGAGTATTGTCACTCCATCATTTCTGAAGTACGGAGCCTTATAAGGGACATGAGAAGAGAAACGAATGTTCCGACCAATTTGATTATTTCGTTCTAACAAATTCTAATTCATTAGAACGCATTCCAATTTGTTCTAACGATTTCAATTATTTCGTTCTAATACATTCAATTTCGTTCTGACGAATTCGAAATAATTGAAATCGTTAGAACTAATTGGAATGCGTTAGAACGTATTTAAATGCGTTAGAACTAATTGGAATTCGTTAGAACAAATTCTAATGCATTAGAAAGAAATAATTGAAAGCGTTTAGACGAATTTTTTGAATTTGTTAGAATGAAATAATGAACTTGGTGAGAACATTTGTTTCTCTTCTCATGTCTCTTATAAGACTCTGTTCTGAAGTAATTGGATATTTCAACATTTTAATTGGGTAAAATAAAATCACACAACTGTTTACAGACAAACAGCAATTATTGAATAGTTTGCTTCGAAATGAAAACATGTCTTGGTTTTGTTTGTTTGTTGGAGTTTAACGGCCTATCAATAGCTAAGCCAAGGTCATTTAAAGCCGGGTCAATGGGTTTAGTCGAGACAATTCTTATGAAATACCAAGATGTGTTTTCATGGAAAATTAGAAAAATATGCTATATTTGTGGTCTGTTTTCTGCAGCATGATAAAGGTAACACACAATTTTTATTGCTTTTTGATACTCGCTAAGTCTGATTTCAATTGGGTTTTTGGCAATTTTAATTGGGTATTTAAGCAAATACGCAGCTTATCTGGAGCTCTGAAGTGAACAATATTTTGTCGGCGGCTAAGGTCGAACCCAGGCCACGAGTGTTAGAGACGAACACTCTACCACATCGCTATAAAAGCCGGCTTGTACCGCAGTACAAATGTTCGATTATCATACTCACCCCACGTATTGATTGGCATTATCACACATTTTTTATCAGACGTAAATTTCAGCACTGATATCAGGGGCGATAACTGTGTTTCCTTAAAATGTTAACGGACATTACTATTTATTCAGTCTTTATGTTTTGATGTGCAATAATCATACTTTATAATCTGTCGAAAATATTATTTTTTCAGGTGACGCATTTAATAAGTATAAATAATTAATAAATATCATGCCACAGTTGCATGTGAAAATGGCCTGATACCACCGCGAGTCACTATTAGTAAAATAAATATTACTAAATGATTACCGTATATCTGTATGACAGGCACTCATACACAATTCCTTTAAAGAACACTTTGTGCCTACTTTAATGCTGTCCAATGTCTGTAAATTGTTCATCTATATATTGTGATCTAAGATATGTTATTCCTGCCGTTGCCTAACCCAAATCTTCTGTCTGTAACGCAGGGTGACTTATACCTGCGTTACAGACAGCAAATTCGGGTTAGCCATTCCCTTGTATATAATTATGTTCGTGTTTAAATTTTTGACATTCATTTGAATCTTGTTGTGTTATACACGAGTTTACCATTGTATGCCAGTGCCATCGATCTACATTACCATTGTTACAAAAACTTAGCTCGATAATAAAAAAGAAAACGAGCTTGATAAGAATACATCCATCAGTACATGAGATTCCATCCACAATGACATTATTAAATGTATCAACATTAAAGGTTGGAGCTCACCCAGAAGGCAAAACATTTTCTTTATATCAGGGACATCATCTGAGACATTTTCCGGCAAAATAAACATTCATTCACCATTACCCCACGTATTGATTGGCATTATTATACATTTTATATCGGGCGTAAATTTTGATACGGATATCAGGGGCAATAACTGTGTTTCCTTAAAATGTCGGGCCTTTCCCCAGAAATAATTAAAGGCACTGGGGTATTTCACCGTGAATGTCATATTTTGATGAGTCATAATTATTGCATTGGGCATATACCCATATATAGAGAATAGTAGGTTAGTGCCGTGAATGGGAAAACATATCTGGCGCGGCACGGAAACAGGATGTGCTCGGCTAGTGCCGTGAATGGGAAAAGATATCTGGCAAGGCTCAGGAAACGGGATGGGCGAGGCTCTGCCGAGCACATCCCGTTTCCGTGCCGCGCCAGATATTTTTTCCCATTCACGGCACTAACCTACTATTCTATTTATCCCGTTCTGAGGGCGGCGGGTGACTTATAAAAATCACCGCCTATCACAATCAGTTAAGGAGGCTCTTGCGACAAGTATTGAAACATACTCGCAAATGAAGTACAAATCGCGCACCATGATAAAAATGCAGTAACCGCATATGATGTGTTCAATTATTTTTTTACAATGATACCCCACCCACCTATTTTTGGCCAGAAATTTCAACACGACTGAATTTGTCGGAATTGTTTTCATGAAAATATGAGGCACATATACTTTGTTATGTCTTGTTCTATCACTTGCAACACCACGCCATTTTCTGAAAATGATTTCAAAGCAAGGTCAAAACCACCTCAAATTTTCGCTACAAATGCCCGAAAAATACCTTAAATTCTGACGCGAAATTGTACCGGCGAGACAGCATAGCATGCGCCATTGTCCAAGATGTCAAAATCAACCGGAGGTAACATTCAGTTTCATAGAATTATGAAATACTCTAAAAAATACACCTAGTCAAGCCTCCCAAAGTCAAGAAATATTCAGAAACCTATTTGTCTAGACACACTGGTGTAACTTACAGGGTCCTTAGTGAAGTATATAGAAAATCGTCCACCCGCTTTTTAAAGCTAGCTGCCCACTGTCCCGTGAGACATTAGGTAGGGGGATTATACAATTGTTAAAATGACGTCATCGCGTAATCCAAGATGGCCGCCGTCTAAAAAGAGCACAAATTCTTCAAACAATTTCTTCTCAAGAACTGCCAACTGGATTTTGAAAAAACTTGATAGGAATGATCGATGTACAATGCTCTTTCAAAGTTGTTAAAATGGTGACCTCGTGGGGGGCGGTTTAAGGGTTGGTGGTGGAGGAGTCGGGGTCAAAAATGGGCGTGGCCCGTGGGGGTCAAATTTTATTTAGACTGAATATGGTTATGTCATATATCAAATCGAAAGTATCAACGAGGCGATCACTCTGGGGCATTTTTTTGTCGAAATCGGATGGTTATGTCATCCAAGATGGCCGCCGAAAGTTCAAAAGGTCGTTCTCTTATTAGAGATTTCGAAATTCTTCTTCACATGAATCGCTTGACCTATTGTAGCCAAACTTAAAAGTTATGGTCCATGGGTGAAGCCTTTTCAGATTTGTTAAAATGGAGGTCGTCGCTAATCCAAGATGGCCGCCATCTAAAAATAGCATAAATTCTTAAAAAATCTTTTTCTCATGAACCGCCTGCCGGATTTCGACGAAACTTGGTAAGAATGATTGATTTACAATGCTCTTTCAATGTTGTTAAAATGGTGACCCCATAGTCAAAAATGGGTGTGGCCCGTGGGGTCAAATTGGGGTCAAATTTTATTTTTGACCGAATATGGTCAGGTCTATATCAAATCGAAGGTATCGAAGAGGCGATCGCTCTGGTGCAATTTTTGTCGAAATTGGATGGTCATGTCATCCAAGATGGCCGCTGAAAGGTCAAAAGGTCGTTCATTTATTAGAGATTTCAAAATTCTTCTTCACGCGAACCGCTTGGCCCATGGTGGCCAAAATTCACAGTTATGGTCTATGGGTGAAGCCTTTTCAGATTTGTTAAAACGGAGGTCGTCGCTAATCCAAGATGGCCGCCGTCTAAAAATATCACTAATTCTCAAAAAAAAAAATTCTCGTGAACCGCCATCCGGATTTCGACGAAACTTGGTAGAAATTATCGATGTACAATACTCTTTCAAACTTATTAAAATGGTGACCCCGGGGTTAAAAATGGGCGTGGCCCGTGGGGTCAAATTTTATCGTGTCATATAATAAATTGAAGGTATCGATGAGGCGATTGCTCTGGTGCAATATTTGTCGGAATCGGATGATTATGTTATCCATGATGGCCTCCAAAAGGTCCATTTATTCAAGATTTTGAACGTCTTTTTCTCAGAAACCACATGGCCGATGCTGGCCAAACTTCATAGTAAGTTATGATCCTTGGGTGAAGCATTTTCAGATTTGGTAAAATGAGAGTCATCGCTTAATCCAAGATGACCGCCATCTAAAAATAGCACAATTTTTTTTAAAGCACATATGAATTCAATGTCACATTCTCCTCTGGTGTTCATGGAGTCAGGTGAGCGAATTAGGGTCATCATGGCCCTCTTGTTTATATTCTATCTGAAATTTATAGCACTGGGGTACCTTGTTTTCAAAATTAAGGCGCTGGGGCACCACAGCGCTATAATGGGCTGGGAAAAGGCCTGATGTTAATGGATATTACTATTTATTCCATGTACATGTATTTATTTTTTGATGTGCAATGATAATACTTTATAATATGTCGAAAATATTATTTTTTCAGGCGACACATTTGATTAGTATAAATAATTAAAAAATATCATGCCTCATTTGCATATGAAAATACCCCATATACCAAACATGTGTGTACGTCTGTCCTTCTGTCCATCCGTCATCAACGGGGTAAGTCGTAAAACGTTTAAAGATACATGCCCACTTACTAGGCACAAAATGTTCTTCATAGGAATTAAATAAGTGTATATTTATGTCACTATTCCATCACTTCTAAAAAGTACGAGTGCTATACAAATATAATCATTTAGTAATATTTATTTTGCTGATAGTGACGCGCGGCGGTAGCGGTCTATTTTCATATGCAAATGAGTCATCATAGTTTTTAATTATTTATACTCATTAAATGAGTCACCAGAAATTATTTTTTCCACAAATTATAAAGTATGATAATTGCACAGCATAAACTAAATACAGAGAATAAAATGTATGTTAACATTTTAGGGAAACACGGTTAGCACCCTGATATCAGTGTGGAAAGTTACGTCGGATATAAAATGTATAATTAAATAATGCCAATCAATATGTGGGGTAATGGTGAATGAGTGTTTATTTTGCCAGAAAATGTCTCAGATGATGTCTCTGATGTAAAGAAAATGTTGTGCCTACTGAGTGGGTATGTATCTTTAAATAAAACCGAATTATTAGCAATGATTTATAGTAGAAAATGTGACAACTGGTGAAACTTTATACCGTAATAGCTACAAACCTGAAACTTGGTATGTAGATTTGTATCGTATGTTGTTATCTCAGTTATACCTGGAAAAAAACTCTGATTGTGAAAAATGCAATTTGTGAAAATAATGTTTTTTTATAATGTTTATAATACTGAAACAATAGTTATTTTCCAGTATTATAAATTGGAAGTGATTCTGAAGTGCTGTCGAAGCATGTTGTAAATTATTCTAAAGTTGTCAAAACATGTGTTATAAACAGCAGACGACAAAATAGTTGTGACTTCAGGACTGTCTTGATATTAATTGGCATTTCCCTGTGGATTTTTTTTCAAAAACAGTGATATTAAAATATCAAATTTACATATTTTTAAATTAACAACTTTGGGTTATTTCAGTATGCATGTAAATAGTAGTTGGGAAATATTTTAAGCTTTTATTGTTTATAGAAATAAAAATAAATAAATAAAAAAAATATTGACAAAATTCGTGAATAATTTTTGTTGGGGTAAAACATTGTATTGAAATTAACAATATAATGCTGGTGTATGTTTGTAAATGTAAACTAGGGTTCACTCCAAGTCAAGTGTTTGTACAGTTAGATGCTGTATATGTTCAGTTTTATTGAAAAATATAAAATGCCAAATAAACAAATAGCAGCCATCAAGTTGGGTCGGTGATGTTCTGTAGCCGATTTCATAAAAATTTATCTAACAAAGTATACTTTGAGGGAGAAATTTTCAATTTTTTATTAATTTTTAGCCATTTTTTTTTTTTGGAATAAAAAAAAACCCACAGGCTATTGGATTGGCGAAAGCCGGGCGGGCGGGCGTCGGGCGGTGGGCAGCGACCACAATCAATGTTAAGTTTTCGTGTTGGAGTCCATTTCTTTGTTACTGTACCTCATGGGACCAACAAACTTTCATATCTTCATAACCAAGGGGTGCCCACCACATATCACTATCCAACATGTTACTTTTTTTTAACTTGACCCATTTTGTCCGCGCAGTCGACTTAGCCATTAATTTTCGTGTTTAAGTCCATTTCTTTGGTACTGTACCACCAAACTTTCACAGCTTCATAACCAAGGGGTGCCCACCACATACAACTATCCAACATGTGACCATCTTTTTCACCTTGACCTATTATTTCTACGTAATTGACTTTCAACGTTAACTTTTTAACATACGTCTGGTTAAATTTTTTTGGTTAAAGGTTTTCGTTATACTATATCTCTGCAACTGCTTCACCCATTACCTTGATACTTCACATGGGTGTTTATCGTCACTGTCGCGCCCGCTTGCGAATAGCGCGATAGAGTCGGCATTTTGGCATACGTCCGTCCGTCCGTCCGTCCGTACGTCCGTGTGTCCGGTTAAACGTTTTTGGTTAAAGTTTTCCATCTACTATATCTCCTTTTTTAGTTTCCCCCAAGGCGCGACATGCAGGCCACGGCCATCTAGTCTACAAAAAGGGGTATAATTATGTTATCCAAGTGTCTATGCTTGGAAAAAACCTGGCCTTCGTAGATTTGCCTCGTTTCTTGTTATTATACTGAATTGATTACATTATCACAGTCATTTTGGCTGTAATAATGTAATAAATTCAGTATAATAATTCTGCATACTTTGAATCATCAAATGTAGGCAGTCGTTATTTCTATATGAAATAATGCATTGCGGGAAACATAAATGATTACTCCCTCAAAGTATACTTTGCTACATAAGTATACTATGCAATGTTGATGAAATCGGCTATTATCTCTATAGACCTGCCCTCAGCCTAACTTGAGATAAAGTATGACAAAATAAATGTTGTTCCATGAATAATTATTTATTTTAGTATGTAATTTGAAATATTTTTAGTTCTTCACATAGAAGGCAATGTGTTGATAATATCGCTAAATGCTGTCTCAGCAGCTCTGTAATTTCCAGATCTTCCCGGAGGTGGTGGGGGGGGGGGGATTGATTGACATGAGATACGCCATGTGATTTTGTACCTAAGAACATTTACAATATTTTCCGTATTAGATGTCTAGTATTGGTGATTCCACATTTGCTATGAAAATGTCTTCATCTTTCGACGTCATTTACAGAAAATATTTTCTTGAACAATTGCAGTCCTGTTCTTATTATAATTTTTTTTTTGAAACTTCACAACAAATAAAAATAGTTTTCACAATTTTTCATTACTGGTGTACAGCTATACATGTATATCGGAAATGCAAAATTATCTGCCCTGTTTATCATAGTTTCTGGTAGTATTACCCATGTTTTTGGAAAGTTCATCAAATAAAATTGTGTGATTGATTGACATATGTGATTTTGTACCGAAGAACATGTACGATTTTTCATGAACAATATTTACGATATTTTCTGTATTAGACGTCGAATGTTGGTGAATTTTCTTCATATTTCGACGTAGTTTACAGAAAATATCACAGTTTATGTAAATATATTTCATGAACAATGTTCTTATGTACAAAATCATACGGTGTGTGTCATCTGTGACTGGAGAAATGGGGCTTAAGGGACTTGTGACCAGTGTAACTCCTGATCACACTCTTGTAGCCCGATAACGATATATATTGCTGGTTTGAAGCTTGCTGGGTGTTTCAATGATGGAATGACAAACAGTTCAAATCTTGACCAGACTGCGGTTGATGGTCTGATCTTGATCGACACTGGTCGCAAAACCCATGAGCCTCATTTCTCCAGTTGCAGCCACATGTCTTTTTAATTTACATTGCATGATGCGAACATTTATATATTGTATATCTGAGACACAGTCCCTTTAGTACACATTCAAATGACATTATTCAGTATGAACTTGATGTAATAGTTATAGTTCACATATTGAATTTTTAATTCAATTAATTTCGAACTAGCATAGCGAGAAAAGAAATTATTTTATTAAAAATGTAATATGTGAACTATAACTAATTTATTGGTTGCCCCGCCCCATCACAGGCACCTGTCACCTGAGACACATTCAAATGACATTATTCAGTATGACAGGCACCTGTCATTAGAATGGTGCGCTGCCCATAAACGTGTTTTCAATGTTGCACATCACAGTCACAGGGAATTACGTAAACAAGGCGGGGCATGTGGTTCTAAGCTTAACATTTGCAACATTTAATTAATCATTTCATCGATATTGGCGAGATCTTCGCAACATGCGATTAATTGAGACGAAATACTACTTTCTTGTTCGATAAACTAGGTCAATCATTATATGTTTACCCTAGTTTCTCGACCAATGAAAGAACGGCATTTTGTATCAATTAATCGCATATGGCGATGCTTTCTCCAATATGTATTGACTTAATTATTAAATGTTTATCACTATATTTAGAACTGATTTTATGCATTGTTGTCATCAGAAAACATGCAGCTAGGATTATCTCCCCTTTTTCGACATAGAACTTTTAAACCCTAATAACTACATACCCGATACTTGGTATGTAGCTTCCTTATGATAAGTAGAATTTTGCCTTATTTACTATCAAAACAGTATGTCTGGCATCGCTGTTTTATGAACACATTTTCTAGTTAAAACTTATTTTATATAAAATTGTTTAAAGGTACATGTAGATGCCCACTCAGTAGGTACAACATGTTCTTTATATCAGAGACATCATCTGGCAGAATAAACAGTCATTCACCATTACCCCTGTAGTAGGAGGGGAATGTGTTATAAAGTGAAAAATATCTTGTCGGCGACTGGGATCGTACACAGGCCGTCTGCGTGAGAGACGAACACTCTATAAAAGCCGGCTTGTACCGGCAGTACAAGTGTTTGCTTATCCTACTATGGCCGTACCACTACATTCCTTCTTCCTACAAATATAAATTTGCTTCTCAAATGTCTCCCTCCAGGTTCTTTCATAGACTCCCTAGTTCCGAACGGTAACTCTTGCAATCTACTCCCGTACCGTATGTGTTATAAAGTGACAGAGCTCCAGATAAGCAATTAGTAATTGAGTATTGTCATTCCATCATTTCTGAAGTACGGAGCCTTATAAGGGACACGAGAAGAGAAACGAATGTTCTGACCAATTTGATTATTTCGTTCTAACAAATTCTAGTTCATTAGAACGCATTCCAATTTGTTCTAATGATTTCAATTATTTCGTTCTAATGCATTCAATTTCGTTCTGACGATTCGAAATAATTGAAATCGTTAGAACTAATTGGAATTCGTTAGAACAAATGCTAATGTATTAGAACAAAATAATTGAAATCGTTAAGACGAATTGGAATTCGTTAGAATGAAATAATTAACTTGGTCAGAACATTTGTTTCTCTCCTTAAATTATCTTAGCTGTTGATATGCTGTTAAACACCAATACTCACTCACTTAATGGGGCATTCGATAATCTCAAAAAATATGTAATGAAAAATGAAAAAATAGTTTTTTTTTCATGATGGCCTTGTGTAAAGTTGTTTAATTGATGATATATAACGATGTTGGACCCACATACAAGGTGTATAATCACGTGGGTATAACAGGAGTCAACTGGCCTAAGGCACCTCAGCTTCAAAGTACGTATTCTTGTATATTGTCCTTATTATGCAACATATTTTGGTAAATATGGTGCACCAAACGCGTCACGCTACACCGCGTTCGGGAGGCTCAGTATTTTGGCTCAACTTTATGTCTATCTAGTTTTGTGTCGAGTGTCAAGTTTTTGTGACTACCGAAGCGGTAATCAATTTCTCAATAGCAATATAAGTATGTGCCACTCTACAGAGATCATTGAACGTAGCTTAACGATACGCGTTTGCGCCATATTTTACCAAAATATGTTGCAATATAAGGACAATATACAAGAATATGTACTTTGAAGTTGAGGCGCCTTAACACATACCATTCATTGTTGTTGTAACCATGTGATTATACACCTTGACATAGGTAAATAAATATTTTGTGTCTTTTCTGCATTCGACAAGTTAGACATTATATTTATGTACCAATATCGATGAAAATAGAAACAACCCAGCATACCTCGTGTCTTCATTTCCATCTTCCATTAAACCTCTCTACACAGGGCTATCACAAGAATTATTTTGTTATGATATTTCACAAAATTCCTGGAATACCCCTTTAAACTTGAGTATGTGGTGCCCAGTGATTTATATATAATGATTTATCTCAGAAAAGTTGATGTATGTATTTAAATGAGTCCGGATTGCAACTAATATATATTGCTGGTATTTCTCAAAGCAACTCCAGTGCATGTACACGGATAAAGATTAGGATAATCCACAGGTGCCAGACAATTTTATCAACTCTCTACTGTATATTTTTATAGTAGTATTAGAAGGTAGACAGTGAACTGAAATACATGGCATTTCAAATAAGTGAACAAGTATCAAAAACAGTCTACATTTTGTCAATATGGTGTTTATTCTAGAGAAAAGACATTACTAATCGTACTAGTGCCATTTACTGGGTTAAAAACAGGCGTGTAGTTGTTATATCGTTCAAAGTTTGTGACCCTCTTCTCCTCACAAAAACACGCCGGCCACTTTCAGAGCGCGGAAAGTCGCGCGTCAGCCAGGCAGCCAATCACAACGTCACAACTAACGTCGCGGGAAAACTTTTGTTTACTGACGTCAAGGAGTGGGTGGTTTGTGGCGTTGTGATTGGCTGTTCGCTGACGAGCTAATCCTATTACTTTTGGGTTAGAGCTAAATGACTCTTGTGTGGCATGGACATGGCACCAGGTCAGGATATTCCAATCACGTTGTCCCAGCCTTAAACGACCTTAACTGTTGATAGGCTGTTAAACACCAATACGCAATCAATAATCCTTACGGGAATGTCGACTTACATGGTTTGGCCCTCCTGTATATCTGGCTTCCGATACTTGAGAGCTAAGTCATGTTATGCCCCAGAAAGTGATAGGATTAACTAGTCCTATTACTTTTGTGGTTCAAGCTAAGTGACTTTGTGTGGCATGGACCTCGTACCAGGTCAGGATATTCTAATTTCTGGACTAAATATATATTTTCCAGATACACCGAGCTCTCACTCACTCGAATACGATGTACAGTTTTGCACAGTTACATGTTGATTCTAGTAGCCATTTACTATAATTTATATAATTGTGTGTATGTTCAGTCTTGATCGAAACTATAAATATATTATTACTAGTATATGATTGTATTTCTCAAAGCAACTGAAATGCATATACTATGCACACATGGGTATACATATGCTGAGAACTTTGTTGGAAGCTCTACATGGAGTTGGTAATGTGTGTCCATGTGTTCATATTATATGTAAATTGACGGCACTAATACTGTGGTTGTGTATGGTTCCAGACTGTTATTGTTTACAGATTTTAGTCGTTCGAAGATTAGTGTTATTGGCAAAATCATGTCTAGTAATAATTCCTAATTAAATATTTATAACATTTCTGCCTGCTGTTGTTATTTATAAGAATGTCCCAATGATACATTTACATACAGCTACACAATCAGGATATACACCATTCAGCATTAATCACCCAATGTAGCCGTTTCATCCGTTTGGCCCGACAAAATACCGTAAAAAACAGATTCCACAGCTGGCATTTGGTGGTGGATGGGAGCACACGAAGGGTAATTTAACGATCAGCATCATTCATCGTTCACGGAACACCAACCTACATGATTTGGCCCTCTTGTACCGTTTTGGCTCCCTGGAACTTCAGAGCTAAATCCTGTTCTGCTCTATCAAGAAGTAGTGGGTGGTGGTTGGGAGCATGTGATGGGTAATTTAACGATCAGTGTTTATCCTTATCGGAATGCCGACTTACATGGTTTGGCCCTCCTGTACCACCTTACATGACCATGACCAATAATAAGCATGCATGGTGTATTTACCGACGAGAGAGTGATTGAAACACGCACGGTGACACTATATAAGTCACATTTAATATTTGTCTCGCAATTCTCAGAGGTGGCTATATATTGTCCCCACCGTGAGGATTGGAATCCAACCACATAAAATGCATGTTTCAGTACGATAAATACTGTAAGATGTGTGTGTGTGTGTGTGTTATGTAATACTTTCTATAAAGCATGTATGGTGTATTTACCAACGAGAGAGTGATTGAAACACACTCGGTGACACTATGATAAATACTGTAAGATATGTGTGTGTCACGTAATACACGAGAGAGTGATTGAAACACGCAGGGTGACACTATATAAGTCGGATTTAATATTTGTCTGGCTATGTATTGTCACCGCCGTGAGGATTGGAATCCTACCACATACAATACATGTTTCGGTACAATAAATACTGTAACATGTGTGCATGTTGCGTAATACTTTTAATAAAGCATGCATGGTGTATTTACCAACGAGAGAGTGATTGAAACACGAAGGGTGACACTATATAAGTCACATTTAATATTTGTCTTGCAATTCTTACGGGTCGCTATGTATTGTCCCCGCCGTGAGGATTGGAATACAACCACATACAATACATGTTTCAGTACAATAAATACTGTAAGATGTGTGCATGTTGCGTAATGCTTTCTATAAAGCATGCATGGTGTATTTACGAACGAGAGAGTGATTGAAACACGCACGATCACACTATATAAGTCACATTTAATATTTGTCTTGCAATGCTTACGGGTCGGGTGGCTATGTATTGTCCCCACCGTGAGGATTGGAATACAACCACATACAATACATGTTTCAGTACAATAAATACTGTAAGATGTGTGCATGTTGCGTAATGCTTTCTATAAAGCATGCATGGTGTATTTACCAACGAGAGAGTGATTGAAACACGCACGGTGACACTATATAAGTCACATTTAAAAAATATTTGTCTCACATTTCTTACGGGTGGCTATGTATTGTCCCCGCCGTGAGGATTGGAATCCAACAACAAATGCATGTTTCAGTACAATAAATACTGTAAAATATGTGCATGTTGCGTAATGCTTTCTATAAAGCATGCATGGTGCATTTACCAACGAGAGAGTGATTGAAACATGCACGAAGACACAATATAAGTCACATTTAATATTTGTCTCGCAATTATTACGGGTGGCTATGCATTGTCCCCGCCGTGATGATTGGAATCCAAACACATACAATGCATGTTTCAGTAAAATAAATACTGTAAGATGTGTGCGTGTTGTGTAATACATTCTATAAAGCATGCATGGTGTATTTACCAACGAGAGAGTGATTGAAACACGCACGGTGACACTATATAAGTCACATTTAATATTTGTCTCGCAATTCTTACGGGTGGCTATGTATTGTCCCCGCAGTGAGGATTGGAATCCAAGCACATAAAATGCATGTTTCGGTAAAATAAATACTGTAAGATGTGTGCATGTTGCGTAATACTTTCAATAAAGGAAGCATGGTGTACTTTACCAACAAGAGAGAGTGATTGAAACACGCAGGGTGACACTATATAAGTCACACTTAATACTTGTCTCGCAATTCTTACGGGTGGCTATGTATTATCCCCGCCGTGAGGATTGGAATCCCGCCTTATTTAATAGTCGCCATTGCTTTCTATTGTAAAGTATTGTTTTCTAATCATGTCACGTTCATTGGGGAAACGTCCCGGACCCTAGATCACACTACTGAACACAATTATTTACCAGAAATATGGATAATTCAACATTTGGCAACATTTATAGGACACTGTTTATTAGAGTAACTACGGTACAACGTTCGCACATTGCGCCAAATACAAGAAAAAATGTTCTGTGTTTCTATCAATAAAACGGTCTGCACAACAACGCAGTTTTACTTTATGAATCAGATATACTCACTGACTATCAATTCTCAGGGGCGGATGTATACTGTCCCCGCCGTGATAATTGAAATCGAACCACACATAATGCATGTTTAAGTACAATAAACACGGTGAGATGTGTGCGTATTGTGTAATACTTTGAGTAAAGCATGTGTCGTGTTTTTACCAAAAAGAGAGTGACAGAAACACGCGGGGTTACACTATACAGGCCACATTAATGTTTGACTTGCAATTCTCACGGGTGAGTATTTATATTGTCCCCGTCGTGAGGATTGAAATTCCGCCATATATAATAGTCGTCATTGCTTTCTAGTGTAATATAAATTAATGTTTTGTAATCATGTCACATTCAGTGGGAAACGTCCCGGACCCGATATCACACTACTGAACACAATTAATTACCAGAAATATGAATAGTTCAACATTTGGCAACATTTATAGGAGACTATTTGTAAATTAACTACGGTACTACGTTCGCACATTGCGTAAATACAAGAAAAATGTCTACTGTGGTTCTATCAATAAAACGGCATGCATAACCACTTAGTATTACTGTATCAATCGGATATACTCATTGACTTGCACTTCTTACGGGCGGAATGTTATAATGTCCCCGCCGTGAGAATTGAAATCCAACCACACAAATTGCATGTTTAAATACGATAACTACGGTAAGAGGTGTGCGTATTGCGTAATAATTTTAATAAAGTATGCATGGTGTATTTACCAATAGGAAGGTGGCAGAAACACGCGCGGTTACACTATATAAGTCGAATTTAATATCTGACTTGCAATTATTACGACTTGCGAGGCTCATACCGCAGCGTGAGCCCCGCAAGCCGCTATATCTTGTCTTACAATTCTTACGGACTAGCGGGGCTCACGTTACACCGGCAGTACAAATGTTTGCTTATCCTACTATGGCCGTACCACTACATTCCTTCTTCCTACAAATAGACATTTGTTTCTCAAATGTCTCCCTCCAGGTTCTTTCATAGACTCACTAGTTGCAAATGGTAACTCTTGCAATCTACTCCCGTACCGTATGTGTTATAAAGTGACAGAGCTCCAGATAAGGAATTAGTAATTGAGTATTGTCACTCCATCATTTCTGAAGTACGGAGCCTTATAAGGAACATGAGAAGAGAAACGAATGTTCCGACCAATTTGATTATTTCGTTCTAACAAATTATAATTCATTAAAACGCATTCCAATTTGTTCTAACGATTTCAATTATTTCGTTCTAATGCATTCAATTTCGTTCTGACGAATTCGAAATAATTGAAATCTTTAGAACTAATTGGAATTCGTTAGAACAAATTATAATGCATTAGAACAAAATAATTGAAATCGTTAAGACGAATTTGAATTCGTTAGAATGAAATAATGAACTTGGTCAGAACATTTGTTTCTCTTCTCATGTCAGTTATAAGGCTCCGTTCTGAAGCAATTGGGTATTTCAAAATTTTAATTGGGTAAAATAAAATCACACAACTGTTTACACATCAACAGACAGCAATTATTGAATAGTTTGCTTCGAAATGAAAACATGTCTTGGTTTTGTTTGTTTGTTGGAGTTTAACGGACTATCAACAACTAAGGTAATTTAAGGCCGGGTCAATGGGTTTAGTCGAGACAATTCTTATGAAATACCAAGATGTGTTTTAATGGAAAATTAGAAAAATATGCTATATTTGTGGTCTGTTTGTTTTCTGCAGAATGATAAAGGTAACACACAATTTTTAGTCTGATTTCAATTGGGTTTTTGGCAATTTTAATTGGGTATTTAAGCAAATACGCAGCTTATCTGGAGCTCTGAAGTGAAAAATATCATGTCGGCGGCTAAGGTCGAACCCAGGACACGAGTGTGAGAGACGAACACTCTACCACGTCGCTATATATCAGACGTAAATTTCAGCACTGATATCAGGGGCGATAACCGTGTTTCCTTAAAATGTTAACGGACATTACTATTTATTCAGTCTCTTTATTTATTTTTTGATGTGCAATAATCATACTTTATAATCTGTCGAAAATATTATGTTTACAGGTGACGCATTTAATAATTATAAATAATTAATAAATATCATGCCACATTTGCATATGAAAATGGCCTGATACCACTGCGAGTCACTATTAGTAAAATACATATATTTCTAAATGATTACCGTATATCTGTATGACGGGCACTCATAATTTTTAGAACTGGGGGAATAGTGACACAATGATGCACAATTCCTTTAAAGAACACTTTGTGCCTACTTTAATGCAGTCCAAGGTCTTTAAATTGTTCATCTATATAACGTGGTCTAAGATATGTTATTCCTGCCGTTGCCTAACCCAAATTTTCTGTCTGTAACGCAGGGCGACTTATACCTGCGTTGTAGACAGAAAATTCGGGTTAGCCGTTCCCTTGTATATAAGTATGTTCGTGTTTACATTTCTGACATTTTTCGAATCTTGTTGTGTTATACACGATTTTACCGTTGTATGCAAAGTTCTACATGTAATTGCAAAAGTTGTCTACACAATTTATCTAATGCATAAGCACAAAACTATATATTGAAACTGTTGTGTTGGTGCATTAGGATTACACACCAGGGTATACGCTGTACTGCCTATTGTTATGCAACTAAATACAATAGATTTCAATACCACTTGCATCGCCATATACCCTGGATCTACATTACCATTGTTAAAAAAGAAAACAAGCTCGATAAGACATCCATCAGTACATGAGATTCCATCCACAATGACATTATTAAATGTATCAACATTAAAGGTGCAAGCTCACCCAATAGGCACACAAATTTCTTTATATCAGGGACATCATCTGAGACATTTTCTGGAAAAAATAAACATTCATTCACCATTACCCCACGTATTGATTGGCATTATTATACATTTTATATCGGACGTAAATTTTGATAGGGATACCAGGGGCAATAAATGTTTCCTTAAAATGTTAACGGATATTACTATTTATTCCATTTTCTCAATGAAAGTATATGTTGTGAGCACTCATTTGAACCGTCTCAATGAGACGGTTCAATTAGTGGTCGCGACATATACTTCTGAGCGCATAGAAAGCAAATATTTAGATATAAACACTAGGTATAAACTTTTGTAATGCCAAAAATAGAATACATAATATAAACTTATTACCAAAAGTAAATTAATTTAAACAATGTTTAGATGTAGATGGAAACGTAGAAAACTGACAACTATAGGTAAAATAACTGTTCTCAAAAGCTTCGCATTTCCAAAACTAATATTTCCATTGACCGTGTTAGGTACTCCGGGAGATGATGTTATAAAACAAATTACACACATGATGTTTGACTTTCTATGGGATTCCAAACCAGATAAGTATGAAAATGGCGGGCTGAAATGATCGATCTAGTAGGTTTCATAAATTCTTTAAAAGCAAGTTGGGTTAAACATCTTACAATACAAACGATGGGCAATGGAAATAGTGTATACTATTCTTTTACATGAATTTGGTTCTACGAATATAGTTACCATGAATTTGATGCAAACATATTAATAAAAAATGTTTTTTTATCAAATATACTTGAAGCATGAGCCAAACTTAATTATTCTGAAAATCCAGAGAACGTTTCGAAGCAAATCCTGTGGAAAAATTCTAAATTAAAAGGTAATGGCAATACATTGTATTACAAAGATTGGAATGAACGGGAACAAAAGACATAGAACATATTTTACGATTATCGAACCAAAACCTTTTATGACTTTACAAATATAAAACAATTATATGTTAGTAACAATGATTACCTAAAATATTTTATAAAAACTTATATCCAGTATACCACAAGCTTGGCGTGCACGACTAAAGAATGAGACAATAAACATCCACAATAATACGTCACCCCTTTTAAGAAAAGTGCCATCTTCCAAACAATGTAATAAAATGTTATATACAATTTTCCTTAGTAAAATTAGTAATGTTGTTTTCAAAGCTCAGACTAAATGGAATGCAGAGTTTTCAGAAACAATTGGAAAATTGTAAATACACAGTATTTTAGAAGCACTATATGTTCAATTAGGAATTTCCAGTACAAATGCTTGATGCAAATTATTGCCACGAACGACAATTTATATAAATGCGGAATTGTAAATTATAATTTATGCGATTTATGCAGTATGTCACCAGAAACAAACAAGCACTTATGTTGGGAATGCCAAAAAGTCAGCAATTTTGTTCTCTGCTAAGCACGTTTTTACATGAAGTTTAGGGCAGTATGAAACAGAAATATATTCTTGAACATTTGTATTATACTAGGAAAGTTCTTTATTTATGGATGTAAATTAAAAAATACTGAACCGACTTTCCCAGCTTTTAAGAACTATTTAAAACCAAATATTGATCTTGAACATCAACTAGCAGTAAATAGAAACAAAGCTGAAATAGAAAATAGAAAATGGAATGGTGTACCGCTAGACTAACTTATTTCTAACTTATTTTCTTCTAGCATTCTTTACCTTAAAATATTTAATCCAACAAAAAAATAATGTACATATATGATCATGCTGCTCGTACTTATCGCACTTATCTGATTAAACTCTCATTTGTTATGGGTGTATCTTTTTTTTTTACTTACTCTAATTGTTTTTTCTCTCTATTGTTAATTGATACCTTTTTTTGGGTGTGTATTTTTTTTCTTTTCTTTATAATTTATTTTCAAACATACATATACAAACAGGTAATTACATGTGTAAGATATATTTACTCAGTAATGTAGATATATGGAATGGAATGCAATTATGCACATACATGTTACTAGTAATATGTCTTGTTTGTACATGTGTTTGTGTGAAAATAAAAAAGCTATACAAAAAAAAAAATCACTTATGTTATCTGTTACTAACATTTACATATTTTATTTTTTTTAGTAATTTGTATATTTTCGCTCAAAGGATGGGAAAGTACGTGTATGCTTAACAATGAATCCAATCTTAAGGATTCATGTCTTAATAATGTATCCATCCTTAAGGATTCAAGTTCATATCTTAACAATGAATCCACCGTAAAGAAATAATATGTTTACTTTTGTTCAATAAATTGTTTAAAGTGGAATGCCACTTCAGATGAGTACAAACTTAATATAAGGATTAAATGCTTGCATTTGATTATCCCCTCGCGATAGCGAAAAGGGGATATAGCGTTAGTGTATGTCCGTGCGTGCGTCCATGTGTGCGTGCGTAACACTTTCGTTTAGCATTTGCGTTCAGCAAATATGTTTAACTCGTTTCTTTGCAACCTCTTGATGGATTTCAATAATATTTGGCAACAGTGTTTAACACAACATAATTGAGTGTCACATATGTACCCGGGTTCTTACGCACAAGGTCAAGGTCACGAAATTGTACTTAGTATTCACGTTTAGCATTTGCGTTTAGCAAATTTATATGTTTAACTTGTTTCTTTGCAACCGCTTGATGGATTTCAATAATATTTCGCAACAGTATGTACCTGAATATAATAGAGTGTCACATATGTACCAGGGTTCTTACGCCCAATGTCAAGGTCACAAAATTAGACTTAGCATTTATATTTAGCATTTGCGTTTAGAAAATGTGTTTCACTCGATTTCTTTGGAACCGCTTGATGTCACGCGAGGGGATTTGATTCGTGCAATGATGCCATTTCTTGTTATTATTAGCAAATCATTTATTCAGTGATAAGTACCATATTATATTTTTTGCCTGTGAAAATAAACAACTTGTGTAATTTATGGATTTTTGTCTACATATAAACATTCGAGTATCCAGTATTGTCCAAGTTCACGTCACAAATGCCTCCTAGCACCGGCTTAAGCGAAACTCAATGTAAAGGGTTCACAAATAACACCATAAATGGGGAATATATGCACAATTGACAAAATGACAGTCGTGCTCAACGACCATCATGGATCGGGTAAAAAATAACAAAACTGGAAGAACAACCGTGGTCACCAAATTCTGACAGACAAGATCTCTTTGATGTACGTATTCAAACGGACATAACTTTGAAAACATTAGAGATACAAAGAAATGCAATACACCATTGTTTTTTTGTATTGAAACAAGCTTTACGATGATATATAACACTTATATATTTGATGAAATTTTAAATTTCACTTGTTTTCCCTACTAATAAACGCACCCGTGCCTATGCACGCCGTGGGAATCAAAACGTGTACAGTAGGAGCAAAATATGTTTTAAATGGCTTTTATATGTGAAAATAACATTTAGAATGCAAATATGGGAGGGGGTTACTATTAGAATAAATACTGTAGATCATTATCAGGCTACAGACGTGTGCTATTTGATCAGGAGCTACACTGGTAATACATGCCATAAGTCCCATTTCTCCAGTCACATATGACCACCACAGTCGCGTAACCAGGATCTTGCTGAGGGGTGTGCGCATTGAGTGGCGACTACCGCGAATTGTCTAGCTGGGTCCGGGAACATGCCTCCCCCATGCATTTTTTTGGATAAAGAACGCAAATCCTGGCTTCTCGAGCTCTCCAGACATCGATATATTATGCAAAATTTTATTTATTTTCATTTTACGAAATGTAGTTCTTATTTTATGATTACGCGCCTGCATTACTCACCTACGCGCCCCCCTGATTACGCGCCTGCACCACTTGTAATGGAACTTTGTATTTAGTACGTACGGTTGTATCTGTAGCCGATTTCACCAACATTGCAAAGTATATTTTTCTAGCAAAGAATACTTTGAGGGAGAAATTTTCAATTTAAGGATAAATTTATTAATTTTTAGACAGGTTTTTTCAGAAAAAAAATCCAGGCTATTGGATTGGCGAAAGATTTTTGAAAGCCGGGCGGGCGGGTGGGCGGGCGTCGGGCGGCGTCCACAATCAATGTTAAGTTTTCGTGTTTGAGTCCATTTCTTTGTTACTGTACCACCTAGGACCACCAAACTTTCACAGCTTCATAATCAAGAGGTTCCCACCACAAATCACTATCCAACATGTTACCTTTTTTTGAACTTGACCCATTTTATCCGCGCAGTCGACTTAGCCATTTTCAATGTTAAGTTTTCGCGTTTACAATATTAAGTTTTCGTGTTTAAGTCCATTTCTTTGGTACTGTACCACCTAGGACACCACCAATCTTTCACAGCTTCATAACCAAGGGGTGCCTACCACATACGACTATCCAACATGTGACCATTTTTGTCGCGCCCGCTTGCGGAAAGCGCGATAGAGTCGGTACTTTGGCGTACGTACGTACGTACGTACGTACGTACGTGTGTCCGGTTAAAGTTTTTGGTTAAGTTTTCTTGTTAAGTTTTTTGGTTAAAGTTTTTGGTTAAAGTTTTTCGTTATACTATATCTCTGCAACTGCTCAAACTTCACATGGGTGTTTATCATCATCTATATTTTCATTCTAACCCCTTCCGTGCGGCCCCTGTGCCCAATGTCAAGGTCAAATTACTTTGAAGTTTTTGGTTAAGTTTTTTGGTTAAAGTTTTTGGTTAAGTTTTTTGGTTAAAGTTTTTGGTTAAGTTTTTAGGTTAAGTTTTTTGGTTAAAAGTTTTTCGTTATACTATATCTCTGCAACTGCTTTGCCCATTACCTTGAAACTTCAAATGGGTGTTTATCATCATTTATATTTTCATTCTACCGCTCTCCCGTGCGACCCCTGTGCCCAATGTCAAGGTCAAATTACTTTGAAGTTTATGGTTAAGTTTTTTGTTTGAAGTTTTTGGTTAAGTTTTTTGGTTAAGTTTTTTGGTTAAAGTTTTTCGTTATACTATATCTCTGCAACTGCTTGCCCATTACCTTGAAACTTCACATGGGTGTTTATCATCATCCATATTTTCATTCTACCCCCCTCCCGTGCGGCCCCTGTGCCCAATGTCAAGGTCAAATTACTTTGATTTTTTTTGTCAAAGTTTTTTCGTGTATTATATCTCTGCAACTGCTTCACCCATTACCTTCATACTTCACATGGGTTATTATCATCATTGTCACGCCCGCTTGCAGAAAGCGTGATATCGTCGGCATTTTGGCATACGTCCGTCCGTACGTACGTACGTGTGTCCGGTTAAAGTTTTGTGTTAAAGTTTTTCCATCTACTATATCTATTTTTAGCTCACCTGAGCGAAGCTCATGTCAGCTATTGTTACCGCAATGTGCCCGTCGTCGTCCGGCGTCCGTCGTCGTCCGTCGTCGTCGTCCGTCGTCGTCCGTGAACATTTCCAAACGTCTTCTCCTCGGTAACCATTGGGCATATTGTCACCAAACTTCATGGTCATGGTCCTTAGGCAGGGGGGGATTACAAAATTGTTAATATGACGTCATTACGTAATCCAAGATGGCCGCCGTCTAAAAATAGCACAAATTCTTAAAAAAATATTCTTCTCAAGAACTGCCAACCGGACTTCGACACAACTTGGTAGAAATGATCGATGTACAATGTTCTTTCAAAGTTGTTAAAATGGTGGTTATGTCATCCAAGATTGCCGCCGAAAGGTCAAAAGGTCGTTATTTTATCAGAGATTTCAAAATTCTTCTTCACATGAACCGCTTGGCCATGGTAGCCAAACTTAAAAGTTATGATCCATGGGTGAAGCCTTTTCAAATTTGTTAAAATAGAGGTCATCGCTAATCCAAGATGGCCGCCATCTAAAAATAGCATAAATTCTTAAAAAATCTTCTTCTCATGAACCGCTGGCCGGATTTCGACGAAACTTGGTAGGAATCATCGATGTACAATGCTCTTTCAAAGTTGTGAAAATGGTGACCCCGGGGTCAAAAATGGGCATGGCCCGTGGGGTCTAATTGGGGTAAAATTTTATTTTTGACCGAATATGGTCATGTTATATATCAAATCGAAGGTATCAAAGAGGCGATCGCTCTGGTACATTTTTTGTCGAAATTGGATGGTTATGTCATCCAGGATGGCCGCCGAAAGGTCAAAATGTTGTTCTTTTATTAGAGATTTTAATTTTTTTATTCACACGAACCGCTTGGCCCACGGTGGCCAAACTTCACAGTTGTTCTCCATGGGTGAAGCATTTTCAGATTTGTTAAAATGGAGGTCGTCGCTAATCCAAGATGCTGCCATGTAAAAATAGCACACAAATTTTTAAAAAATCTTCTTCTCATGAACTGCCAGCCGGATTTCGACGAATGATCGATGTAGAATGCTCTTTCAAAGGTGTTAAAATGGTGACCACCGAGATAAAAAATGGGCGTGGCCCTTGGGGTCAAATTTTATTTTTGACCGAATATGCTTATGTCATATATCAAATTGAAGGTATCGATGAGGCGATTGCTCTGGTGCAATATTTGTCGGAATCGGATGCTTATGTCAAACATGACGGCCGCCAAAAGGTCCATTTATTTGAGATTTTGAGGAACCACATTGCCGATGCTGGCCAAACTTCATAGTAAGTTAAGATCCTTGGATGAAGCTTTTCAGATTTGGTAAACTGAGTCATCGCTTAATCCAAGATGACCGCCATTTAAAACACGTACATGTGTATGTATGTATGTGTCACATTCTCCTCTGGTGTTCATGGAGTTAGGTGAGCGAATTAGGGCCATCATGGCCCTCTTGTTTTAGTGTCCATGCCTCGCCCCAAGGCGCGACATGCAGGCCACGGCCATGTAGTCTACAACAAGTGGGTATAATTATGTTATCCAAGTGTCTATGCTTGGAAAAAACCTGGCCTTCGTGGCTTTGCCTCGTTTCATGTTATTATACTGAATTTATTACATTATTACAGCCATTTTGGCTGTGATAATGTAATAAATTCAGTATAAAAATTCTGCATACTTTTAATCATTAAATATATGAAGTCGTTAATTCTGTATGAAATAATGCATTTCCGTAAAAATAAATGATTTCTCCCTCAAAGTATACTTAAAAATGTAAATGCTGCGATTTAACCATGGCACTGGCTCGATGACCTTGCATGTCGTCTCCAAAGAAAGCTGTTATTTGAATAGTCCCCTCTGGTTCTTTAATGTGCCCAGACTCTCCTTCTGCTTTGATTTAACGACGACACTGGTTCGATGACCTTGCATGTCGTGGACCACTATTTATGTCCGCATCCGATTTGACTAGGCTAGCACGAAGTTGTCTTGCCCAAAGTCACGCAAAAACGACCTTTTGCAGCGGTGGAGGTGGGAATCGAAACCGGGGTCTCCCGATCCGCAGTCCGACGCTCTACCTACTGAGCTAATCCGGCCACCTTTCTCTTCATATCTGATACACGGGACCGTCTTTTAAAGTCTCCATCTGAAAGCACTAGTAGTGCAGGAAATACAAAGTATCTCAGAAATACTGACGTCCTGGAACTGAACCCTGAACCCGGGTTGCCTGCGTGGCAGTCCGACAGTGTTACCCCTCGGACACGGTCTGCTCCTATATAAGGGGTTCATGTGCAGTATGTCTAGCCACATTAACACAGCGGCGTCATTTTGACCCTGTATGACTAGACTGCATGCCTCATTGACTTTACTGATCCGTTTAACTCTTTCACCCCTAAGTAACTTGAATGAATTTTGATACGTTAATTTCCAGACCAATCCAACCATCACAAAATGATTTCAGACTACTCCATTTATGAGAAGGGAGTGTTTTTGGTTTAAAAAATTTGTTGCAAAAAGTGCATATCCTGATGAGACGGCTCGTCACGAGCCGGCTCATCTGGATCTGCTGTTTTTGTCAATACCACTATACAGGTCTGGTGTTGAAATGGTTAACTGCAACACCTGTGCATTCAATATTCACGGTTTGAATGTCGCAGGTATTGATTTTATCCTCGGAGGTTACACGTGTCTCAACTCTTTGATTCGCCAGCTGGGGCGGCGTGCTCTAGTAAACACACCTGGCACCATATCAGGATATTTTAGGGTTTCAGGACAGAATAGATCATTATTTGTTCCTCGCTGAATCTGCATTGAAGCTGCGACAAATTCTTAATCTTCCACTTGTCTAGATTGAATTTTAGCTACTAGTTTCCTATATGTTGTAATATTTATTCCACACTGTCTCTACAAATTACCAATCGTACAGGTGGTTGGCAGGTGGGATTTGGTCCTCACATACGTCATTGGCATTTTGTATATGACAGTTGAATCTAGCATACCCCTTATGTGAGTATTACGATTATTCGTAATGCTATTTTAGGGGAAGGGGCCAAGTGACATTGGTGTGGTATGGACCTGGCACCAGGTCAGGGTATTCTAATTTCAGGGCTGAATATATTTTTCTCGTAAATATTCCGTTTTTCCCCCCAATTTTCCCCCCAATGCAGCAGGTTAAAACCGGATCGAACCCGTTTACCCGGTCTTACATGACCTTAGCTGTTGATAGACCGTTAAACACCATTAAACAAACAAACAAAACTACTCGTCCAGATCGAAAATTCACTCGCCAATACGCCCCTTATTGCCATCTTAATTTTGCATCCAATCCAACCGTCACAAAATGATTTCAGACTAGTCCATTTATGACAAGGGGGTGTTTTTGTTCTAAAAAAATGTGAAAATTACTTGCAATAACTTATGAACATCTTCACCGATTTTGATAATATTTGGCCACAATGTGTCATGGGATGATGCTTTGCTTTGCATACGACCCAAGTGCGACCAGCCAAGGTGAAGGTCACTGAGGACCTATGCTCATCTTGTTTGCAAGGCAAGTGTGTTAAAGCTATTCAGTGATTTCGCTGGGGTATTTTTTTTTGTTTTTTTTCCCGAAAATTGTAATTTTTTATCGCGGTTTATTTTAAGCGCCAATTGCGAAAGTGGTAATCGCCAGCGGAATCCCTGGGTGTATTTTTTTAAATTATTATCAAGGCTGCCAGCAAAGCAGATTAAAAACGATGCCCTTGTTTTAAACTTGTATCACCTGTTATGTACCAGTGCCCTTGGTATGTATACCGTATCCATCTTATATAAACTATCGCATTTGTAGGCTGTACATGTAGCAAATATGGTGATTATGTATCTCTATTTGTTGATTGCACCAGGGCTCCAGATAAGGAATTAGTAATTGAGTATTTTCACTCCATCATATCTGAAGCAATTGGGTATTTCAACATTTTAATTGGGTAAAATAAAATAACACTACTGTCTACACATCAACAGACAGCACTTATTGAATAGTTTGCTTCGAAATGAAAACATGTCTTGGTATTTCATTAGAATTGTCTCATTGGAGACAATTCTAATGAAATACCAAGATGTGTTTTCATGGAAAATAAGAAAAATATGCTATATTTGTGGTCGGTTTATTGTTTTCTGCAGCATGATCATGATGATAAAGGTACCACAAAATTGTTATTGCTTTTTGATACTCGCTACTTCTGATTTCAATTTGGTTTTTAAGCAAATACGCAGCTTATCTGGATCTCTGATGCACTTTACTGATAGGGACCCCTCTGGCTTTATCAATATCTGGCTGTGACTGAATAAATGGGGCTTATGGGATGTGTGACCAGTGTAGCTCCTGATCAAATAGCACACTCCTATAGCTTGATAACGTTTGCATGTTACAAGCATGACGAGTGTTTCATTGATCATGATGGAATGGCGAACAGTGCAGTGCGGATGCACAGGCTGATCTGGCTCTACAATTTCCGCAAAACTCATAAGCCCCATTTCTCCAGTCACTGCCACATATGTCAACGATGTGCATGTCTCTTGGTGTGAGCATTATATATATGCGTGATGATTTAAGCGATGTTTCTTAACCAAATGTGCCTGTATGTCATGTGCCTGTATGTCTCGTGGTGTGAGCATTCTATATATGAGTGATGATTTAAGACGATGTTTCTTAACCCTTTGAACCCGAAAGCCCGCTATATCGGTTTATGCAAAAAGTGCAGATCCAGATGAGCCGGCTCGTAACGAGCCGTCTCATCAGGATCTGCACTTTTTGAAAGCAATTTCAATATTTCTTAGGAAAAAAACACCCCCTTTTCATAAATGGACGAATCTGAAAATCATGTTGTGACCATTGGATTGGTCGGAACATTAGTATATCACAGTCCATTCCAGTTCCTTAGGGTTGTAAGGGTTAAGCAAATTTACTTGCATTATAATCAACAAGGCTATAAATATCCTGAATTAGATTTTGTTTTTTGCTGTTTATTTTCCATTTTTCTCAGCAAAATCATGGTTTGACATCTCTTTAGAATCATTTCCACTTGAAAAAGTGCTGTGGAACTATGTTTTTGTTGAGGAAAAAACCGGGCAACAAATAAAACGACAGCAGACGACAATTGTCGTTGCCCACATACTTGTGGTTAAAGGTACATGCCCACGCAGAAGGCATAAACTGTTCTTTATAGGAATTAAATAAGTGTATAATTATGTCACTATTCCACCAGTTCTAAAAATGACGAGTTCCCGCTATACAAATATAATCATTTATTAATTATCAATTTACTGTTAGCGACGCGCGGCGGTAACAGTCTATTTTGATAATGTGCGGGGACGACGAATTTCACATCACAGCTTGCGGTGCGCATGCGCAGTATACTACGCGCGCCAGTAGGCTTCCCAATATGTAAACAAGAATATCAACATGTTGAAACGTCCAGGACGGAAATTGTATGAAACGGCGTCGGCCAAAAAAAAGGTGAAATGTCTGAGGGACAGGCAGTACAGAGAGAGAGAGAGAGTGGTTAACATTGGAGACCACATCACCAAATGGAAAGAGTTATGTGGAGATTTAGATTTGGACTCGAATAGAGATGTTTCTTCTCAACTTCCGATACTTCACTGCGCATATCAAAGATGTGATATGATTGACCGTGTCACGTGACGCGTATTGGTAAAAATAGCAAGAGGTCGGAAAATACCCTTTCTGGTCGAGGCATATACAATGCGATTTAACACCAATTAACACGCGCCGTAATTAAAAATAACTCGTTAGTGGGTAGACAAATGGCTCATATAAGGCATGACAGAAAATGAAAAGTAGTAGTACAGTGTAACCTATTGCGTGGGCATGTACCTTTAAGTGTGAAGTTTGATAGCCAGTCATGTGGAATTGACGGATAACCAGCCCGGTTATAGACACTGTAGGCATGTTTGCCGCCCACGTAAATTGCGATACGCGACAGTAATATTTCATCTCTATCATCAAAAACATGCTTTTACAGCACTTTAGAATAATTTA
>CM055275.1:15011413-15317477 GCA_029237695.1 Conchocele bisecta | reverse complement strand
ACTTTAGAATAATTTACAACATGATTTGACAGCACTGCAGAATCATTTCCATGATTCTGAAGTGATGTCAAACCATGTTTTTATTGAGAAATAATGCAAGACAGGCCCGTAGCCAGGGGGGTCGGAGCGGTCGAACGACCACCCGCCCAGCCTCGAGGTTCACTTTTTTAGCCTTGAGGTCCACTTTTTTAAACCCCCATAGATACTTATTCCCTAGATCTTTATTAATTGATATTTGTATCGCACTGGGCAGTTTCAACTGTCAACTATGTGGTTGCAACGGCATTGCACGTGCCGTTTTTATCGCTTTGTATTTAAATGTTCCTATTCCGGTCATGTGAGGTCATGACTTATATTGCGCACGCAGTAATGACTATGATTATTGCGGCACATACTAAGAAAAGTATTGTGTTTTGTCTGAATTATCCCCTTATGAAGTGTAGTTATGTAAGTTTTAAATTGAGAGATGCACAAAACATTAAATGTGTGGCGGTAAGGACGCAGAGATCAGTTAATTTCAAATAATCGATTTCACGCCCTAGGACAGCATGCATTTAATGAACTATTCCAAATATGTTGGCAGACAGTACAATGTGCTCGACATTTGTGGACAAGACACGCTAGAAGCTTGTAAATAAACACAAATATGCTGCTCTATTAGTAATACTAAAATAACATAGTTAGAACATATTTATGGAAATGATATCGAATTACAGCTCCTTTTCCAAGGTCGGACACAACCTTTCAGAAACTGTACAACAACAGTCAACAAACAAGTAAAATATCGAGGTGTGCGAATCCCGTAGACGATTTCACCAAAATTGCAAAGTATACTTATCTTGCCAAGTACACTTTGAGGGAGAAATTGTCAATTTAAAGATAAATGTATTAATTTTTATTTTTCTGAATTTATTACGGGCGACTCTTTGTCGCCCGCTTTATGTTACGCGTGTATGAAAACATACCATTCAGTGAAACTAGGTTGAACATATGATTGAAAGTGTAAAATTTGTTTTACCGTAAACCAAGCAGGAGGTATTTTTACGACACGTGGTATTACTAATACGGGCGACGAATAATTTGGCCCAAAGGGCCAAATGCTTCTAAAACAAAATGTAGATAACATCGGAAAGTATACTGAATATAGCTTACGAAGTTGCTGCATTTCAAAATTGTGTTGTCGTTGTACCTAGACTCGCTTACGAGTGTCCCCAAGGGTACAGCATTCGGAAACCCTCGCAACATTTCGTAAATCGCCATTATTTTGTGACGCGAAAAGATGACGAAATGGACAGATTGTACATGAATAAACATCTTCAAATTATCTCGAGAGACGCTTGAAAATATGCGTTTTAAATATTCGGAGTAGAAATGCCTTAAATGCGCAAATTGGAATATTTTATGGAAAAAAAAAGAAAAACAATTTGCAACGAAATGAAGTTTCATTATTCCGTATTTATTTTAACACCTTTCTCTCTCCCACACCCATGTCTCTGTCTGTCTGTCTGTCTGTCTGTCTGTCTCTCTCTCTCTCTCTCTCTCTCTCTCTCTCTCTGTATGTATATCTTCTCTCTGTCTGTCTGACTCTCTCTGTCTGTCTCTCTCGCTATCTGTCCCTCTCTCTCCCTTTCTGTCATTCTCTCTCTCTATCTTTATGTCTGTATGTCTGTCTGTCTGTCTGTCTGTCTGTCTGTCTGTCTGTCTGTATGTCTATCTCTATCTCGCTCTCTGTCTGTTTATGTCTCTCTGTGTGTCTCTTTCTTCTCTTATAATTACCTAGAAACCACAATATATCTCTCCCCCGCACCCCCACCCACCTTCTCTCAACATCATTAGATAGAAACCATAATATTTCTCTCTATCTTTCAACATCATTAGATAGAAGCACACTATATCTCTCCCAATATCATTGGATAGAAACCGCACATGTTGTGATTTTGTTTACAAGACAAAGTCAAGCGATCCATGATACTCTGTCGACAAGTATGCATTGCAACTGCTGTTTTATTGCGCCTGTTCGGTTGTGTCACGGCCTGTGCTGTATTCACAGTCCATGACACAAGTACCTCTTACCAACAGCTGAAGCTGTATGTAAAAAGGACAAAACTAATACGAAAAATAGTCAAAATGTGCTCAAAGACAACCAGGGATCGAGAAAATAATAGCATCACTGGAAGGACACACCTGGATAATTTATATAGCCGCCACGCTGCACTTAACTTCGCTGATGTGAGTTTAAAAATACAAGACATAGTCAAGCGATCCGGGATAATTTGGGAACACGACTATCAGAACACAGTATGCATTGCAAGTGTGCGTCTAGTGCACCTGCTGCTGTAGTCCAGGATACAAACACATCTGACACAGCACTGGGTTAATGTAAAGTGAATGTAAAACTTAACACAATTCATACCAAAAATGGGCAAAATGTGTATAACTCTCGAAGTGACAGTCGTGCTCAATGACGACTGAGATTGCGAAAATTGGGAATAATATAACTGAAGATTCTTAGCCTTGTTATTTTTTCTTAAAATGATCGTAAATGTACTAATACAGTTTCTATAATGCTTTGCTTTTGCCAGTATACTGGTATACCCTCAATACTGAGGCTTATCGCCAGTGGATCATGTTTTTATTCATAAGTACATGTACATACAATCAAATATAATCAAATACAATCGATGTTCCCGGTATTTAGCCGGTACCCATTTACAGCTGGGTGGGCTGAAGCAGTGTGGATAAAGTGTCTTGCACAAGGACACAACGCACGCGAGGCTCGAACCCACGATCGTAAGATCAGCAGACCGACGCCTCAGACCGCTCGACCATGCGCTCCACTATGCCTAGGCTATTCATGTACTATATATGAAACGGAAATATCTAAATTGTATCACTGGTTCAAATAAGAGAAGTGCGACAATGACACCATTTAATTATTGCGGGAAGTAGTTCTGCAATACTACAATATACTACGGTACCGTTTACAGCATACTAACATCATGGTAAAGCTATCAATTGGTAAATTTAGTTTCATATACTAACGTCGCCCGTCATAGGTAGTGCCTATTTCATATTATCATTATCAGAGCCATTGTGATCATGTAACAAATTCTGTATTGTTTTTTGTCTCAATTGATTTTTCTCGTACCTGTACCTGTGATGCATACACACATTATCAGTAGCCTATTTCACCAACATTGCAAAGTATACTTGTCTACCAAAGTATACTTTGAGGGAGAAATTTTCTAATTTAGGAAAAAAAATAAAAAATTATTATATTGAATTTATTGCATTATCACAGCCATTTTGGCTATGATAATGTAATAAATTCAGTATAATAATTCTGCATCAAATATATGCAGTCGATATAGTTTCATATGAAATAATGCATTTCGGGAAAAATAAATGACTAATCCCTCGAAGTGTACATTGCTAGATAAGTATGTTTAGCAATTTTGGTGAACTCGGCTACAGGTACACATACTCTACTACTTAAGAGCCAACATGGTTTTAATCTTGCAATTTAAACACTTTGACCATATTGTTCTTGTGTTCAGAAACATAGAGAGTATTGTCCACGTAATTACAACAGATGACATGTGGACGCACAACCTCTCCCTGACAGAGCACGTCTATCTGCTCACATTCCGGGGACACGTGGTGTATGTTGTTAGACCCACGCCCACAAACATAGACGCTGTCATCTGGGTGGGTTGTGATTCCCAGTGGCGCCGTCAGGTTGTGGGCCGTATATTCCCCCACCACCTCGCCATCGAGTGTCAGACAGGTTACACCGCCGACATGGGACACCCAGAGTGTGTCGTTGGGGAGAAGTCGTAGATACCGTGTAAAGCAATCAGGACGTGTCCATAGTGTGGCAACCCTCCGGCCCCACATATCCAGCTTCACTATCTCACCTGGATCATTCCTGGTGCTGGCTACCAGTTTTTCTCCACAGGCGACCACACTCCGACATGTTACTGCAGTCTGTATGACCCGCCCCGGGGTAAGGGTGTCGGACACCGACAGAAACTGGACGGTGTTGTTGTCTGGCATAGAGACCACTACCTCCTCCCGGCTGACAACAACAATGTCCCATGGTTGAGACTGTAGTGGGAGACGAACCGCCAGCGTGTTTTCCGTGTTGTATAGTTTCACTGATATATTCCTCCAATCACTCACCAGGAGCCTGCCATCTAGGATGTGCACACCTGTGATTTCACATGTCTCACTGTCTTTAGGAGTCTCGGTGTTGATTTCATCGCGCAGATGTGGATAGCCTTTGTTTACTAATTCCCCGCCGGAGCCAGCATTACTCAGCTCATTGAATAACTGTCTGTTTTTCTCAAACGCGCACGGCTTCACGGATATGGACTTTTGGAGGTTGGAAATTGATTTACTGCATTCGTGATATCCGAAATATATTTGACATCCGGGCAGGTTCAATGGTATATTGTCATACACACCGTGCATCCCATTTTCTTGTGAGCCTCACAATACTATTCTGCCACCTTATCTGCGTGTACAGGACATGGGTCAGTCACGGCACCGCCAATAGCACCTCCATCAACCTCACCAGCAGCTTGCCGTTGGAGTCTCCCAGAAACGTCCATAGTTCACACTTTAGTACGACGTAAAGTACCAATATTGCAAAACAAAAGTGTTCGCCTTCTTCAGATCACGGATGACAATATTGACGATGCAGTCCAGACGATAAATTATCATTCTTTAATACATTCATCCACTTTCCTGCCAGAAACTTCCAAATGTCCCACTGACGTCACTAACTGGCGTCACATTGATGTCACAAAACTGAGGTCGCACCGATATGTCACACTATACATATAATGGTGTCACACTACACTGATGTCACAGTTAACCGAGTTCGTATAAAATGTCTAATTATTTTTCAATTTCTGCTCAAACTCATATATATATATATATGTTGTTACCACTCATTTAAACCGCCTCAGAGTCTCACGTAAGGGGTACAACCAGATTCAACTGTCACATGCAAAATGCCAAAGACGTATGCGAGTGCCAAACCAGGGGGCCGTTTCAGTAAACTTTGTACGGCTAAAATGTTCGTATTACTTAAAATGCAAAATTATGATATTCTCTAAATCTCACATTAACACTGTTTTCTTGTAAAAAAAATATTGCATTTACAGTTATTGAGCCATAAATGTAAATCCATCAATTGAAATTTCCAGACGATCCTAAGTTTGCACTTTTGCACATTTTACGGAATTCCGGTAAGGATGAACCCTGATCGTTCAATTACCCATCGCATGCTCCCACCTGTCACTCACCACCAATATGGTACATGTATGGGGTCGCATACATTACTTTTAAAAGGTCATGGTTGTCCACGTGTATAATCAATAATCCGCTCGGTGAAGCTTACGAGGATTATCTCACCGTCCATGCGGACAAACTGTGTGCTAAGTATTACAGGGAACGTTCACATAGATAAAAGGCAAGAGCAGGTCATATCACAAAGTTCTACCAGAGCTCCAGATAAGGTGTGTATTGGCGTATTTTACGCACCTACAAAAGTGGGAGTACAAAATACTCGCAGCAATGTGAAAATACGCATAGATTTTCAAATTGAGTAGTGAAAATACTATAATAAAGTAGAACATTTACTTAGTTGAGCTGCAAAAAGCAAACGGTGTTGTTTGCTTTTTGCAGCTGAAATAAGTGAATTTTAAATTTACTTTATTTTTTATCATTTGTTCCCTAATATTTAAAAAGGAAGAAAATCAATAATACATTTGTAAAAGTAAAATACGCGTTTAATATGAAATCTGAGAGTATAATACAAAACTTATCTGGAGCTCTGTCTACACATGGCTACCGTAAGGCAACTTTGCATTGACAGCGTTAATTTACGCCGTCACATTCGCCCGACCAACCACTCACTGGCTGTGACTGTTGAAATGGGGCTTATGGCTTTTGCGTCCAGTGTAGATCCATATCAGCCTGTGCATCCGCACAGTCTGATCAGGATCTGCACTGTTCGCCATTGCATCAATGAAATGCAACATAGTTGAATAGTACGGAGCCCCACATACACGTGGCTACCAGATATTCCACTCTATATAGACAGCTACATGGCTACCAGATATTTCACTCTATACAGACAGCTACATGGCTACCAGATATATCCGTGGTTTATGGTTCCTCTCAATAAATATTGTATAGCTACTCCAGGTAGTGTTACCGCATCTTTGAAAATATCCACACCTCTGTGTTTATAAAATTCACACATTTTTCCCACCGCTTCTAGGAACGGTGCTACATCTAAATCGTTATCATATTTCAACCAATCTCTGAAGGTTTCCATATTATTTTCTTCGAAAATTCTACGACATTTGTTTAATTCTGTTTCATCTATTAACATTTTCCCAGATAGTTTGGAATACCAATGCTCTATATCCGGTAGTCCTGTGTAATCCAGTTTGTCTGGAGAATCGAACCACTCGTAAGGAAAGAAAGATTTCTGTCCTTTGCAGTCGTAGGCTAGACTATCGTAACTTACACCAGGTCCTAGATAAAGTATTACATCAAGAAATCTAAACTCTGGAGTAAATAGAAATATTGTTGCGTTTGCACGTTTTCCGACCATTACTTTCTTTGTTGTTGATGCCAGTTCACCTACTAGATATTTCTTTATTAAGTTTATATCGTACTTACTGCTGTTAAAACCTATAACCGGCACTTGATCTATCCACTGTTCGATCTTGGTGATTTGGTTTTTACGTAAATGTTCTGTATTAAACCCATATCTTAACCATACTTCTTCTCTCATAGCTTTTCCCCTCACTTTCAAATCTTCCACATATTTTCCTATAAGTTTTGCAGGATCTTTATCACAAATATGAGTTACTGTTCCTGAACAATTATCTCCTATACTAACGCTTACCGGAACGTGCTCGGCCTCGTATTCTAAACTATTACCGAGAGTTTCAAATTCTGGCTGGAGATACTCCTAAAAATCATATACTATCTGATATGGATAAAGAGTAGTGTCGCAACCGATCTTTATATCTTTACCCGTTCTTTGAAATTCGCATTCCCACATAACTACTAGGTTGATTTTTTTGCTTCTAATACATTTATCTCATCTCATTGTGGATGCGCGTTCTTCTTTTGTATGCTTTGCATGAATCTCACACCCGTGCCAGTAACAGCCGTGATATTGATATACGGTATTGGTTTCTGCACAGTATCCATCTACTGGAGCTCCTAAAATCCATATTTCACCCCCGTGTCCGCACTGTTCATGGTGAATGTGAATTCCCTCCTGCTTTTCCACAGAGTACATCCAATCGATCGCACCATAACTGTTATAACTTTTTGGGTAGAACGCTTTCTCGAACGACGAACGCGGGCGCTCTAAATAATTACCATCACATATTACTTTTGTCTCACCTTTCATACATTTTGGTCCGTGTCTCTTCATATTACTCGCTTTCGTGAATTTCTGTTTGCAATTATCGCAGGCGTAAATTTTAGATAGATTTTTAAGGTTTTTTATCAGAAATGCGTGATTATTAAACAGTCCTATTGTCATTGGTTCATTACCTATTGCCTTATAGTGAGCTGGTGCCTTTTTCAACCACCATACGTCACATTTGGTGGGTTGATATACTTCTATACCGATTTTAAAAAACTCTTCAACCTTTTTCAAATCTGAAAAAGGAATTGGTGAAACCACATTCCTACCGGTATATTGTTTACGAAGTTCTTTCGCTTTTTCTGTACATCTGTCAGGTCTTTTACCTGTCATATGCATCGCTAAACATCTGAACAGACAAAGGTCGTCATTATACTTATCTAAAGAATACATACCTTTTTTATTCTTCAACCATTCTGGAAGTTCTCCTCCTGCTGCTTCTTTGGATTGTAGTCCCAAATCTATTCCCCTACTGCCCTGTATTAGCTTTACAAAAACCTCTACCCATCTTACAAACTTCCACTTTGTATTTGGTCTCTCTATTTTATCATACATTATTCGTTTTTGCTCCTTATCTGACAACCAATTTTTAACGGTTTTCATTGATGATAATGGTTCGCTACCACCGAGATTTTTGTGAAATATTATAGTTATAGGTTTTCCATTTTTAGTTTCCTCCATATGTTCTATCTTGTAAGAATATGAATATCTCAAATAAAAATGTGTTGTTAGATACGGAGCGAGTTTATCGGACATGCGTTCAGACTCGTTGCTGCCAATGTTTTTACGAAAGGATAATGTAACTTCCCGTCTTCCATTTTCTACCTTTTCCAATGTTTCATCATAATCCCCCAATATTTCTTCACCTTTTTCCACTATCGCGCGAACGATAGATTTTTTCTTATTATTTGGTATTGGGTCAACTGTGCGTCTAATTTGGGATAAATTATTGGTGCTTGAAGGTTTTATTACACTAGTCCTTAAGCCCGCAATACTTTCTTTTTGAATTATGTTACCAACTTCCTCTGCTAGTGAGAGGTCTTTAAAGTCTCCTCGTTTGTGGGCTCGGATAAATAGCTTCATAAACGCCTCAATCTTTGTGGCGTTTATCAGCTTTGTCAACCCCCTAACTCTCAACCGTTTACCATAAGTAATCCCTAGAGATTCGGCTTCTCTTCTCAAACTTTCGATTTCTGCTCTAGTTTCTGGCATTATCATATTTTCTGTATATAACCTATGAAATGTATCTGTTCAATTGGACGTGAAAAATTTACATCATGTTTTTTCCACGTCCAATTGAATATAAACATATACATATACATATATAATGGAGTGTGTGACTTGTTGTAAGACGTTTACGCGTAAAGACTATCTACGAAGGCATCTAGCGAGACGTATAAAGTTTCCTTGTGTCCCCCCACAATTTCAATGCCCCAGATGCCCTTGTAGATTCTTTAGTTACCAAACTCTTTGTAGACATAAGCATCTACGCTGTCAGGTGGCTAAAGGTGAACGTGGTAGACTAGAGCTGGTATAATTAGTTGCTGATCTGCGAAATAAATTAGTTATATTGGAGGATAAAAATGGGGTGTTGGAATATAAACTATCACGCGCGTACGCATTGAAATTGCATTAATGATTTCGAGTTTTTTTCAAAAGTCAATTTTCAATATAATTGGGACTACAATACCACTTTTTATCATTCAATACCACCACCAACGTTAAAAACGTTGGTGGTATCATTTTGACTCCCTCTATACTACTACATGGCTACCAGATATTCCGTAAGGTTTGCATCCACTCTATACAGACAGCCACCCACTCCATATAGATTATATTTCATCGTCAGTACAACGACAACATTGACATAAACAGAGTTGCCTGTTAGAGGATTAACAAATAATCACATGTTTCATGCAAGTTAGATGATGTCTGTTTGTTGGGGTTTAACGGCCTATCGACAGCTAAGGTCATTTAAGGCCGGGTCAATGGGTTTAGTACAAAATCCTATATATTACCTGTACAGATGTAGGGAACATCCAAAAATCGGAACTGAATATTTACAATAAAAACTCTATATATTCAGCCCTGAAATCAGAACCAACCGCCCACTACCTATAAATATACTACCATGCCTGTCGCCACCATACTTGTTCTATGAACATTCACACAACCTTTTGGAGACAACCTGAAGCAGGGCCCGTTTCTCTAAACTCTGTACGGCTAAAATGTTCGTAAGTGCAAATTTAGGACCGTCTGGAAATTTCAATTGATGGATTTACATTTATTGAGCAATAAATGTAAATCCAATAGTTGTTTACAAGAAAACTTTGTTAATATGCAATTTATAGACTATCATAATTTTGCACTTGAGAACATTTTAGTCGTACAAAGTTTAGTGAAACGGGCCCCTGCTTCTGGTTGCAGTAGCAGAAGCAGTAGTCTACTATAGGGTTAACTGTATTGTAATATAGGGTTAACTTAACTGTATTGTACTATTGGGTTAACTGTATTGTAATATAGGTTAACTGTATTGTAATATAGGGTCAACTGTATTGTAATATAGGGTAAACTGTATTGTAATATAGGGTTAACTGTATTGTAATATAGGGTCAACTGTATTTTACTATTGGGTTAACTGTATTGTAATATAGGGTTCACTGTATTGTAATATAGGGTCAACTGTATTGTACTATAGGGTTAACTGTATTGTAATATAGGGTTAAATGTATTGTAATATAGGGTTAAATGTATTGTAATATTGGGTTAACTGTATTGTAATATAGGGTTAACTGTATTGTAATATAGGGTTAGCTGTATTGTGCTATAGGGTTAACTGTATTGTGATATAGGGTTAACTGTATTGTAATATTGGGTTAACTGTATTGTAATATAGGGTTAACTGTATTGTAATATAGGGTTAGCTGTATTGTGCTATAGGGTTAACTGTATTGTGATATAGGGTTAACTGTATAGTAATATTGGGTTAACTGTATTGTAATATAGGGTTAACTGTATTGTAATATAGGGTTAGCTGTATTGTGCTATAGGGTTAACTGTATTGTGATATAGGGTTAACTGTATAGTAATATAGGGTTAACTGTATTGTAATATAGGGTTAACTGTATTGAAATTATAGGTCGGAAAATCTGTTTAATGGCGACGTGCTAGCTGATATACGCCGCAAATTTCAAAATTACAATGCAGTTAACCTATTTCTAATGCACTCCTTTACTACTGGCGTAGGAATACATATTGAAATAATTTGCGACCGTTCATCAACAATGATATACCTGTAATGTATGAGTATGAAAATCAGCCAATCAGATTGCGTGATATTTATAGAGTGCATTAGGAAACTTATTATTGCCCTGGTTATGTAGACAAAACAACATGTATGTACTGTATTGGACAATCATTTGTTTTATGTCACCGTTATATCATGGGGTGGGTAAACATAATTATATCCCAATACGTACATGTAGTTATCATGGTAGATTCGATTCAAAGACATGTACACTTAAAATGTAAAATAAAATAGACTTGAGTCACAAAATACCATATCACAAATACTTTACAGTATATAAATGGTTGGATATTTTGTGAACAAGTATGTTTAAAACCTAATGTAAATTTTTTTTTTAAAGCTGAATCTAATACAACAACATCCTTCATTTTAAAAACTGCAGTAAAGAGAACACAATTTCCTAGTCAATATTGATATCCCGAGCATAAAACGGATCGCCTACAGTGATCCCACAAGGTGGGAACACTAGGTACTGAATATGGTCAATTCATCGTTGTGATCACTATAGGCGATCCATTTTATGCTCTGGATAATCAATATCGACTAGGAAAGTTTCAAATTTGGGTTCTCTTTACTGCAGTTTTTGAAATGAAGGGTGTTGTTGTCTTTTCATTGTTTACACAATCTGTTTAAACACTTGCATCTAATGTTGTGGTGCAGTAGTTGCAGATTAGATTCAGCATTAAAAAACAGTTAGTATCAGATTAGTAGTAATGGGTGTCACTATGGCATGGTTTTTTAACATGTGTTTTTTACATAGACGGATTTTACCCTCGCACCGGTTGTCTATGTAAAAAACACATGTTAAAAAACCACGCCATAGATGACACCCCTTATTACTCCTATTATCAGGGGGGTGGAAACTTCTTGTATCACGCTAGAGTGCCACCCTGAACCATTTGTTGCTGATTCGTGAATTTTATCCGGGGGTGGAAACTTCTTGTATCACGCTAAAGGTATTCATTTCTTGAGAAAGTGTATTTTAGTAAACTATGTAGTGTTCAGTTTACTCCACATACAATCGACGACTATTTGACAGGCCTCACAAATTTCGAGGTCTTTAAGGTCCTCTTCTTCAAAAAAGCCTTCGTCGAGCTCTGGACAATTGTGTTCTTCCCCGTGAGTGTTCAACACTGCATAACATTTTCTACACTCTATGTAACAGTGTTCCCCACGCAACATAGGCATTGCATTCACCGTTCTTCTGTATTGTTATGTAGTTGGTTGAACAGTTGAATGACTAATGAAATATAGTTGTATGTTTTTTTACTTTTATACATATCAGAAGGATTGACCTACTTTTGATAGTTTAGTCATTTTTCAGATGTTCGACCAATCAGAAAGCGTGTTGTAAAAACGCGTTTTTGTGATATCCTAGGGGTGTACTGTTCCTGTATATAATTTTCAAATATTTTTGACAACTCCAATATTATCAAATACATATGAAAATTTCCTAGAAATATTTTTCATCCACTTCTGACAACTCTAATATTGACAAAAGTTAATGAAAATAAATATTGATTGTAAATCAATATATTGGTATTTTTCAATTTATAGTGGGGAAAAATTGAATACAAGATATGTAAAGTTTTAACAATATTTTATTGAACAAAAACATATTTACAACATGTATGTTTAACATTCAAGAGGTATGATCTCTGTCCGTGTATCGTGATCACTGTCCATGAAGCGTGAACAAGAGGGGCACACACACATTGATTCAGTCTCACTAATCTGTACTATTTCCATTGGTACAATCTCTCTCTGTCCAGGAACCGTGAGCAATGGGGCCCTTAGCCCTGATATTGTTTCAGTCTTTACACTATTCCGTAAGTTCGGTTTACATCGTTTAAATAAGAAATTCACAATATTGTCATTTTCAACAACTTCGTTTCTCCATTGTTCAAATGTTAATTGTTCTACTTTAATCCTTGAATCTTTGAAGAACCCTGTCGTTACTAATAGGGCTTCCTTGAACTCATTAAACATCTCTATTTTCTCTAATTCATCCTTGATGATCCCGGTTGTAAGATATTGTTCATTTGATACTTTTAGTTTGAAAGCAAGTATCAATGCTTTCCTGTATGCTATTTGATTTAATAGATCTGTCAGAGGATTCATTGTTTCTTCAACTGTGTCTATTCATAGAATGATTCATTTATAATCCGTTCCTACTTTTATAGTCTTTAATAGCAATCTATTTCCACGATTGTTTGACTTGTTTTTTTCAACTGTTCCAACCACGATTCATTGGATCTAAAACGGATTTTGTTTTTAATTTGTATCCATAGTCTGTATGCTTCCAATTTCTCTTGATCGTCCAATGCCATAGCTTTGAGAATTGGATACCATTCTTCCATAATTGTATAGGGATCTAATTTCTGTAGAGCTGTCAATATGAAATATCTGTTTGTTCATCTTGATCTGTGAATAAGCACAGTTGATGTCGTACTTGACTTGGATGTTCAACCTTACATCCATAACAATTGTCATTTACTTCTTTTTTAATTAATGATTGAAGTTGTTCAACCATACATTTATTGAATGTGTCATGTATTGTCTTTCCTTGTCTGGGTATTTCTCGTGATTTCTTTATCAGACAAACATCGTTTTGTAACCACAACTCATAATTATGCCCCATCATTTTTATTGTTTATTATCTAAAAGTACTGTATAATATTTGTTGTTTCTAGAGCGAATACCTTGAAGATAATGGCTTATGACAAAATGTAAAACGTTTATATAGGTACAACTGATTATAAGTTTTTTCTATTCTAAATATTTGTAGTGGCCCTGAAAAGGGCCTTTTGTCTTGATCGTCTAATTCAAGTTTTGCTGTTTATCATACTTGTTTACTCTTTTGATGTATTTTTCATGACCATTACAGTCCCGTGATCCACAGCTTGCACATGTTAAGAGAAATCTGTGTGTAGTCCTCTTGTTAGGTTTACCACGAATCGCAAATGATGGTGTCGGAGCTCGTCGGATCTCCTCATCCCAGTCTTCTTGCTGTGGTTGTACACTCGATCTCTCATCATTATCCCAGTTTTCTGTAGGCTTCGCCATAGTGTTTGATGAAACATGTGTTCTGTTGATATCTTTCATCAAATCATCGAACTTGTTCCAGTTATATACGAAGCTATTCGAGGCTTCTCTTGCTTCAAATTTCAAATTATAGTAGGGAATTAAATTCCTAACCACGTACTCATGAAATAAATATATTAAAGTTAGCATCCTAAATGTGTAGAGTCAGGGTTATACTCTGAACAATGTAATGCTTCTCATAGAATGTAAATTAATGATTTTATGATCGTCTTTTATACCCATCAAACGGATTGACCTACTTTTGATAGTTTAGTCATTTTTTTCAGATTTTCGTCCAATCAGAAAGCGTGTTGTAAACACGTTTTTTACAGCTAAAAATTGTGTATTATATCTTGCGAAAATTTATATACACCAAATGGCCTCATGTTGTAAACTGTGAATGAGTGATGCCTAAAGTCTTTCCTTAGCATGACAGTCCAAAACGCATCATCTTCAATGATGCGTTTTGTACGCTCGTCAGCGCGTGCGAGACTTTTGGCATCACTCTCCGACAGATACAATTTTATTAACATAACCAGTAACTCCTCTGGTAGCACAGCTAACCGACTGTAGATAATAAATGTGTCCATGACTGAATTTCTGGATATTCAAACAACAATTCTTAATACACAGTGTATATTCAATCAAAGTCTCAATGTGTTGTAACCGTATGGTACAGTATTGAAATTGTCAACAATGACACGTTTTGTGTACACAGACCTGAATGTCTTGCTTTGACATTCACTCGTTACTGTTCTGTTTGCATGTCTCCGGATTTTACATGCATATACAACTTTCACTTCGTTACTTCGGTCCTCTGCACATTGAACATACGTATCAAAGTTAACTACTTGACTTGTGTTGTAATCGAGTGTCAGTCCTTTAACTTTGCATTTGGATTTTATTTCCCCAGCTTTTGTTAGCAACTTGTATGCATAACTCTTTGGTCCTAAACCCCTAAAACTTATTATTTTATTTCCGGGTTCTTCATCAGTCCATTTACCAAGCCTACTATTGATTATGGGAGGGTTCCATAAATTCTGCTTGTGTATGTACATACAACTGTCTGTATCGAAATACAAGACACGATCATTTAACTTTTCCAAAACACTGTATAGTTCAAGTCTTGCATATGCTGTTACATATGATCCCACTACAACGTTTGATGTTGCATGGGATTCATTGTGTTCAAGCCTAGTTTCATAGTTAACCAATATGAATGGACATTCATTATCAAATATTTCTACATGTTTTACCATTATACATGGATTTGAAATCAAATCAAAATATTTTGAAGGATTATTGATATATTCCGTTTGTGTCATGATTTCACGTTGTGCCAATTTACCCCATAAACAATTTAACATAATCTTCGCAAATGCTCTACGGCCAGTATTTGTTTGTATGTTTGATGGATGAAGACAAATACCTTCAGCTTCTTCATAGTCCTTAACAAATGTTTCTTTATCTTTTTCTGTTATACACCATCCTGGATAACCACTTGCTTCTTGTTTGATTTTAAGAAAATTGTCCACATACCCCGAGAAAAAATCATTAGATTTTTCCGAAAAATGCCATACTTCGTATACGTCTAACAACGTATAGCCACAGTCCAATGCTTTAAACAATTCTATTGACACCCATGTACCAACCAAAGCTCTTTCTTCAATTGTATGTGTACACTTTGTAGAACTTTCTTCTGCACATGTTCTACATAATGGAAACATGAGTTTATTATTACAATGTGTTGGTAACACTGGATGAAATAGATTGTCCGGAGGGAGAACTTTACATTTTATTAAACCCTCATACTGTCGGATGTTTTCTACATCAATATTTTCTTTTGTTAAAATATCAGGGTGTCCTATCGGATATTCTTTGTGTTTACATACAAATGGATACAATGAACAAATATCAATATATTTGATTTCATCATCTGAATTTTCTTCAATATCATATTTAATTTTTATAGCATTACAACGTCCACCAAACAATCCTTCCCTAGGTTCAATCGGATCACAGTTTGGAAAGAATTGTTCGATCATCTTTTGTATTCTTTATCAGTTTTCATTTTTAAATCAAACTCATGTTCCCATAAAGTGTGAATTTTGTAACCACTTACACTGAAATATTCCAATCTTTCAAATGTTTGAGAATATAAATTTTGCATTGTTTCACCATTTATCGGGTTTTTTAGATTACGATTTGGGTAACATTTAGGACAACCATGCCATAGGTCACCGAGAAACTCATAGATAGTATTTGATTCTTTGTGAAACCCATCTACAGTATAAGGGCCAATTTTATATTGTCCACCATTTTTTGCATGTTGGATAACAATATTGTTTTCATGTGCAATACTTTGTATCCATCGAATACCTTTCATTGAAAATTTGCGTTTAATCGGATCTCTGCTTGAAATAATTCCGATCTGATTACTTGGCATATATTTGTTACGCCAAACTTTGTTACATGCGTCAGCGATTGCACTGGCTTCTAGAAACGGATCTATACCCCCATATTCCATGAATACCTTCCTGAATTCTCCACAACCACGTCTCAAAATATCTACATCCGATCGACAATATTTTTCCATTTCTTGTTTAAAATTGAAACAATCGTTGTTTTTCACACGTTCGTTATACCATGATAAAAACTTTTCCCTAGCAGTTACCCCCATTGAATCTGGTTTATAATAAGAGACATCAACGTATGGACCAACATAAGCGGCAAATTTAACAGTATTTGCCCAATGTGGAAAATATCCCTTAGCCATTTCTTTCAATTCAAAGGTTTCTGGAAATTTTGCCAATCCTGAATTTATGAAATTATATGAATCAATCAATCGTATACCTCCAGCTTCCATAACCATAATGTTATTACCGTTCATTATTACCTTTGGTTGTAACATCCCCTTTTCAATGAGATGATGAAGTATGAAATGACCATCATATGTTTTGAAATTATGGGCAATAGCTGTAACACCTTTATGTTGTTTTGAAAACAACCAATTACAAAATTCTGTCAAAGTATTTTTTCCTTCAAATACTACTTCGCGTCCTTCAGGAAACCGACTACAACATTCACAATTGAATTCTAATGGTTCATTGATACATTCATCACAAGCTCTGTGTGCAATACAATAGTTAGGAATATGTACACCAGTGTCTTGTTGACATTCGAAATCATAAAATATGAAAAAGAAAAACGGTTCATGATCATCTTCTTCAGTTTTGCTTTTATACTGCTGAATATGACATTTGTGGTCAAAATTAACAATCTCTTTACAAAATTTACATTTCTTCTTTCCTTTACATGTATGATTCTTCTTGGAATCGGCAAACTGTCCTCCACATTTGTCACAACATTTTATGAGTTGACAAATTGATTTCTTTTGTCGTCCTTCAATTTGCTTGTGATTTGCAAAACACGTTCCACTATAAAATGTCCCGAGACAATCTTTACACTTAATACAATCTACCACATGACATTTTGTTTTGGAACGACATGCCTTACACGATGTAGGACATATATGTGTTTCGCGATTTTGGTAACCAACATCACACATCTCACAATAGTACGCACATCCAAGAAATCCTACGATATTGGTAATACAGTCATAGTGATCTTGATTATAGAATACATGTATCACTTTGCTTTATGACTGAATTTCTGGATATTCAAACAACAATTCAGTTTTTACATGTTGTTGATGAATCTTGATCACATATTCTGGATACATATATTGTTGTATTTTCTTATATTCTTCAAATGCACAAGCTTTTTGTGGTGAAATTCCAACTTCATTCAATAATTTCTCTGCTTCAATACGTTGTAAAGGTCTTCTGGAATCCCTGATTACACGCCATCGCATATTCCAGGTCGAAGAAACTTCTCTATCAGCATGACATTTTCCAACAACAATAGCCCGGGCTAAACACATATTGTCTTTAGAATTTTCAATTTTCACGACAGTTTTCTTTTTTTTCGTGAAAACTCGAATCAATTTCAGAGGTCGTCTTCTTTCTTCCAGAACCTGTTGGCAATTTGGTAAACGTTGTTTCGATTGACATCTCACCATCGTTCAAATTAAAATCCATATTCGATTGTATAACTTTTTCTATTTCTTGTAACAATATGTTCCCATTCAAATCTTCAACATTCAAGAATGGAATCGGTATCCCCATCTTTAATGCAGGATGATTTAATGTTACCCTGATTTTGTCGTGTGGATCACCATCATGAACGATATCATCAAATAATACCCCAACGAAATTTTGAGGGTGTTCGTCTACATCAAATTTCTTGAATGTTGTTTGTTTAAAAACTGATGATTTCAGTTCTGAATTTTCTTGATCTTCGACTTTTTTCTTGTATAAGATCATAAAATCTTCTAACATCTGGTGACTCTTCGGTTTCACTCTCGGTGTCCGAGTATGGTACAAGTGGAATGTTGAATTTTATAATAAAGTATTAATCAATTTACAACAGCTTATATACTATCATTAAACCGTGACGTCTATAAAAGAAGCCAAAAAGTCCATATGGTCATCATTAGTCTACTGAACTCTGAAGCGACATGGACTCTCAAGCGACAGATCGATCTTCCATTCATCTACAAAAACACGAGGAACATTTTGCTGACTATTTCGAAAGTATGAAATATTGGCACAAAGGATGTGAAATGAATTTATATGTAAATCCGTTTACTCATGAAGTTGAATTCAGCAACATACCGAAAACCTATCCTATAAAACATAATGGGAACTTTGTTGGATCGTTTACATCTTACAATTATTCGGGCGACTCTGAGTACCTGATTTCTACAGGAAAGAGGTTTACAAAATTCAGCATCGATGAGAAATATGGAGGGGGCGAAATATCACCTAACAGATGTTACATTTGTCAATCAACGGAGCATTGGGCTAATAAATGTAGCCAGAAGCTACAAGGAAAGTACATGGATGTGTTTGTGAATCCATATTCTCATGAAGTTCAATTTTTGGATTCTCCTAGTATTACCCAAGACCTGTAGTTGGAAAATCATGTCTTATTACAACAAGAGAGTCATATGAAGCTGCCAAGAAATGTTATGTATGATGGATGTTTTCATCTGTAAATCGAAATCACATTGGGCTTGTGATTGTGACCAGAAACCCACGCCTAACACAGTGGATGTTAGGCCCATAGAGAAACCAGTGAACAATCGTAAACGTAAACGCCAAGATGAACCGAGTGTTCAAATCAAGAAGAGGAAAATTGCGGTTCCAGTCAAGAAGATGAAAATTGACTTTTAGATTCGATTGATTTATTTGTCTTGTTAAATTAATACAATTTTGAATAGACACTATGTATTACATGTTGTAAATATATTGTTGTTCAATAAAATATTGTTAAATAAATAAGCTTAACTCTAAAAACGTGTTTTGTTATTTATCATTTTTATAATTTATATGGTTAATTCATATGATTTATAAAATGCAAGTGTTTCTTTCTGGAAAATATTGTGGTCCTGAAAAGGACCGTTTGATCACTGTCTAATAGAATTCAGACAGATCAGGATATAAGTTATTCAATGTAACTTTGCAAACAATTTTTTGTTTGGAAGGCCAATGATAACCACGTCTTGCGAAGAATTGTTGTAATAATTCTTTATTTCTCTCTTTTTCTTCATTAACATCATTTTTCCTGGAGAATACAATGTTTCTCTAAACGGTGGAAGAATTTCTTGATCTGCATTCTGGTATGTAAGAATGAATATTGTACGCTTTAGATCCTGAAATGATTTCATCCATCATTTCATTGGCTAAAAATTAGAGGATTTGATTGGTTAAGGATTCTGCCCCTCTCATTGGATGATTTTCAATCCGTTTTTACAGCCAAGCTTGTGTAAACAAACTTTGTTCACAAAACGCGTTTTACAACAAGCTTTCTGATTGGACGAAAATCTGAAAAATGACTAAACTACCAAAAGTAGGTCAATCCGTTTCATGGGTATAAAAGCATGTGTTTTTTAACACATACTTAACATGTTTCATTGAACACTCAAAGAAATGAATACCGAACGAAGCAATATAATGGCAAGGAGGATCTCAGATTTGGTTGAAGTCGTAGGGTCGATGCAGAAAGACTTAGAAACGCTGCAAATGGTTACGGCTGACCTGTTGAGGAAAATAAAGGAACAAGCAAAGCATACTTACAAAGAAATGGAAATGGAGGACGGCAAGAGTTTTACGACAGAAGCAAAACCTGACACTACAGGCGTTTTGAGAGTTAAAACTCGAGAATCAAACAACAAATGGCGCCGTACTACCATTGAATATTAGTTTGTACAGTTGTACACTCTAAGCAAAAACGGCCCTTTTCAGGGCCACCACACATTATTACGAAAAGATTACTTTACAATTTATATCCTAATAACTTTGTATATTGTATCATTAGTTGTTAAACATCAAGCATTTTGCAACAGCTTCTATACTATCGTTACATCGTGACGTCTATAAAAGAAGCCATAAATTCCATATGGGTATCATTAGTCTACTGAACTCTGAAGCGAAAGCATTACATTGTTCAGAGTACAACCCTGCTAAAATGGATCAACTAAGAAAACATTGTGACCAGCATCCGGAAGTCGAAGAATGTAAATGTTTCGATTTTCTCAAAAATTTTACTATAGGCGTAGTAAACGGAGAATACACTATTAATAATGTAAAAATTTAAAAATCACCCAAATATCAATATTATCCTTTCATAGGGTATATAACAAACAATTCTAGATTTATACCATTTGGTATTTGTCCAAAAATAACTGTGATAGAAAAAAATAAAATTTATAGGTTAGTAAGTTCTAGAACATACGGGAAGGATAGTCAGATTTACTTTGACAAGGATCTTAAACCTTTGCTTCATCTATAGAGCCATAAAATTCCTTTTTTGAGGGATTTGAACATAGAAACTAAAATTATTAAGAGTTATCCCAGTATCCCTCAATTAAATGTGAGAAAAGAGTACTGTAAATGGAATATTGGTTAGCAGCTATCGTTTTGTAAGACACACTGTGATTGGTCACTTGATTTTTATCAATTTCTAATCTACCAAAAGTAGGTCAATCCTTCTGATGGGTATAAAAGACGATCATAAAATTATTAATTTACATTCGATACTATGGCTGACAACAGAAGTTACGATTTTGCCGCTCAAGATTTTGATATATTAGCAGAGACGATGAATGAAATATATCAACCAACCTTCCAGCCACCACAACAACAACAACAACAACTACAACAGCAGCCAACTGTTCCTGTATACAATCCATTAGATAAGAAAGAAGATTCCATGATATTGAAAGAACTACAGAAACTGAACAACAATACAGAAAGAATATTACAGAAACTAGAGAACATCGCATCACGACATAGTGTTCAACTGGACCGTATGACAGACACATTATCGAGGAAACTAGAGAAACAGTGTGAAAATCGGGACTTGACATTTAACACAAAGCCATTGAAAGTGCCTATCAAGTTTGAATTGGACAAGAAAACAGTGGCACAGATCAATCAACATGCAGAAAGGGCCCTGTGTGATACACTTGACGAAAAAATACATTAACATAAAAGTGGGGTTGGTGCACATCGTAAACACATTCGTCCAGAAAAAGAAAATCATTTGATTCCACGAAAATAAATAGTACCAGCAAAGTATCCAGTACTCGTGTCTTTTTTATTTTTAAAATTGTACCAGTACTCGTGTCTTTTTAAAAATAAAAATAACAGTACTCGTACCTTGATCCAAACGGCCCTTTTCAGGGCCATCCCACACTATTCGAACAGAATTCCTTTTTAAATAAAACATTGCTATACACATGATAGTATATCATTATACATTTGGACCTTGTGCTGTAAACAATGGAGAACGAAGACCTATTGTCTTTGTTATTTCAACATCCCTGTAACATTTATATAGCAGGTCCAAGTGGATGTGGACAAACTGAAATTGTACAAAAGATTATTGCTTATCGCAAAGATTTATTTAATATTGTACCCGAAAAAATAATATGGTGTTACAAAGAATGGCAACCTAGTTATACTATTATGCAAGAAAAGTTCAATTTCCTCAAATTTATTGAGGGTATCCCAGATGATGAAAATGAAATTGTATCCGATGTAACAATTCCACATCTTGTAGTATTTGATGATATGTTAGGAGAAAAAGATGAAGAAAAAATAAAATTGTGGTTTACAAGAAAAGGTCATCATAGAAATTCAAGTGTAATATATATTACACAAAATATGTTTCAACAAAATAAATCGAGTAGAACTATAAGTCTTAATTCTCGTTACATGATTTTATTTAGAAATGAACGTGATGGGTTACAAATTAAAACATTATCACGTCAAATGCAAAGTCCGCACTTAATTTCAGCCTACAATGATGCTACTTCTCAGGAACATGGTTATTTGTTAATTGATTTTCAATCACGAATTAAAAAACAATTTCGTTTAAGAAGTGACACTTTTCATCGCTGGATTACAGATAAGGTTGTTAGAGGACCTACTATTTATTCTCCAATATAGTAATATAGATATCAGTATTGTACTTTCTACCAAGGTGTTAACATGGCTTTCTCATACACATCAGGAAATATTATTCATGCTTTAAGAAATTTGAGTGATGAACAACATAAACTTACAAGAGAAATAATATTGAAATCTGGGTTAAAAGAGATATTGAAATGGTTTTCAATAGCTGGTCAAAATATAGTTGAAAATAAAATAAAGTTACCAAAACAAACAGTGCGTTTTATAGAAAACAATAAAAAGGAGTTAAACAATTAGCGGATCCTACAGTTGATGATGATGCAAAGAAAAAAATAATATTAAAACCTGGTGGTGGAGGATTTTTAGGTGATGTAATTATTAGAAGTTTACTTCGCTGGACAGGTACAAAAAACGTGAAAAATAGAAAACTAACCAAAAAATAAACTAAAAAGAAAACAATTAAAAAACAAAAGAAAACACGAAATAAAAAATCTCAAAAGAAAACAACTAAAAAGAAAACAACTAAAAAGCAAAATGAATCTTTAAGATTTTCTTCAATGTCTAGTATGTCTACAAATCCTAGTCCTGTTAATTCGCGTAGATCTATATCACCGTTTCATACACCCTCATCGACTGGAAAACCTCAGTTCACATCGACACCTATTTCCATTAGATCACCACAATTACCATTTACACCAACTTCTAGCAAATCTGGATCATCATACAATGCATCTTTCCCCAGTAATTCGGGTTCATTTGAGAGACAGCCTCCAAAAGAAAAAGAAGTACAAGTATGGCCCTGAAATTGAAAATTGGTTTAGACTTGTTAATAAAACAACAAAAGAACATGAAAAACTGTTACAGGAATATAATGCATTGGATGAACATCCAATAGCTAGGTTTTCACCATTAAGAACACCTTTGAGATCTCCTAAAACCAAAGAAGCTGTCAGAAACAAACTTATTCAAAAAGAAAAGGAAATAAAACATCTAAAAGATTTTGCGTTTAAAAATCCAGAATTAAGAGTAAAAATTAAAAGCTACTTAGCTGTATAAAATACAGTTATTAATTAATTTTGTATCATTCAATACAAATATTGTTAGTATAAAGATGGGTAAGGTCAAGAATAAAACCAGTAAAAAGAAACCATTAATTAAATAAAAAACATGTGCTATGCTTTTGGCTATAGCTAATGAACCTAAAAAAATATCGTGAAAAATTAATAAAAAATGCACCAAATCATATAATTAAGTGTATTTGCGAATGTTGTCACAATCTCTTAAAAGGCAATGTCACACTTACATCTGATCAGAAACATAAATTGTATCCTAAGCGTAAACATCTCAGACAACTTGTATCAAAATCAATTTCAATTAAGAAAAAGAAAAATATTATAAATCAGACAGGAGGTATTTTACCATTTTTACTTCAATTAATAGGTAAAGCTGTTCTAGGTGGTGCATTTGGTGTTGGTGCACGAGCAGGTATTCGAGCTCTAGTTAAATAATGTCAGTCCGGAAAATGGCACTTGTTCCTTTTCATTTACTGGAAGAAATGAATAAATGGAAAATAGAACAAAGTCAAAAACCTCAACTTTCACCGGATCCACAAATTGCAAATACAGCTAAACTTCAAAAAAATTTATCTAACCTTTTAGAAAGAACAGATTTATCGGAAAGTGAAAAGGTAAGACAGCACGGAGAAACATTACATACATTTCAGGAATCATTTAAAAAAAGTTTTAGAACCTCAACATGTTACAGTAAATGAAAGTACAAAAAGACCACTTAATGATAGGATTTTACAAAGTATACCAAAAACAATGCAAAGAAAGGCAGAACTTCTTTTAAGCATGCTGAAAGATAACCCAAAAATCAGTTGGGATGAAAATGGTTTAGTATCATATAAAGGAAAACTTATAAGGGGGTCAAATATTATTGATTTAGTTAATGACACTTTACGTCAAAGAAAAGGATTTAACCCCAGAGGTTGGGAGACATTCAGTACAGCTTTACAGGAACTCAATATACCACAAGACGTAGTTGGTAATAGACAACGATGGAACTGGATGCATAAATATCAAACTGATACATCTGACATTGAGTCGGATTCAATATTTCGTACACCTAAAACAGTAATGAAACATCGTAAAACACCAAAATCAAAAATTTCAGTCACCCCAACTGGTATAAAAAGAAAGTCTGATTCAACATATCTTAAAAAATGGGAGCCTTATTAAAGTATAAAGAGAAGAAACTTAATTCCTTACTGAAAAAAATATATTACGATCCAAAAAGTTCAATTGCCTACACAAGTGCAAAACACTTGTATGATTCAATTAAACGAATAAACACATTTTCAGATGTTAGATTAAAACATATACAAGAATGGTTGAGTAGACAGAAAACATATACACTTCATAAACAAATTCAAAGACGTTTTACACGTCGTAAGACAATATTAGGAGGTATCGATCAACAATGGCAGGCTGATTTGGCAGATATGCAACAATTCTCAGGTGAAAATGAGAATCAAAGATATCTATTGTGTGTAATAGATGTATTTTCAAAATATGCATGGGTCATTCACCTTCCTAACAAAACGGGGAAAACATTGATTAACGCGTTTGATTTGATACTAAAAACATCAAAACGCAAGCCACGTTCTTTACAAAGCGATAAAGGAACGGAATTTAAAAATAAAGAATTTCAACATTTCTTGAAATCTAAGCACATTCATTTTTTCACAACCGAAAACCCTGAAACTAAAGCAAGTATAGTTGAACGATTTCAAAGAACTTTAAAAACACGTATGTGGAAATATTTCACATATCATCAAACTAGAAAATATATTGATATTTTACAAAATATTGTTGATGGATACAACCGAACATACCATCGTAGTATTAAGAGGGCCCCAATTTCTGTCAATACCTCAAATCAAATTGAGGTTACACATGGATTGTATGGAATGAAACAAGCTATTTCAACCAAAAACAAATTACATGTCGGTGATTTAGTTCGTATTAATAAAACAAAACGCACATTTGAAAAGGGTTATCTACCAAACTGGACGAAAGAATTATTTAAAATATTTCATATTAATAAAAGTTTACCACCAACTTATAAAATTGAAGATCTTGATGGTGAAAAAATAATGGGTATCATTTTACGGAAAGGAAATTCAAGGTATAAAAGATGATGAAATATATGAAATTGAATCAGTTCTTGCTCGACGTACAAGACGTGTAGGTAATAAAACAATCAAGGAAACTAAAGTTCATTGGATGGGTTATCCGTCAAAGTTTGATAGCTGGATTTCATCATCAAACATAATATGAATGAACAAGATATAATTGAAAACGGAAAAATAGAAAAACAAGAGTTTTCATTTTGTGGTAAACGAATACCAAAAAATCAATTTCAATATATTTCTCAAGTAGTTATAATATATGCAATTGTTTCAACAGCCATCATTCATTTAAGTATCCAAAGTCCTAATCGCGAATTGTGGCTCGTTCTTTAAGTAGTTCTCTTGGATACATTTTACCAAGTCCCGGGTTAAAATTAGCAAAAAACCACAGACAGGCTTCGATTTTACAGACGGTAAAAAATGAATTCATTTTACGTAACCTTACTGAGTGATAGTTCTATGGATATTTATCCATCAAATATACAATGTTGTTTCAAAGTTAAATTACCTCGAACAGTTCGTATCGATAAAGAAAATGGGAAATAGCATTAACGGAATTAATTATTCCTTCACAGTTTTTAAATATCACCAAAGACGAAACTGAATTTAATATTATAACAAAAGATTTATCTTTCTCTACTCGGATGTTTCGATAAAAAAAAAAAAATAAAAAATAAAAAATTTGATATAAATGAGATAGGCTTTGGTGAAGATGGTACTCCTACTAAATGGATTATCAATTTTAATTTTTCAACCAGGATCCTATTCATCAATAGCTCATGTATTGGAAACAATTGATAATATCATTCAAGATTCTTTTGGCGATATTTTAAAAAAAACAAGCAAGCGATTAACGTTTCATATTCTCCGGGTATGAAACGTCCAAAATTTAGTATTTTTCATAAAATTCGCAAAACAGGAATTAAATTTAACCATACATTGTTTTTTAAAGTTAGGTGGAGATCCAAAGTTAGTAAACGATACATTTTTTGCAAACAGTAATGCAAATGATTTTTTTTTTTTTTTCCCCATTTGTCAAATTTAAATGAGGGTTTAATCATTTGTTTATTTACTCTGATATTGTTGAATATTCGATTGTAGGACATATTCAAGCTCCGATTTTAAGAGTTGTACCATTCAAAACATCAAATTCAATTGAAAATGATATAGGTAGTCAACATATTAACCATGAATTTTTAAACTTACATTATATGCCTATATCAAAATCTGAATTTGATACAATTCATATAAATATAAGAGGAGATTCGGGCAATCCAGTTAATTTTGTTCTTGGAAAGTCTATGGTAAAGTTACATTTTAGGAAAAGAAAAATAGATTGAAAATGCATCCTGTATATCGAGGAGTTACACGTCAGTATGGGGCAGGTTTAGGATCCTTGTTCAAATCTGCAATTAGAACCGTTTCTCCAATTATAAAACCAATAATAAAAACTGGAGTAAATTCTTTTAAAAATGAAGGAATGAAACAAGGAATAGGTTTAGCTCAAGATATTTTTCTTAAACACAAAAATCCAAAGGATGTAATTATTTCACGAGGTAAACAAACAATGAATTCACTAGGAAAATCGTTTTTAAAGAAATTAGGTATAAAAACAAAGAAAAATAAAAGCAAACATCAGTCGCGTTCAATACATCGAAGAGTTAAGGTCCATAAATGAAGTAACAATCAAAAAGGTATAAAAAGGAGAAAAATATCTAACAGAAATTTAGATATTTTTGACTAAAATAAAAAATGATGCAAAACGGTTCTTGTGAATGTAGTAAGACTGAGTTGGATGTTCAATCAGTACCTCCAACCATGACTGCTATGCATGAAAGTCAATGGATTGAACATTTTCCGATTCCCTCTCTCAACAATAATGCTCCAATATTTTGTAATTGAATTCACCACAAACAGATAAATGGACAGATTTATCTCAATCTTACATGTATTTGAAATTGAACATTTTAAAAATAGATAATACTGCATTAGACGCAGGTGTTAATATTGCTCCAGTTAATAATTTCTTTCATAGTATCTTCAGTAACATTGATTTATACCTAAACAATAAACTGATAACAAATAATTCTGATACATATCCTTTTCGGGCATATTTAGAAAATCTTTTGTCATATAACGCTGAATGTAAATCAACACAATTAGCTGCTAGTGAAATGTGGATGAAAGATACCGCCGGTAAATATGAGTGAGTGAGTGAGTGAATAGGGTTTAACGTCCGCTTTTCTGACATAGAAGTACAAGCCTCAGGGAGTCTACACGCAGACGGGTCAACGGGGTCGAGTCCCGTATCCACCTGTCCGAGGGGGGTAAATCCCAACTTCAGAACTCAATATTTACAATCAAAATATATATTCAGTCCTGAAATTAGAACAACCTGATCTGGTGCCAGGCCCTCGCCACACCAGCATCATTTTATCCCATCCCCTAAAAGTAATAGGATTAGCGCTAATCTTACTTTTATATATGGGGCATAGCTGACTCAACTCTCACATACAAGAAAGCCAAAAATGTACATGAGGGCCAAATCCGGTATAGTGGGTTCCGGAAAGTATGAACCCAATCGTTAAGCCAGTTTAGTCGCCTTTTACGACAAGCAATGGCTACTGCAGCACTGTTCTCAGGATCAGTTGATCACCCCCCCCCCCCCGTGCCTGCACGGGGCGCCGGTAAATATGAGATTGTTGACATTGCAGGTGCAAATTTAGGTCTTAATAAGAGGAATTCATTTATTTCTGGGAGTAAAGTAATCGAACTTCAAGCACGCTTGCATTTGGATTTATTTTTACAAGAAAAATATTTACCCAACGGAATTGAAATTAGAATAAGACTCAATAGAGCATCGTCAAAGTTTTGTTTAATAGGCGGCACTGACGCACCAGAGACAAAAATATAGATTTTGAAAATGTTAGTTTTCAATGTAAGAACTGTTGAGCTATACCTGCTGTGTCCAATGACATGAACAGACTCATAGCTCAAAAGAATATGAAAATTCCTATACGTAGAGTAGAAGTCAAAACATTCACAATTGCAACTGGAATGCGCTCAAAAATAAAGAAGATCATCTTTTTCAGGGACAATTACCAAAACGGATATTCATTGGTATGGTTGATAATGCTAGTTTCAATGGGGGAATACGCAAAAAACAAAAAATTCCATTCAATTTTCATCATTTTAATCTATCAAAAATTGATGTAAATTGTAATGGTCTGGTATTTTTCAACCGTCCATTTGAGCCGGATTTTTGAACATAAATTATATCTTAAATCATACATGTCTTTGTATCAAGCTGTGTCTTCACTAGGTCAAAACAATCATTTGATATTAATAGAGATGAATATGTAAATGGATAATTGTTTGTGGGAATATTGACTTGACACCTGACCAAGGCAGCGAAGAGGGGCACCTACACCCTATAAGACTGGAAATCTACGACTTGAACTTCAGTTTGCCAGAGCACTTGAAAAAGTCATCAATGTCATAGTGTTCTCAGAGTTTGTTAACCGATTGAAATAAATAGTCTTCGTGAAGTGATCACCGACTATTAATATTTGGACAATTATGAACAAAACAAATCCTAAAAGTAACGTATTGGTGAATCAACATCCAAAGATGGAAACCATCGAATTACAGTATATTCTGGATCGAGAAATATGGCTGAAGAGACTAAAAGGAATAGTATGCCCAAAAGACAAGCTACCAAACATCACAGACCATTAGACGTCCAAGCGTACATAATCAACACGGATAATTCTGATCAACCTGGAAAACATTGGATAGCTATTGTAATTCGGCCAGAAGAGTGAAGCCATCTACTTTGACTCCTATGGGTTACCACCACTACACGCAGAAATATTGTCTTTCTTGACAAACAATTCTACGAAATGGACATTTAACAAACAGAGACTACAAAGTGTATTCAGTACAACATGTGGAAAATACTGTGTGTTTGTGTTGATTGCGATTGCAAGAGGAAATACTCTGCATCTCTGTATTCAACAAACATTCAGTTCATCAGATTACTTCAAGAATGATAGGACTAAAACGATCTGGTTCAAACATCACTTCGGAACACTCTAAAAACGAAGGACCGCAACAAAGTTCAACATCTGTCAGGTGTCCAATGTTGTAAACCACAACAATATCATCATGCCATGTCTTTGCAATTTTCCCAAAATTACTTCATGTTGCAAAAATTTTTAATTTAACATAATAATTGCATGTACTTTTGTAAAGATCAAATATGAATATCATATCTGGTCTATAATTCCATGTTGTAAATAGGTTGTTGTTCAATAAAATATTGTTAAAAACTTTACATATCTTGTATTCAATTTTTCCCACTATAAATTGAAATTACCAATATATTGATTTACAATCAATTTTTATTTTATTTTCATTAACTTTTGTCAATATTAGAGTTGTCAGAAGTGGATGAAAAATATTTCTAGGATATTTTCATATGTATTTGATAATATTGGAGTTGTCAAAAATATTTGAAAATTATATACAGAACAGTATACCCCTAAATGTTTAAGGTGGCACTATGGCGTAATACAAGAAGTTTTCACCCCGGATAAAATTCACGAATCTCCATCAAAATGCTTCAGGGGTGTCACTATGGCGTGGTTTTATACCACTATAGAGTAATACAAGAAGTTTCCACCCCCGGATAAAATTCACGAATCAGCAACAAATGGTTCAGGGTGGCACTCTAGCGTGATACAAGAAGTTTCCACCCCCCTGATAATAGGAGTAATAAGGGGTGTCATCTATGGTGTGGTTTTTTAACATGTGTTTTTTACATAGACAACCGGTGCGAGGGTAAAATCCGTCTATGTAAAAAACACATGTTAAAAAACCACGCCATAGTGACACCCATTACTACTCAGATTTTTAAACATACTTGTAAATATCAAACCATTTATATACCGTAAAGTTTCTTTTGTCATTAAGTATGTAATAAATCAGTATTGTCACCACACAACAGTTTATAAGTCTGAATCATTGGTTAAATATACAGGAAAAGATTTAACTAAAACATGAACAAAATTGCACTGACAAATCAATAGTATGTAGCACATTATAGTACAAGTAACTAAGGCTCCCACCTGCCACCCACCCACACGCAAGTACTGGACCACCTGGAACATTCAAACAATACTAGATGGCCATGCCACCCGCGCACACACAAGTACTGGACTAACTGGAACATTCAAACAATACTAGATGTCCATGCCACCCATGCACACACAAGTACTGGACCACCTGGAACATTCAAACAATACTAGATGGCCATCCGCCACCCACGCACACACAAGTACTGGACCACCTGGAACATTCAAACAATACTAGATGGCCATGCCACCCACGCACACACAAGTACTGGACCACCTGGAACATTCAAACAATACTAGATGGCCATGCCACCCACGCACACACAAGTACTTGACTAACTGGAACATTCAAACAATACTAGATGGCCATGGCCCGCATGTCGCGCCCGCTGAGGCTTTGATGATACCGAAAATCTTTGACCAAAATCTTTAACCCGAAAGTACGTACATGTACCACATGTCAGCCAGGCGGTGTGTTATCTCCGTTGGCAAATATAGGATATCATTTAACCCTTACAATGCTGAATTAATTTGTGTCGTCTGCTGAATATATTTGTTTCCATTTTTCTCATCAAAAACTTGTTTTGGCAGCACTTTAGAATCATTTCCGATGGAAATGATTCTAAAATGCTGCCAAGCCATGTTTTTTACTGAAAGAAAAGACGAACTATGAATTATCAGCAGACGGAATCTGTGCACACGTAGATACTTCCTGAAAACCTCATAGATAGAAACAATATACATGTATGTGCATATGCAGAAATATCCTAGAAGAAAAGTATGATGCTGCTTTAAAGGTACATGCCCACTCAGTAGGTACAGACTGTTCTTTATAGGAATTAAATAAGTGTACAATTGTGTCACTATTCCACCAGTTCTAAAAATTGCAAGTGCCCGCTATACAGATATATTAATTTAGTAATATTTATTTCACTGATAGAGGCTATTTTCATATGCAAATGAGGCATGGTATTTATTTAAATTAAATATACCGGTGTCGCATTTTCAAACTACTCCCCCTGATAAAAGTACTCCCCTATGGTAGTACACCATATTCAGCTGGCTATATATTTTGTTCTTTATTACACCACCAAATACATGTATTTTCAAACTGACATGAATAATATATGCCCAGAATTTGACCCGTGGTTTGCGAACTTCTGGTATATGCTGGTCCAATATGGCGATTAAGCCATAGCCACACTAAACTAAACACAAGGAATATATCGACGGGAAATTGCTTGAAATTGGACAACTACACTATTACCAGCCACTGCACCACCCCCCCCTTCCAACAGACATGCAAGCGCGCTAGTATCAATACATTTCCGTTGAAAAAAAATGTTATATTGTATGAGCCAACTTGTGATTTAGTGGATTTAGTGGAAGTTTCCCCGTGCTGTCACTCGGAATACTTCATTCCAACACAATTTTTACAACTGATGCATTCACAAATGATCAAAACTTCATTTTCCGTACAGGTTGTAGTACCACCATCCTTACCGATTTCTCCAGCAATCTATCCATGAACATGGTGGGACGTTTCTACTATGTGGCATAGTAATTATATACATACTATTATTATACAGTCAACTCGTGATAGTTTGGAAAACATAATGATGGCACTTGGTGCGTAGATTAATCACAAAATCATTTATTATACCCGCAGTCACATTTGCCACGGCGGCCGTAACGGTCTTTCAATTTCTACGGCCAATATCAATTCTAATTCTACGGCCATCGCAAAAGATAGGTATGATGACCCTGCGGAACAACCGCAGTTTTTCTACGCTCACACCTTTATAATTAAATTCCAGGGAGTTCCGTTTTAAAGAAAATGGCAGTTAAAACCATTTTCAAACGACTCCCGTCTGTGTACTAAAGGGGAGTCATTTGAAAATGGCAGTTAAACCATTTTCAAACGACTCCCGTCTGTGTACTAGAGGGGAGTCGTTTGAAAATGGGGAGTACTTTGAAATTCCGGTACTAATAAAATTTAAAATATGTCACCTGAAAAAAATAATATTTTCTACAGATTATAAAGTATTGATCATTGCACATCAAAAAAATAAATACAGATAATAAATAGTAATGTCCGTTAACAATTTTAAGGAAACACGGTTATCGCCCCTGATATCAGTGTGGACATTTATGTCTGATATAAAATGTATAATAATGCCAATCATTACGTGGGGTAATAGTGAATGAATGTTTATTTTGCCAGAAAATATATCAGATGCTGTCTCTGATATAAATAACATTTTGTGTCTACTGAGTGGGCATGTATTTTTAACACATATGTCAACAATAGCCGATTAAATACAGAAATTGAAAACCCATAAATACACCTAAACACAAACATCTAGCCTGTTGGCACACAAATGCCCCCAGTCGCAGATTGAAAATGACCGGCAAACTTCTTAACCGGATCTATGGATTTACACACAGACACACACAGACACACACACAGTCCAAACAATAGATGCCTCCCTGATCTACAGGGGCGTAAACGTCTGGGGGCCGTTTCACTAAACTTTGTACGACTAAAATGTTCGTAAGTGCAAAATTGTGATTTCACATTAACACTTTTTTCTTGCATACAATTATTGGATTTACATTTATTGAGTATAGGCTGCATATGCAGCCTATGCGCAATAAATGTAAATCCATCAATTGAAATTTCCAGACGATTATAAATTTGCACTTACGAACATTTTAGTCGTAAAAAGATTAGTGAAACGGCCCCCTGATACATGGCTCCAGATAAGGAATTAGTATTTGAGTATTGTCATTCCATCATTTCTGAAGCAATTGAGTATTTCAAAATTTTAATTGGGAAAAATAAAATCACACTACTGTTTACACATCAACAGACAGCAATTATTGAATAGTTTGCTTCGAAATTAAAACATGTCTCGGCATTTCATTAGAATTGTCTCGTTGGAGACAATTCTATTGAAATACCAAGATGTTTTCATGGAAAATAAGAACAATATGCTATATTTGTGGTCTGTTAATTGTTTTCTGCAGCATGATAAAGGTACCACAACATTTGTATTGCTTTTTTTTAATTGGGTATTTAAGCAAATACGCAGCTTATCTGGAGCCCTGCTGATCACTTAGAACACACACCAACACAATACATGATGGCAAAGATGAGGATGAAAAGCTTATCAAAGCAAGTAAGGTACATTTAAGATACATAGTGTTGAGCATTAATAATAAATATAGATAGAGCCATACCATATCTTTTCTATGTTAACCCATTTGACCAAAACCTACCTACGTATCCGGTAAAAACAAGCAAGGCCTTGAAAAAAACGTAGATAAATTTATGTTAAAAACTTCCTCAACCGTTTTTTGCAGTCTGCAAATGGTTGAGGAAGTTTTTAGCATAAATTTAAATTTCCGCCAGCAAACTTTAGAAAAATATGAGACTAAAATACTAACAAAACTTATTATGTGTAAATTCATGAACGGATATAAAATGCACCAAGTTCCCAATCAGTTTTCCTATTACTTCATCAGTAAATAGCGTGAAATAGCATACATAGATTGTTATTAGCCGATCTATTTATAGATCGGCTAATATATTGATCATCCATCGATTTCTGAAAAAGTTTGTAGCAACCCTTTTCTCCGCTATTCGATAATCTACGAACGCGAATTTTGCTGTATCACTTCCAAATTGCATCAACCGATAAAGTTTGCATTTTTGGCTATTATCTCCGTTTAAAACTTTAAATATAGCCAAATAACACAATTTTGAATACGTAATGAGCTGAACGCCGGAAGAGATTGAACCCGGAAGTTGTTGTTGTTGAAGTCCATAGTTGGCTCTAATGGCCATATACGCCAACATACGCCGATTATCGGGCTAATTTAAAGTTTTTATTTATTAAACAGAACAAGTTTCAGCCACGTATAATCGCGTAAAATGTGTTTATTCGGCTAATTTATAATCGACCTCTGCTCAAAATATCCTCCGACTAGCAACCCCAGCATCTCGTGTTTATCTCATTGGATCGAGTATGCGCGTCATTTGACGCTAGTTAATATTCACAAAATGTTCCACCAATCAAAACGAAGAATTGCCCTTCATAGCGAACTTTGATTTGTTTACGTATCATGCAGGGATGGCAGGGATGCATCCAGCACGCGCGATTGCGGCAATCCCCCTTAATTATTGTCAAAGCCGCAAATTATTGATTGTCTTGCGCCCGACATCGCGCAAAAAAATCACGGATGGGCCCCTTTTTAAATGACCAGTGCGCACATTAAAAAAACGTAATTGACTATTTAAAACGCGCTGCGTATTTAAATCATTGGAAGGCGTGCAGTTCAATCGAGTTTGTGCGGCCGTTGAACGTAAGCTTCGAGTCGATTTAAACCATTTAAATCGATAAACAAGGGATAAACAAGTGACAACGTTAACCTGTTATGCTCCATTAAGAAGTAATAAGCTTATGGCAAATCATATTACTTTGGGGCCGAGCTACTAAAGTGACTGGTGTGGCATGGAAATATTGAGTTCTGATTTTGGGAATTTTCCTCATCGTGGACCCGTTTAATGCGGGATAGAACAACCCGTTGGCCCGGCCTTAAATGACCTTAGCTGTTGATAGGCCGTTAAACACAAATACTCACTCGCTCATTCATCCCCCCCCCCGAGACTCAGTAACTACTAAAATGCGGACATATATTGAACCCTGCTTTGATCGGCTAATATCATGCTCTGCATGACTTTTCATTTGTTTGTTCACAGAACCATCTCAAAACATGCCCGCACTCGGACACTTAACAGGGAAAGAACTTGGCCTAGGATAGTATTACACATTAGCACAATTGTATAACAAGCATTGATATAAGTAACATTATTGTTACATTTCCGTTGGAAATATCATGCAATTTGAGAATATATACAGTACTTTCGGTACTTTGATAATCTGCTACATTCAAACAGCTGATTTACACATGCATATTCCGGGGCCGTAGTACACGTCGCGTGATGCAGCTGCATCAAATTTAAAATTTCAGTGCGACAGTTGTGAATTGGTCTGGTGACGTTATGGCGCGTTCTAGTAACGTCACGAAACATATGCATTAGGTAGGTGTTGGCTTGGCCTCGGAATAAGCATTGTCTACAGCCATGGTCAAACTGTACGCGCTGTACGTTTGAACATGGCTGTGAGCGGTGTCAAACAACGGCAGACATTTAACCAGTACTCCAGATAAGGAATAAGTCATTGGGTATTGTCACTCCATCATGTCTTAAGCAATTGTGTATTTAAAAATTTTAATTGGGTAAAACAAAATCACACTGCTGTTTACATATCAGCAGACAGCAATTATTGAATAGCTTTGCTGCTCAATGAAAACATGTCTTGGCATTTCATTAGAATTGTCTCCTTGGAGACAATTCTAATGAAATACCAACATTTGTTTTCATGGGAAAATAAGAAAAATATGCTTATTTGTGGTCGGTTTATTGTTTTCTGCAGCATGATAAAGGTACCACAATTTTGTACTGCTTTTTGATACTCACTACTTTGGGTTTTTGCCAATTTTAATTGGGTATTTACGAAAATACGCAGCTTGTCTGGAGCTCTGTGTAAGAAAATTTGTAACACCAGTATTTGCTTACATTGGTGGAGTATTTGATGCGGTTTGTGGACTTAACCCGTACTACGCTGAATTAAATGTTGTCGTCTGCTGGAAATATTTTATTTTCAATATTTCTCGACAAAAACCTGGTTTCGACAGCACATGAGAATCGTCTCCAGTGGAGACGATTCTCATGTGGTGTCAAAACCATTTTTTTGTTAAGAATTAAAGCAAAAATGAAAAACAGCAGACGGCAATTTCCGTCAACAGCGTAGGAAGGGTTAATGGACTAATGATTTTATTGTTACAGCACAATATGTCAGTAATGTACAGTACATGGCAATAATGTACAATATATGGCAATACTGGACAGTTCATTGCAATATATGTCAATAATGTAAACTATATGCCACTAATGTACACTATATGGCAATACTGTACAGTTCATTGCAATATGTCAATAATGTAAACTATATGCCACTAATGTACACTATATGACAATACTGTACAGTTCTTTGCAATATATGTCAATAATGTAAACTATATGCTACTAATATACACTATATGGCAATACTGTACAGTTCATTGCAATATATGTCAATAATGTAAACTATATGTCACTAATGTACACTATATGACAATACTGTACATTCCATTGTAATATGTGTCAATAATGTAAACTATATGCCACTAATGTACACAATATAACAATAATGTACAGTTCATTGCAATATGTCAATAATGTAAACTATATGCTACTAATGTACACTATATGGCAACAGTGTACACTATATGCCACCAATGTACAATATATGGCAATAGTGTACTCTATATGCCACTAATGTACAATATATGGTAACAGTGTACAATATATGTCACTAATGTACACTATATGGCAACAGTGTACAATATTATGCAACTAATGTACTACCGGTGGCAACATTGTCAAATGTCTTTTATTTTTATCACTAACTAATACACTACATGTACATAGCAATATATAGTAAGTTTGCAAGAACAATTGTAAAATCACAGACTTCATTTGTTTATGGTGCCCTCTGGTTACAGTTTGTAGTGAATCATGAACACTAAGTATTGGTAGTCTAATAAAACAAGAGTCAAGCCAATCAAGTACATGTGCTCCTGGTGTCCAACCAATCAAGTACTCCTGGTGTCCAACAAATCAAGTACTCCCGGTGTCCAAACAATCAAGTATTCCTGGTGTCCAACCAATCAAGTATTCCTGTTGTCCAACAAATCAAGTATTCCTGGTGTCCAACAAATCAAGTATTCCTGGTGTCCAACAAATCAACTATTCCTGGTGTCCAACAAATCAAGCAGGCCCATTGTCCGACAAATCAAGCAGGCCCATGTATCCAGCGAGTAAAGCAGACAAGCACAATCAGCGGGCGTTGTCCATCGCGTAGTTAATCTTCCCCACCATCCACTGAAATACAAGCAAATATGTAGAGGATATTCATATATACATATATGTCATATTCATTGCAAAAATCCGAATATTCTATTTATTATATACCGCTCCATGGAAATTAGCAGTTTTTTAGAATGTATACGGTAATGAATGTGTATTTGCAGCCTATTTGCGCTGTTTTCCTGAACATAGATTTTATGAATATAGATAGCCGAAGTAGGAAGTAGTTGTATTTTCACCGGAAGTTGTTTATTTCATCGATGATAACATATTACTTTTATTTACATTGTATAACTATGTATTTCATGGGTAGGTATGTAATAAATACAGAGCTCCAGATAAGGTGCACATTGGCGTATTTTACGCACATAGTGTAGCATTATACGCATTTATTATCAAAAGCGGGAGCACAAAATACTCACAGCAATGTGAAAATACGCATTGATTTTCAAATCGAGTAGAGCAAATACTGTACTAAAGTTGAAAATTTACTTTAGTTGAGCTGCAAAAAGCATACAGTGTTTGCTTTTTGCAGCTCAAGTAAGTGAATATTTAAATTTGTTTTATTTTTTATCATTTGTTCCCTATTTAATAAGGAAGAAAATAAATAATACATTTATAAAAGTAAAATACGCATTGAATTTGAAATATGGGGGTATAATACTCTTTAGATACAAAACTTATCTGGAGCTCTGTGCACCTGGCTGAGAAAAATGAACAGTTATATGATTATAGAGTAAACAAATTTATCGGTTTTAATGATTTTGCGGAAATGTATAATATAAGGGCAGATGATTTTATCAAATACCAAGGTTTAGTAAATAATATTAATCTGCAATGGAAAGAAAAAATTAAAACAGAAAACATAAATACCGTACAAACTCTGAAACCTATTTTACAAAAAGTACAAACAAGCAATGGAGCAAATAAACTTCTATACACTATACAAACAAACAAAAAAAACATAGAATCAATAAAATCAGAGCAGGGACGAATGAATTTCCCGATTTTAATTTCGAATGGAAAAATATATACACAACTTGTATGCAATTTACAATAGATACCACACTACGGAATTTTCAGTATAAATATTTAATGAGAATCATAGGCACAAATAAATTATTACTTAATTGTGGCATGGTACCAATTAGTAGTTTATGTGATTTTTGCAGCATGAATGTGGAAAATATAAAACATTTATTCTGGGAATGCCCAAACGTACAACATGTATGGTCACAACTAAGAACATTCTTAAATGAAAGAGGTGTGGTTTATGAAATTAACTTTAATACGATTTCATTTGGTGTAAACCAAACAAACCTTATCGCTAAACAATTTAATTTCATTATCATACTTGCAAAGTATTTCTTCATTAAATGTAAATATGAAAAACAAGAATTGTCATTTAACTTGTTCATGAAATATTTGAAAAGACGAATCAATATTGAAAAAGAAATAGCCACACTGAAAGACAAGCTAGATCTGCATATAATAAAATGGGGTAATTTCAACTTTTAACACCCACAAAAGAAATATTAATAAAATAAAAAGACGATCAATATGTACCAAGCATAGCAAAGTTAATTACATGCTTATTAACACTATATGTGAACTATATTATATTATTGACATAAACGTTATACATCACATGTATTACGAATTACGAGAACAGAAGGAAGACCTCTTTATCTTTTTCTCTCTCCTCTATCTCTCTTCTTAAAAACTCTTCTTAAATAAGCTCACTTTCTAAATACATTATGTATGCTCTTTTCAAGTAACATGTCATGTGATTTCAACTATGTTTTGTTATACAATATGTACATGATACATGATGTATTTAAAAATTGAAAATAAACCATTTAGTAAAAAAAAGAAAGAAAAATGAACGAAAAGACATTTAAAGTTGCTGGTAGCTGTAAGACCATTTCACAGATTGGACCCTGATCAGTAGCATATTTCACCAAAATAGCAAAGTTTACTTATCTTCCTAAATACATTTTGAGAGAGAAATTTTCAATTTAAGGATAAATTTCTTAATTTTTATTATACTGAATTTATTACATTATCACAGCCATTTTGGCTGTGATAATGTAATACATTCAGTATAAATAATTCTTGCATCAAATATATGCAGTCGTTAGTTCTATATGAAATAATGCATTTCGGGAAAAATAAATGATTACTCGCTCAAAGTATACTTAGCTAGACAAGTATGCTTAGCAATTTTGGTGAAATCGGCTACTGACAGCTTCACTGTACAGGTTGATATGTGGCTGCAAGGATCACAAATGTTAAAAAGAAAAGAAAACAAGTTTAAACTTTATTTATTTTAGAACGATTACAAACAAGCGCGAGAGCAATTATACAAATTATTTCGTTGGCACAGATGAATATACTATTAACGTGGGAGGAAACCGGAGAACCCGGATGAAACCCACTTGTCCGATCTGGCGACCACCATACCATCTCACATACTGCCCCAGCCGAGGATCGAACCCGGGGCCGCATTGGTGAGAAGCGCGCTCGTTACCGATTGCGCTAACCGGACAACCGAATGTTAGGTCTATGTTCTCAGTGGACGGTAAAACACGGGACAAATAAAAACACTGCTCATTTATTTCACACTGTATTTACGGTACCTTAAAATGTACGCTTAATTTTGCCATATTTGTGCTGCTAAGGGATGGGCACAGGTGTGATACATTCTGAGCCGTATATGACTGATGGTCAATACAGCACCGGAATTAACAAGGTGAACATGTCTAAAGGGATATACAGTCTACACCCGTTTACTCAAAGTCCAGGGGGGACTGACAAAAACACACTTTGAGTTAACAAAACTTTGAGTTAAATATAGGAAAACATGTTACAGTGGAACCTCTCTCAAACCGGACACCAAGAAAACACCCGTGATCTTATTTTTTGATGAATTTCTTGGTCGTTATCTCGGGTGATAATGTCTGTTTGTGATGCATAGCACACACCTATGGCTCAGAATGATCAAATGCCTGATTTACAGTGGAACCTCTCTAAACTGGACACCCAGAAAACACATGTGATCTTATTTTTGATGAATTTCTTGGTCATTTATCTCTGGTGATAATGTCTGTTCTTGATCACATAGCATAGCACACAACTATGGCTCAGAATGATCAAATGCCTGATTTACAGTGAAACCTCTCTAAACAGGACACCTGGGTTTCACTGTACATGTACTTGGAACCAAAAACTGAACTAAGTCATCAGTAGTTTGACTTAAGAGAGTTTGAGGTAACGAGTGATGACTGTACAACGCAACCGCAAAAGTACATGGTCGCCTAGCACTGAACAGTCATGATTTATGGATGTGTGAAGTATCATGAAAATATTCCATGTTTTTTACTACTTACAAGTGTCTATACACGGGCTATATTTCTATTGGCTACATAGTTATAAATACAACATAACACTGGTGCATACCTCGGCTATCTTCCTGGTCAATATCTTGGCTATTTTTCTATTTGCTACATAGTTATACAACATAGCACTGGTCTATACCTCAGCTATATTCCTGGTCAATATATCGGCTATTTTTCTATTTGCTACATAATTATACAACATAACACTGGTGCATACCTCGGCTATCTTCCTGGTTAATATCTCGGCTATTTTTCTATTGGCTACATAGTTATACAACAAAACACTGGTGCATACCACGGCTATATTCCTGGTCAATATCTCGGTTATTTTTCTATTTGCTACATAGTTATACAACATAACACTGGTCTATGCCTCAGCTATATTCCTGGTCAATATTTTGGCTATATTTCTATTGGCTACATAGTTATACAACATAACACTGGTCTATACCTCAGCTATATTCCTGGTCAATATCTCGGCTATATTTATATTGGCTACATAGTTATACAACATAACACTGGTCTATACCTCAGCTATATTCCTGGTCAAAATCTTGGCTATTTTTCTATTAGCTACATAGTTATAGAACATAACACTGGTGCATACCTCAGCTATATTCCTGGTCAATATCTTGGCTATATTTATATTGGCTACATAGTTATACAACATAACACTGGTCTATACCTCAGCTATATTCCTGGTCAAAATCTTGGCTATATTTCTATTGGCTACATAATTATACAACATAACACTGGTGCATACCTCGGCATTTTTCTTGTCGGCTATATTGATCTCCTTCTTGGAGGCGGACGAGCCAAACGGGAATTTCCGTTTCTCCTTGAGTATCAGCTCGATGCCATTGGCCGTGATCTTGGGCTTTTCTCGCAGCTCCAGCCATGTGTAGGTGAACTCACAGTTCCACTGGCCGAATATCTTGCACCGGCTCGCAAATATCACACGCCTGTAGTGTAACATGACAATACATGTATCATGTGGCAAATATCACACGCCTGTAATGTAATGCGGCAAATATCACGCATAGTCGTCGGCCACAAACAAATTCTGTCCAAATCAAACCATGTCAAGCTTGCGCTTCACACCGCATTTCTGCCTCAGAATAACTGATCCAGCTATCCACCCCAACCTCTTATTGTGCAGGGTCCTTCACATCATATCTATTTTGCTTAGACATTTAGAAATGTAATTTGATCAACACGGTTTTCGTATTTATAAGACAGCACAGTGTATGCACTCAGTTACGCCAGGTCAATCAATTTGTGATTATTTTTATTATCACATGTTTGGACAAGAGGACACAGTTCAGTAAATCACGTTCGTCCATTTGTAGGATCGATAATCCACTCACTAAAGTTTGTGGGTTTTCCTTTGTCACAGCGGTCGAACTGTGATCTAACTGTGGCACGAATGTTAATTCGCCGTGAACAAATATCAAGAATTTAGTTCAATTGACTCGAGTGGCACGCCGATTAATTTAGTTTTATGTTAAAGTAGTCGATGTCACTTTGATTAATTAATTGATATTGATTTATCAGGAGTAAAATACATGATCTATACAGAGAATTCGGCCGGGACCTCGGACATATATCGAGATAAGCAGGTATATCGAGGTAAGCGACATCGACATAACGAGAATCAGCTGTATTCAGCTCTGTAATTAGAATATGCTGATCTGGTGCCAAGTCCTCACGATGCCAAAGTCAATTAGCCCCAGCCCCTAAAAGTAATAGGAGTAGTATTAATCACACTCCTTTTATAATGGGTATGGTCAGATTCAACTCTCATATACAAAGACATAGATGTAGTTGAGGGTCAAACCAGTGATATCGAGAGGATGAACCCCATCGTTAAATTACACTTCACATGGTCTCAACCAAATATCTCAGTATAGAAACAGTTTCCATGGTAACACTTACTTGTTGGTAACCAGGAAGACATTCTTGGTAACAACGACATGGGCAATGAACTCATCAGTCTGTACAAATTTCCCGTTCTCCGTTTCCTGGAAAACACAAAGAGCATAAATCAGAAATTGATTGATTCCCAATACCGTTTTATGTATACAGTGGAACCTCTCTAAACCGGACAACAATAACTATTTGTGATCATAATTTTGATGGGGTTTATTGGTCATTTATCTCAGGTGATAATGCATGTTCGTGATCGTATAGCAAATAACTATGGCTCGGAATAATCAAATGCATGATTTATAGTGAAACTTCGCTAGACACCCTGGGGTGGTGTCCAGTTTAGCGAGGTTTCACTGGATGTATCCATTGTGACAGTTTACTGTTGACCAAAATAAACTAAACATAACTGGGTATATCAAAACGAGCTTATTGCAATTCCAATGCAATCAGTATAGCACCACATCAGCATGTACATCGACATTGCACTGGGAGAAAGACACGACTCATCAGCATGCACATCGACATTGCACTGGGAGAAAGACACGACTCATCAGCATGCACATCGACATTGCACTGGGAGAAAGACACGACTCATCAGCATACATCGACATTGCACTGGGAGAAAGACACGACTCATCAGCATGCACATCGACATTGCACTGGGAGAAAGACACGACTAATCAGCATGTACATCGACATTGCACTGGGAGAAAGACACGACTCATCAGCATGTACATCGACATTGCACTGGGAGAAAGACACGACTCATCAGCATGCACATCGACATTGCACTGGGAGAAACACACGACTCATCAGCATGTACATCGACATTGCACTGGGAGAAAGACACGACTCATCAGCATGCACATCGACATTGCACTGGAGAAAGACACGACTCATCAGCATGCACATCGACATTGCACTGGGAGAAAGACACGACTCATCAGCATGCACATCGACATTGCACTGGAGAAAGACACGACTCATCAGCATGCACATCGACATTGCACTGGGAGAAAGACACGACTCATCAGCATGCACATCGACATTGCACTGGGAGAAAGACACGACTCATCAGCATGCACATCGACATTGCACTGGGAGAAAGACACGACTCATCAGCATGCACATCGACATTGCACTGGGAGAAAGACACGACTAATCAGCATGTACATCGACATTGCACTGGGAGAAAGACACGACTCATCAGCATGTACATCGACATTGCACTGGGAGAAAGACACGACTCGTCAGCACAATATTGTGATATTTCAGTTCAAATGTAAATATTGCAGCATTGAAAGAAGGATTAAATTACCCATCATATTTTCCCACCTGCCACCCACGCTTACTAGTATGACAATAGATGACGTACCAGCAATATTGCACATCCCTCGGCCTCCTGTCTGTTGTATGGCTGCAGTATATGGTCCTTATGGAACCTCCGTGGGGGGCGCAGGCGATGTATCTCCCCCGTATTCTCCACAATTCTGTAATACACGAACATGTCTGATTGTGGATACAGGCAAACATGTATGAATACAGGTAAATGTAACACAGGTTAACATCTGATTGTGGATACAGGCAAAGATTTGTAAATGAAGGTAAACAGTTGGTTGTAAATACTGGTAAAACTAGTTTGGTCAGTAAGCGATGCTTACGGAATACCCCGCCTAAGAGACTAACTATGTGACCTTGACCTCGAGATCAGTGGGAATTTGTCACAGCATGATAGTAGAGCCTTAGAGGAATGCATGCATACAATATTAAGAATTTTCGATGAAAGAAATAAAAGTTATAACATATTTCTCTGATGTTAAGTTTTGTAAAGAGAGTAAGTACAGAGTGGCCTGCGGTTCTCTTACCAGGCGAATTGCAATTCCTGGAGCGCAGGATTGCAATTCACGTTCCCATTAATTGCATTTGGACCGCAATCGGACTGCAATCATGTGACTGCGGTCCAAAGAGATGGTTGCGGAATTGCAATACTTATAGCGCAGTTAGCGCTGCGCTCCGCTTTTAATTGCAGTTTACTTTAAACTGCGAAAGAATGACCGCTTTACTCTGCGGTCAAACAAGCGGACCGCTCTGCTTGACCAATGCGGCAATAAAATCGAAATAGTTTACAAACGTATCCGTGTTCCAATCCAAAATATTATCCCATCTATTTCATTCAAAGTGGCTAGAAAGTCAGCGGTATTGGTGATCTGTTTTTTTGGTGCGCAAATATAAAGCGGCGGGTTATTGCGAGACAAACAGTGAAACATTGACCTTGACAATTTCTTGGACAAAACAAAATGTCGTCACTGCTGTTCCGAATATCAAGAACACATTAATAGACGCCACCATACTCACAATATATTTATTTTCGTATAAAATCAAATTATAATGTGTGGTCTACGGTATAATATTGCAAAACTAAGCATCAATTTTGCGTTTTGTTTACTTTTTCGCCGGTATCAAATTACGTTTTCCTATTCTGTTAACATCATTTCGACGCGATCCTATAGTCGACATGACAATTTCGGAGATCAACACAACTTTTCATAATGTCTTTCAATTTCAAGCTGCAAGGAGACTGTGAATTGCATATTAACCATAATAACATGGTGAACATATTGTTAATAATTTTAAAAGAAAAAAACATATTTTAATTTTCGAAACCTGATCATAAAAAAAAACAATTAAAATTTATTTTGGAATTAGATTTATATTACTGCAAACGTTCTGTTCTGGCTGTTGATTTCTATTGGCCCGAATCAAATTTTGTGAAGAATATAATATTTCCGGTGATAGCCATTTCTTTAAAATAAAACGGTTTACTTGTGTCACAGAGTGAGAAAGATAAATAACGGCCCGGAATCGAACCAGGGACCTCATGTTTACCGTACCATGCCCATGGCTCTACCGAGCAAGCTAACAAAGCACAGATCATACACACTTCATCCCCATGGTCAGTTGCGTACTGTGACATTCTTCTCCGCCAAATTGAAATTCGTCCTCGAATTCTATGTTTAATTTTTGTCTCTGAATTCCATATGTTTGGGTACAATTTGGGAGTATTTATCAGTCGCGGTCCTTTGTTGGGCAACAGAATACTCAATTATCGTCCGTACCCAGAGTTCCGGTGCTCCATAGGTTTTTCCTGCAGAGTACCGAATCGGATCTCATTCGCGCTTTAGCTGTTAATTGTGACATATTTTTCTGTACTTATTACACAGAAATGAATAAGTATAATACTGACATTTCTTTCAATTGAAAAATACAGAAAATATGTCGCAATTAACAGTTGAAGTGCAAATCAGATGTGATTTGGTACTTTGCAGGGGAAACCAACTACGGAGAGCACCATTATAAACTCTCGGTACGGACGATGCGGGAGTATTCTGCAGAGTTACTTCCCGCAACTACGTTGGGCGCTAAATGTCACAGGGTGAGAAAGATGTGCACCAGCCCGGAATCGAACCGGGGATCTCTGGTTTACCACACCATCGCTCTACCTGCTGAGCAAACCGGGCACAAATACACACTTATTCACCATAGTGATCACTTCATTCAACCAAAAATTCAGAAGCTAGAAGTTATGCCAAATTATTACAGTCAACGTCACAGATTATGCTCTTGGCGACATTAGCGGACACAAATTTGTCCATCAATTTGATCAAATAAACAACGGAATCTGACAGATAACACTACGACGGCGCATGGAAACATCATTATTCTGGTACTTGGAATCAAAATGTTGGATATTAAGATCAATATGTGAGGCGCTGACGGAACCTTTAACATTTTTTATCACGATAGCAGCTACAGGGATTGTTGGACGCATTTATTTAGAGAAACAAGAGAAACAAGAGATTACAATGGATTGGATAATATACTAAGTGACATTTTGTTCTAACGTACACCAACATAGAGGATTAAATTTGCGACAATGTTGGATTCTGGATTTTGCGGACAGGTGACAGAAATCAGAGCTGGATAAGAACCGACAGACGTGATTCTGAATATGCGTGCTTGGTCTGTGGTTTTTCTTCCAGATCATGTCATGCATGTTTTAATTTCACGTCATGTCAAAGCAGCACTATTGAATATAATGAATAACTTTAATATTCTACACCAGAATTAAAGTTCGTTCATCGTCTGATGTGTAACTGATGAATTAAGGTAAGTTACTTGTATATGACAACTTTTGCCTCACCACAATAGTGGAGGGGGCATTTAGTGTTACCCTTGACCTTGTCCGTTCTTCCGTCCGTCACCAACCTAGTAACACGAAAAACTTTTAAACCGTAATAGCTACATACCTGAAACTTGGTACATGTATGTTTGATTCGACCCCATAGTCATGGATTATCTCCCCCTTTTCAAGTTAGAATTTTTCAATTTTGTCTTGTAGCTCGTAAAACTTTTAAACCCTAATAGCTACACACCTGAAACTTGGTATGTCTTTATGATGAGTAGATTTGCAAAGTTTATTTTCATTCGACCCCCGAGTCATGGATTATCTCCCTCTTTTTGAATTAGAATTTGAAAATTTTGCCTTGTAACTCGTAAAACTTTTGTAATAGCTACAGCACTGAAATTTGATATGTAGCTTCCTTATGATGAGTAGATGCGGAAAGTTTATTTCGATTTTTGATTCGAACCCCGTGTCATGGATTATCTCTCCTTTTTGGACACTGGAATTTTGCCTTGTTTACTATCAAAGCGATATGTGGGGTATCCGTGTTCTATGAACACGTTTTCTTGTTTAGTTATCTCCCTTTGTTTTTTCGCGCACTGATTTGTCCGGAGCATAACACGAACACCCTTTGCAATATTTTTTATGAAACTTAACACATGCATAGGTCTCACTGGACAGGGCGGAGCTAGCGTTAAAGGTACATGCCCACTCAGTAGGCACAAAATGTTCTTTATGTCAGAGACATCATCGGAGACATTTTCTGGCCAGATAAACAATGATTTACCATTACCCACGTATTGTTTGGCATTATTATACATTTTATATCAGAAGAAAATTTTCCACATTGATATCAGGACGATAACCGTGTTTCCTTAAAATGTTAACGGACATTACTATTTATTCTCTCTATTTATTTTTTGATGTGCAATGATCATACTTTATAATCTGTCAATTTTTTTTTTCAGTTGATGCATTTAATTTAATAGTACATGTATAAATAATTATAAAATATCATGCCCCATTTGCACATGAAAATACCGATACCACCGCGCGTCACTATCAGTAAAATAAATATTACCAAATGATTATATCTGTATAGCGGGCACTCGTAATGTTTATAACTAGTGGAATAGTGACAATTATACACTTATTTAATTCCCATAAAGAGCATTTTTAGCCTACTGAGTGGGCTTGCACCTTTAAAAAGGGGTTGGACAATTGTTGTCGCGACCGCCTGCGGACAGTGCGATATAGTCTGCACATTGACGGTCATCTGTATATTTTTTTGCCGAGCCTGCTTGGGGAAAGCGGAAAGCGAGACTTAGTGATCACAATGACGTCCGTGCGTCAGTCCGTCCGAAATCGGTGTATGTTTTTAAATACCATATCCTAAGTCACATTGACTTGAAACATCAAATGCTTATTTAGTCATCCATCCATATTCATTCTGTGTCCCCACTCATGCGCCCCTGTGCCCCAAGGGTCCCAAGGTCAAGGTAAAATGACTTGAAATTTTTGTTAAAGTTTTTGCATACCTTATATCTCCACAACACTTACCCAGATTTGCTTCAAACTTCAGATAATTCTTTATTATCATCCATATTTTTCATATTATAGCCCACGCATGCGACCCACATGCCAAGATCAAGGTCAAATGACTTTCAAATTTGCGTTAAAGCTTTTACATACGTTAATTCAAACTTTCAAATAATATACTCCGACACCATCAAATGCCTCGTGGGCTCAACATGCGGGCCATTGGCCATCTGGTTTTTATTTACCGAGTAGGTTAAAGTTTTTAAGAACACTATATCTCAGAAACAGCTTCGCCAATTCACTCGAAGCTTCACATGTGTGTTTATCATCCAAATCCATATTTTCATTCTATGCTCAACCCCTGCAACCCCTGTGCCTAATATCAAGGTCAAATTACTTTGAAATTTACCTCAAAGTTTTTGACATGCCTGCATGTGGACAGTGCGATATAGTTGTCACATTGGCCTACATACGTACGTACATCCATATGTACGTCACTTCGTGTGTCCGGTTAAATTTTTTTTGATTTAAGGTTAAAGTTTTTAAAGGTACATGCCCACTCAGTAGGCACAAACTGTTCTTTATAGCAATTAAATAAGTGTATAATTGTGTCACTATGTGCCCGCTATCCATATATAATCATTTAGTAATATTTATTTTACTGATAATGACTAGCAGTGGTATCAAGCTATTTTCATATTCAAATGAGGCATTGATATTTTTATGCCACCGGGGTTCGAAGAAACGGGTGGCATATGAGTGTTTGGACCGTCCTTCCGTCCGTCCGTCTGTCCGTCCGTCACACTTTTCGTTAACCACTTTGTCACATTTTGTTTTCTCAAATATGCTGCAGGTGGCATCCGCGTTCGACAGACGCATTTCTTGTTTTTAATAATTTATGCTAATTAAATAAAGGTACATACCACTCAGTAGGCACAACAATTAAAGTTATGTGTATTCTCGTTGTTTTTGTAGGAATTAAATAAGTGTATAATTTTGTCACTATTCCACCAGTTGTAAACATTAACGAGTGCCCGTTATATAGATATAATCATTTAGTAATGTTTATTTCAACTGATAGTGACACGCGGTGATCTCAGGCTATTTTTTCATAGGCAAATGGGGCATGATATTTTTTTAATTACTTATACTAATTAAATGTGTTTCCCTGAAAAAATAATGTTTTCGACAGATTATAAAAGTATGATCATTGCACATCAAAAATAAATAGTAATGTCTTGGTAACATTTTAAGGAAACATGGTTATCGCCCCTGATAGCAGTGTGGAAAATTTACGTCTGATATAAAATGTAATAATTAATGCCAATAAATATGTGTAATTAATGGTGAATTAATGTTTATTTTGCCCGAAAATGTCTCAGATGAATGTCTCTGATATAAAGAACATTTTGTGCCTACTGAGTGGCATGTACCTTTAAGAACACTATATCTCTGAAACCGCTTCACCAATTTCACTCGAAATTCTTCACATACGGTGTATTTGTCACCCACACTTTTCTTATTGTATATGTGCCCAATGTCACGGTCAAATTACTTTGAAATTTCCCTTAAAGTTTTTGTTGGGTTGGGCCGTTGCAGACAGAGCGATATAGTTGGCAACATTGGTGTGCATTCAGGATAAAGTTTTTGGTTAAAGTGTTTTTTTGAGTTAAATTTTTTGGGTATAACTATCAAAGCCTCGCGGGGTGGGCGGCACGTTTTTACGTCGACGGGCTAAAGCTCTGTTGCAATAAAAAAAATTGTTTGTGTACTATCAAATGCCTCGGCGGGCACGACATGCAGGCCATGGCCATCTAGTTATTATGGCATGCGATTTGATCAGTCGGCCATCGCACCATGACTAGTTTAGCACTTGATCAGTCGGCCATCGCACCAGGACTAGTTTATCACTTGATCAGTAGGCCATCGCACCAGGACTAGTTTAGAACTTGATCAGTCGGCCATCACACCAGGACTAGTTTAGCACTTGATCAGTAGGCCATCGCACCATGACTAGTTTAGCACTTGATCAGTCGGCCATCGCACCAAAACTAGTTTAGAACTTGATCAGTCGGCGATCACACCAGGACTAGTTTAGCACTTGATCAGTCGGACATCGCTCCAGGACTAGTTTAGAACTTGATCAGTCGGCCATCGCACCAGTACTAGTTTAAAACTTGATCAGTTTACCATCTCACCAGGACTAGTATAGCACTTGATCAGTCGGCCATCGCACCAGGACTAGTTTATAACTTGTTCAGTCGGCCATCGCACCAGGACTAGTATAGCACTTGATCAGTCGGCCATCGCACCGGGACTAGTTTAGCCCTTGATCAGTCGGCCATCGCGCCAGGACAAGTATAGCACTCGATCAGTCGGCCATCGCACCAGGACTAGTTTAGATCTTGATCAGTCGGCCATCGCTCCAGGACTAGTTTATAACTTGATCAGTCGGCCATTGCTCCAGGACTAGTTTAGAACTTGATCAGTCGGCCATCGCACCAGCCACCAGGAATAGTTTAGCACTTGATCAGTCGGCAATCTCACCATGACTAGTATAGAACTAGATCAGTCGGCCATCGCTCCAGGACTAGTTTTTGAGCAACTTGGTCAGTCGGCCATCCACACCAGGACTAGTTTAGCCCCTTGATCAGTCGGACCATCGCAACCACGACTAGTGTAGCCCGTTGATCAGTCGGCCATCGCACCAGGACTAGTATAGAACTTGATCAGTCGGCCATCGCACCAGGACTAGTTTAGCCCTTGATCAGTCGGTCATCGCACCAGGACTAGTTAGAGCACTTGTTCAGTCTGCCATCGCACCATAAGTAGTATAGCGCTTGATTAGTCGCCCATTGCACCATGCCCAGTTATAGCACTTGATCAGTTGGCCATCTCACCATGCCCAGTATAGCACGTGATCAGTTCGGCCATGCCGAGTATAGCACTTGATCAGTCGGCCATCGCACCAGGACTAGTAGAGCACTTGATCAGTCTGCCATCGCACCATAACTAGTATTAGCGCTTGATCAGTCACCCATTGCACCATGCCCAGCATAGCACTTGATCAATTTGGCAATCTCACCATGCCAGTATAGCACGTGATCAGTCGGCCATGCCGAGTATAGCACTTGATCAGGTCGGCCATCACACAGGACTAGTTTAGAACTTGATCAGTCGACCATCCGCACCAGGAATAGTTTAGCCCTTGATCAGTCGGCCATCGCACCGAGACTAGTTTAGGTTTAGCCCTTGATCAGTCGGCCATCGCACTCCAGGACTAGTATAGCAATCGATCAGTCGGCCATCGCACCATGACTAGTTTAGAAACTTGATTCAGTCGGCCATCGCACCAAGACTAGTTTAGAACTTGTAATCAGTCGGCCATCGCACCAAGACTAGTATAGCACTTGATCAGTCGGCCATCGCACCAGGACTAGTTTAGCACTTGATTAGTCGGCCACGTCATCCTGCGTTACAGACAGAAGTGGTGGTCGGGGGGGGGGGGGGGGGGTGGGGGGGGGGGGGGGGGGGTGGGGGGGGGGGGTATAACTGTAGTCATAGACAAAACTGGTGGTGGTGGTGATACACATTGTTCCAACTGTGGGATATAGACCGGAACTTTTAGGACGCCAAATGTAAGTGGCTGGTGTGTGTGGGGGATCATTGTTTTGTGTCCCCGGCGGTGGTGCGGAGTACGTGATGAATTACTGATGAATTTACTGTATGGAACACCACATGTATATGCACTGATGATACCGTACTTTACAATCCTCAGTTTTAAATTGTTTTCAGTATCGTAAAACTGAAAATTTATTCATTTTGAAAACTTAAAAAAAATTGTGGCAAGAATGATCGAAATGAAAACCGGAGTTTACATTGCGCAAATGAACCGGATGCATCGGTATATTTTAAACCGCACGATGACCCACTGTATATTCATACCATATCCCTACGGTTATATCGTATATACGAACGGATATCGTATGTTTTTTTTTTGTATAATATTCGTATAGTACGTTTGTATAATGTAAACAAAACTGTACTATACGATGATACGGTAAGTTTTTAACGGAAATAGCGAAAGAATGACCGCACAAACGGTATCGCAAAAGAATGACCGCACAAACTGGACCGCGAAAGAATGACCGCAACAAACGGTATCGCGAAAGAATGACCGCAACAACGGGACCGCGATTGGACCGCAATTAGACTGCAATTTCAGAGCGGACAAATAGCAATTCAACGACCGCTGGATTGCAATTCTTGGTAAGTGAATCGCAGGCGGGAGTGTAGTATAGCGCTTAATTAGTCGCCCATTGCACCATGCCCAGTACGTATAGCACTTGATTAGTTGGCCATCTCACCATGCCCAGTATAGCACATCACACCAGGACTACTTTAGCACTTGATCAGTCGGCCATCGCACCAGGACTAGTATAGCACTCAATCAGTCGGCCATCACACCAGGACTAGTTTAGAACTTGATCAGTCGGCCATCACACCAGGACTACTTTAGCACTTGATCAGTCGGCCATCGCACCAGGACTAGTATAGCACTCGATCAGTCGGCCATCGCACCAGGACTAGTTTATAACTTGATCAGTCGGCCATCGCACAAGGACTAGTTTATAACCTGATCAGTCGACGATCGCACCACGAATAATTTAGCCCTTGATCAGTCGGCCATCGCACTGAGACTAGTTTAGCCCTTGATTATTCGGCCATCGCACCAGGACTAGTATAGCGCTCGATCAGTCGGCCATCGCACCAGGACTTGTTTAGAACTTGATCGGTCGGCCATCGCACCAAGACTAGTTTAGCCGTTGATCAGTCGGCCATCGCACCAGGACTAGTTTGGAACTTGATCGGTCGGCCATCGCACCACGACTAGTTTAGAACTTGATCAGTCGGCCATCGCACCAATACTAGTTTAGCCGTTGATCAGTCGGCCATCGCACCAGGACTAGTTTAGAACTTGATCAGTCGGCCATCGCACCAAGACTAGTTTTCCCCTTGCTCAGTCGGCCATCGCACCAGGACTAGTTTAGAACTTGATCAGTCGGCCATCGCACCACGACTGGTTTAGCTCTTGATCAGTCGGCCATCGCACCACGACTAGTTTAGAACTTGATCAGTCGGCCATCACACCAAGACTAGTTTAGCCCTTGCTCAGTCGGCCATCGCACCTGGACTAGTATAGCACTCGATCAGTCGGCCATCGCACCATGACTAGTTTAGAACTTGATCAGTTGGCCATCGCACCACGACTAGTTTAGAACTTGATCAGTCGGCCATCGCACGAAGACTAGTATAGCACTTGATCAGTCGGTCATCGCACCAGGACTAGTTTAGCACTTGATCAGTCGGCCACGTCGTCCTGCGTTACAGACAGAAGTGGTGGTCGGGGGGGGGGGTGTAGTGTAGTCATAGACAAAAACTGGTGGTGGTGGTGATACACATTGTCCCCATTGTGGGATATAGACCGGAACTTTTAGAACGCCAAATGTAGATGGCTGGTTGTGCGTGGGGGATCATTGTTTTGTGTCCCCGGCGGTGGTGCGGAGTACAGTGATGAATTAACTGATAAATTACTGTATATTGAACACACATGGTATATGTACTGTGATACAGTACTTCACAATCCTCAGTTTTAAAATATTGTTTCTGTATCGTAAAACTGAAAATTTATTAATTCATTTTGAAAAACTTAAAATTGTGGCAGATGATCGAAATGAAAACCGGATGTTTACATGAAAAACCGGAAAATGTTTTAACCGGTTCGCATGAAACCGGTGCATAGGTTATAACCACACGATGACCCCACTTTATATTCATACCATATCCGTACGGATATATCGTATATACGAACGGATATCGTATGTTTGTATATATTCGTATAGTACGTTTGTATAATCACTGATAATGTAAACAAACTGTACTATACGATGATACGGTAAGATTTTTACCGCAAATAGCGAAAGAATGACCGCACAAACGGTATCGCGAAAGAATGACCGCACAAACTGGACCGCGAAAGAATGACCGCACAAACAGTATCGCGAAAGAATGACCGCAAAAACGGGACCGCGTTTGGACCGCAATTAGACTGCAATTCCAGAGGGGAAGAATTGCAATTCAAGGACCGCTGGATTGCAATTCTTGGTAAGCGAATCACAGGCGGGAGTGTATGTGACCTTGACCTTGGGATCTGGGGGGGGGTTGGACGGTCGTAGATTTGTGACAGGATGATAGTACAACATTAGAGGAATGCACAAGTGAAATATTAAGAATTTTCAATGAAGGAAATAGAAGTTATAACATATTTCTTTGATGTTAAGTTTTGTAAAGAGACTAAGTATTTGACCTTGACCTTGGGATCAGCGGGGGTTGGACGGTTGTGGATTTTGCACAGCATGGTAGTAGAGTCTTACAGGAATGCATGTGGGAAATATTAAGCATTTTAGATGAAGGAAATAGAAGTTATAACAATATTTCTCTGATGTTAAGTTTTGTAAACAGACCAAGTATGTGACCTTGACCTTGGGATCAGCGGGGGTTGGACGGTCGTGGATTTGGCACAGCCTGGTAGTAGAGCCTTACAGGAATGCATGTGTGAAATATTAAGCATTTTAGATGAAGGAAATAGAAGTTACCTATAACAATATTTCTCTGATGTTAAGTTTACGGACGCACACACGCACGGACGGACGGACGGATGGACAACCTGACTCCAGTTGCGGGGGGTATAATAATGCAGGTAAACATTTTATTTTGTTATTACAGGTATATCTTCATTTATGAATACAAGTAAACATTTGCTTTCGAATAAGGCAAACATTTACTTGTACATGTATATAACTGTACAGGTAAACCATTGTAAATATATGTAAAAACTTGCTACTGAATACTAGCTGGTAAACATTTACTTGTGAACACAGGTAAACATTTGCTTGTGAACACACTTGTGAACCCAGGTAAACATTTGCTTGTGAACACAGGTAAACATTTGCTTGTGAACACACTTTTAAACATTTGTGAATACGAGTAAAGATGTACTCACCTTTTGATGCCTTCAAATGAGCTGCTGGCGAAGTCAATGACTCCACTAGTTGGGCGGTCACCACACCTACCAGCCCTTTACCCACACCTGTAATGTAAAAGAAGAGAATTACAGAGCAATATGGTTTGCAAATTGTGTTTACTGGTACAATCATAGCAAAATTATCTCCTGCTTATCATGTCTGTAACTATATAGCTGAATAACGCACAATCTCCTTGGAATGTGATTAAATATAATGGCATGCGCAATTACAAGGTGCATGATCATGCGGTTACAACAACAACAACAGTGGCTGAAAGTGTTGAAATCTTGCACACTCCAAAGTAAGTATTATTTGATATTTTCCTTAATATACAACAGATTTTGATGAAATATGGCGCAGCAAGAGCTGCATTTGGTCGTCCCGGGAGTTTGGCACATACAATGTACTTATGTCGTTTTAAACGACAGAAGTTTGGGCCAAAGTACAGAGACCAAAAAATGAAGCTTAACAAGACGCGTTTGATACGCCAGATTAAATAAAAATCTGTTACATAATAAGGACAAAATAAATGAGTATGTTCTTTGAATCGGAGGGCTTCTGGAAGTTTCAGTACTTGTTGTTGTTGTTGTTGCGGTAACCACGTGAGCATACACCTTGAATGATAGTAACCATCTTTAGTCTGCACAGCTTATATTCATGTATTGAACACACATCAACTGATCACTTTAACCCTTAGACCGCTACTCACAACAATTGTCATCTGCTGTTGCTTTTATATATTGCCTTATTTCTCAATAAAAATATGAGTTGACAGCACTTCAGGATCATTTCCAATGGAAATGATTCTGAAGTGCTGTCAAAGCATGTTGTAAATTATTTTAAAGTGCTGTCAAAGCATGTTTTTGATGATAAAAATGGAAAATAGAAAATAAACAGCAGACGACAAAAAATTAAGATTGCGGTGTAAGGGTTAAGTTCTATAAGCTGTTTCAAGGTAGTGCAAAGTGCAATCCACCTATATAATGGCTACAATCCAGTGTTTACATGAAGACAACTTGTGTTGGGAATAGACTAAATGATGGATGAACAGAATGGTGGTTGGATGGACAGAATGGTGGATGAATGAACAGGTATATACCTTTAAAGAAGCCCCCGACTCCCTCCTTCTGCGCGCCCTCGATGGGTTTGCGCACAATCCCCGTCACGCCGTCAAACACACCCTGAAACATGGAGAACACAATATTGGGTACGTGACTGTCAAACGTCTGAAAATTAGTCCCATATTGATGTTCCATACAAGTATCAGCCAATTGAATCATTTCACGGATCCCAAACTGAATGTAGTCTTTTATCCCGTCAACACAGCGAGTATGTGCCGTGAAACACGGTACTGTGAAACATTTTTGATATCATCTCAATACGACATAATCACTGCGTATGAATATGTGCGGTGGCTGGGGTTATTTTTTATTGCATTTTAAAGCTATTTGTAGGTGTTGACGGGATAAATAGAATAGTAGGTTAGTGCCGTGAATAGGACAAAAATATCTGGCGCGGCACGTTTGAAGCCTGGTAGATAGCAGCAAAAACAAGTGTAACTTTGTACATTCACTGTACACAAGCCATGTTACTATGGTTGAATGTGTTTGTATTTAATTTAATGTTCATTGGTCTCCCTGGCATGAGGAATATTGTTGTACATTTTCGAACTGTGGTCTCACAATCACCAACGTACCATGACAAGACCTTTACCGCCCCTAGCAAAACCTTCACCCACATTCGCCGGCCGTTTGTTCATCGCTTCTCGCCGCTTCTTCTGGTAGTCGTCGTCCAAGGTTAAGGCGGCGATGCTCTTACCCAGGGTTCCTGTGATCCTGGAGACTGCCCCCGCAGCGCCACCTACACATACCACACAGATTACCTCCCTTAGTAGCACTGTTTGCTGAATATGCTGCTTCACATTCCATGGATTACCTCCCTTATTGTTTGTCCTATTTTCCTTTCGACCAATGAAAGAGGGAGGATTTTGTCTCAATTAGTCGCAAATTACGACACTTTCACCAATATCTATTAAATTAATAATTAAATGTTAGATGTTGCCTTGTTGACGTAATTCGTAATTTCCAGTGACGCGCACAATGTGTACGATCGTTTCAGTGTCACACAGCCAATCACGTAATAGTATATTGAAAACATGTTTATAGGCAGCGCTCCATTCTAATAGACAGGTGCCACGATGGGGCGGGCAACAAATAAGTTAGCTATAGTTCACATATTGAAGTTTTAATAAATTAATTTTGTAGCGAGCGCTTAGCGACCTAAACCTATTTTGGTGAAATAGGCTACTGGTGCTATGTTGGTTGTACACGTTACGTTTGTCAGCCCATTTGTGTCCCAATGTCCAGCACTTACCGACAGCGTGACCAAACAAACTGCGGACACCAAGGGCCAGACCTTCAGCAAACTCCTCCGGTCCCTGGATGGCTCCCTGTATGGAAAGGTTAATTTATTTGTTGGGGTTTAACGGCCTATCAACAGCTAAGATCATTTAAGGCCGGGTCAATGAGTTTATTACTAAATCCCATATATTACCTGTACAAGTACATGTACATGTTCAAGTGCATGTACAAATGGGGGGGGGGGGGGGTGGGGGGGGGGGGGAAATCCCAAAATCAGAACAGAATATTTACAATAAAACAAGAGCTCCGCGGAGCAAAATGTCCCGCCTGGCGCAGTTTGATAGTATATATGGAGCTTGTAATAACCTTGGGGTTAGTGAGCACCATGGGCTTTGTTAGAATGATGCGGGAATGTTGTACAAATGCATGTAATGGAATATTAAAGCATAAACTGAGCGTTAACTTTTCCAAACACGTAAATTTCTAAGTCAGTGACCTTGACCTTTGGGCTTAGCGGGCACCATGGGCTTTCTGTAGAATGATGCGGGATGTTGCTACAAATGCATGTATGGAATATTAAAGCATAAACTGAGCGTTAACTTTTCCAAACACGGAAATATGCTAAGTCAGCGACCATGACCTTTGGGGTGATTCGGGCACCATGGGTGGCTTTCATATTTTTTTCCCCCCCCCCTTTGTAGAATGATGCGGGATGTTGTTACAAATGCATGTATCGAATATTAAAGCATACATATTGTTGCGTTAACTTTTGCAAACACGGAAATTTCTAAGTCAGCGACCTTGACCTTTGGGGTTTGCGGGCACCATGGGCTTTCTGTAGAATGATGCGGGATGTTGTTACAAATGCATGTATGGAATATTAAAGCCATAAACTGAGCGTTAAACTTTTCCAAACACGGAAGTTCTAAGTCAATGACCTTGACCTTTGGCGTTAGCGGGCATCATGGGCTTTCTGTAGAATGATGCGGGATGTTGTTACAAATGCATGTATGGTTATTAAAGCATCATAAACTGAGCGTTTAACTTTTCCAAACGAATATTAAAGCATAAACTGAGCGTTAACTTTTCCAAACGAATATTAAAGCTAAATGACGTTAAACTTTTCAAACACGGAAATAAGTCAGTGACCTTGACCTTTGGCGTTAGCGGGCATCATGGGCTTTCTGTAGAATGATGCAGGATGTAGTTACAAATGTATGTATGGAATATTAATGCATAAACTGAGCATTAACTTTTGCAAACACGGAAATTTGTAAGTCAGCGACCTTGACCTTTGGGGTTAGCGGGCACCATGGGCTTTCTGGAGAATGATGCGGGATGTTGTTACAAATGCATGTATGGAATATTAAAGCATTCCATTGAGGGAAACAGAAGTTACAATGAATTAACCTGAGCGTTAAGTTTTAGAAACAGAGCTAAACGCAAAATCTTAACGTTGAATGCATGTGCAAAGTAGGTCAATCAACCATGAAAACTAGGTGAAGGTCACATGGGCTCCCTCTGTGTGAGATGGTTACACCACAGTGTTGATGTATACCGAAGCATTCCATCAAGGGAAACAGAAGTTGTAATACATTAAACCGAGCGTTAACTTTTCCAAACACGGAAACTTCTATGTCAGTGACCTTGACCTTTGGGGTTAGCGGGCACAATGGGATTTCTGTAGAATGATGCGAGATGTTGTTACAAATAGATGTACGGAATATTAAAGCATTCCATTGAGGGAAACAGAAGTTACAATGAATTAACCTGAGCGCTAAGTTTTAGAAACAGAGCTAAACGCAAAAACTTAACGTTGAATGCATGTGAAAAGTATGTCAATGAACCATGAAAAGTAGGTGAAGGTCACATGGGTTCCCTCTGTGTCAGATGGTTATACCACAGTGTTGATGTATACCAAGTATGGAGGTCGTAGGAGTTATAGTTTTCTGGAAACTGACCTAAACGCAAAAACTTAACGTGAAATGTTGCCGCCGCCGCCGCCGCCGCCGACGACGACGCCGACGGAAAAGCTATGCCTATGTCCCGCTTCTGCTAAAGAAGGTGGGACAAAAACTATATATTCAGCCCTGAAATCAGAATAATACTGATCTGATGGCAGGTTCTCGCCACACCAAAATCACTTGGACCCCCTTCAAAAAGTAGTAAGATCAGTAATAATCATATTACTTTTATAATGGCCAATATCCCAATTCAACTCCCAGGTAACAAAAAAGACGAAGATAAAAACGTACCTGAGGGCCAAACCAGGCAAATCATGATTCCTATAAGGAGGAACCCCTACCATTAATGTACGCCGTCACGTTCGTCCGACCAACCACCCACTGGCTGTGACTGTTGAAATGGAGCTTATGGCTTTTACGCCCAGTGTAGATCTTTTCAGCACTGTTGGCCATTGCATCAATGAAACATCCGTCATGCATCTAACAAGCAATATACATGTAGATTGTTGTCAGGCTCCAGTGTAATATTTGACAGGTTAAACGGTCAGGGGTTAACTCAAGTACACGGTCAAACAGCTAAAAACAAAACATTTACACAAATTTCTGTTATTTGCCATTGACCTTGCACATGTAAGTCACATATACGGGCTATGGAATGAAAATAGGAAGATGATAAACAAGCATATGAAGTTTCAAGTCAATCATGATCACAGAGATAATAGGTACCTTGTACTCACGATGCAACATAACCCAGCACCTACAACTATACATTAGCCGCAATGCAACATCATTACATGTTACTCAAAATGCAATGTCGAATACCCACAATGCAATGTTGTGGCACACCTACAATGCACCATTATCCAGTACCCACAATGCACCATTATCCGTGTCCATAATGCACCATTAGCCCAGATATAACAACAACAATAGTGCCATTACCTGGCACCAACAATGCACCATTACCTGGTAGGGTTCGTAGAAGAGATCCTCTATACCCTCAACCATGCAGCGCAGCAAGCCAAACACAATACACCATTACCTGGCACCAACAATGCACCATTACCTGGTAGGGTTCGTAGAAGAGATCCTCTACCCTCGCCATGCCTCGCAGCATTCTGTGCAGCAAGCCGAACACAATACACCATTACCTGGCACCAACAATACACCATTACCTGGCACCTGGTACCAACAATACACCATTACCTGGTAGGGTTCGTAGAAGAGATCCTCTATACCCTCGGCCATGCCTCGCAGCATTCCGTGCAGCAAGCCGAACACAATACACCATTACCTGGCACCAACAATGCACCATTACCTGGTACGGTTCGTAGAACAGATCCTCTATACCCTCGGCCATTCCGCGCAGCAAGCCAAATGGATTGCCGAGCACGTCGAGCCCCAGCACGAGCACATACATCTGCTTGATGGCCTGGCCTGCATAGTGCATGCTCATCTCCCGCGTCAGCTGGCTTTTATTGTAGAACAGGTGCTGCCGCTCGAAGTAACCCAGTCTGGGGATGGCAAATACAAGGATATCTATCTAGCTAAGTAGCCCAGTCTGGGAATGGCAACACAAGGGTATCTACCTAGCTAAGTAGCTCAGTCTGGGAATGGCAAACACAAGGGTATCTATCTAGCTAAGTAGCCCAGTCTGGGAATGGCAAACACAAGGGTATCTATCTAGCTAAGTAGCCCAATCTGGGATGGCAAATACAAGGGTATCTATCTAGATAAGAAGCCCAATCTGGGGATGGCAAATACAAGGGTATCTATCTAGCTATGTAGGACTGGGGGTGGCAAATACAAGGATATCTATTTAGCTAAGTAGCCCAATCTGGGGATGGCAAATACAAGGGTATCTATCTATCTAAGTAGCCCAGTCTGGGGATACAAGGGTATCTATCTAGCTAAGTAGCCCAGTCTGGGGATGGCAAATACAAGGATATCTATTGAGCTAAGTAGCCCAGTCTGTAGATGACAAATACAAGGATATATATCGAGCTAAGTAGCCCAGTCTGGAGATGACAAATACAAGGATATCTATCGAGCTAAGTAGCCCAGTCTGGAGATGGCAAATACAAGGATATCTATCGAGCTAAGTAGCCCAGTCTGGGGATGGCAAATACAAGGATATCTCTCGAGCTAAGTAGCCCAGTCTGTAGATGACAAATACAACGATATCTATCGAGCTAAGTAGCCCAGTCTGGAGATGGCAAATACAAGGATATCTATCGAGCTAAGTAGCCCAGTCTGTAGATGGCAAATACAAGGATATCTATCGAGCTAAGTAGCCCAGTCTGTAGATGGCAAATACAAGGATATCTATCGAGCTAAGTAACCCAGTCTGTAGATGGCAAATACAAGGATATCTATCGAGCTAAGTAGCCCAGTCTGTAGATGGCAAATACAATGATATCTATCGAGCTAAGTAGCCCAGTCTGGAGATGGCAAATACAAGGATATCTATCGAGCTAAGTAGCCCAGTCTGGAGATGGCAAATACAAGGGTATCTATCTAGCTAAGTAGCCCAATCTGGGGATGGCAAATATAAGGGTATCTAACTAGCTAAGTAGCAATGGGGATGCCCATATAAGGGTATCTGGGGTCTAGCATGTAGCCCAGTCTGGGGGTGGCAAATACAAGGGTATCTATCTAACTAAGTAGCCCAATCTGGGGATGGCAAACACAAGGGTATCTATCTAGCTAAGTAGCCCAATCTGGGGATGGCAAATACAAGGGTATCTATCTAGCTAAGTAGCCCAATCTGTGGATGGCAAATACAAGGATATCTATCTAGCTAAGTAGCCCAGTCTGGAGATGGCAAATACAAGGATATCTATCGAGCTAAGTAGCCCAGTCTGGAGATGGCAAATACAAGGATATCTATGGAGCTAAGTAGCCCAGTCTGGAGATGGCAAATACAAGGATATCTATTGAGCTAAGTAGCCCAGTCTGTAGATGGCAAATCAAGGATATCTATGGAGCTAAGTAGCCCAGTCTGGAGATGGCAAATACAAGGATATCTATAGAGCTAAGTAGCCCAGTCTGGAGATGGCAAATACAAGGATATCTATCGAGCTAAGTAGCCCAGTCTGTAGATGGCAAATACAAGGATATCTATCGAGCTAAGTAGCCCAGTCTGGAGATGGCAAATACAAGCTAGCTAAGTAGCCCAGTCTGGGAATGGCAAATACAAGAGACATAAATATTACTAAAACTTTTGTAAGTGCAAATTTAGGATCGTCTGGACATTTCAATTGATGGAATGGAAATGGCTTCAACCTATGGCTTCAACCATTGCCAACTACTTCACCATTGTTAATATTTACACCTTTTATAAACTCATAATGCAAACGCCCATACGACGGACTGCGCTTACATCCCAATAGACGGACTGCGCTTACATCCCAATACAATACATTAGACACACATGACGTCGCGCCATGTTGTTGATTGGTTAAAGTTTGTTTGACATCATTGATTTCCACGAGGTTGTTATTGACTGGCAACGTCGCTGTTCCATTAATTGCGACAAAATTACATAAAACAAGATTAAATCTTAATTTTAACGCCAGATTTGGTTATTTACATTTATGAATCTATCAGAAAATTCAGTGTAACTATATGTAATAAAACATGGGCTGTTGAGTTTACTGGGGTGTTACAATACCTTCGGACTCCACGCACTTTAAACAGACCAAATGTATTGTGCCCCAAGTAAACGCAACAGCCCATGGTTTTAATCCTTAACCCTTTCAACACCACAGACCTCTATAGAGACAATGTTTGCAAACAGTGCAGATCCAGATGAGCCGGCTCATAACGAACCGTCTCATCAGGATCTCCACTGTTTGTTAATAATTTTAAACGTCGTACAGATTACCCTTTTAGAAGAATGGGATAATTTGAATGAACAAAATTAATGAAATAGCGTGAAACATTGGCATGGAACATCCTATTAAGTTACTTGGTGTTGAAAGGGTTAAAGATGAAACGATGATCTGACACAACTGGGCGTATTTCATTCCTTAAATATTAAACCTTCATTCAGCTGTACCTAGAGTACAGGCTGGCTGATGCATGTAATAATCTGGGCCCAGTTGCTCAAAACCTCTGTTAGCTTAACAGACTGTTAAATCCTTAACATTGTTAAGGATTTAACAGTCTGTTAAGCTAACAGAAGCTTTGAGCAACCGGGTCTAGATCATTCACTGGATGAATAATCAGCTACCCGAACGGTGACCGGATTCTGATCCGATTGTACAAATACAATATAGCGCTCCGTGTCTACACTGGTCGCCATGGCAGTAAGCTTGGATATGTCAATTAGTGACCTCAGGCTATATTCGTGATATATTCCATGTGACCTACTTGAAGATGACGTCCTGTATGTCGGTCAGCACGACGCCCACCGACTGCAGGAAAATGTTGATTACTTTCGCGTGGATCTTGGTCGGCTTGCCGTCGCCCCCACCCCCTTGTAGTGAGAAACTGAGGTGAACCTGTAAGAACCATTAATCAGGTAAGTGGCTGGGCATTGACCGAATACACGCTGACTGGTAACAAACATGCTGTAGCCTCATTACCTGTTACCCCCACCCCCTTGTAGTGAGAAACTCAGGTGAACCTGTATGGACCATTAATCAGGTAAGTGGCTGGGCATTGACCGAATACACACTGACTGGTAACAAACATGCTGTAGCCTCATTCCTTACCTGTTACCCCCACCACCTTGTAGTGAGAAACTCAAATGAGCCTGTAAGGACCATTAATCAGGTAAGTGGCTGGGCATTGACCGAATACACGCCGACTGATAACAAACATGCAGTAGCCTCATTACCTGTTACCCCCACCACCTTGTAGTGAGAAACTCAGGTGAACCTGTAAGGACCATTAATCAGGTAAGTGACTGGGCATTGACCGAATACACGCTGACTGATAACAAACATGCTGTAGCCTCATTACCTGTTACCCCCACCCCCTTGTAGTGAGAAACTCAGGTGAACCTGTAAGAACCATTAATCACGTAAGTGGCTGGGCATTGACAGAATACACGCTGACTGATAACAAACATGCTGTAGCCTCATTACCTGTTACCCCCACCCCCTTGTAGTGAGAAACTCAGGTGAACCTGTATGGACCATTAATCAGGTAAGTGGCTGGGCATTGACCGAATACACACTGACTGGTAACAAACATGCTGTAGCCTCATTACCTGTTACCCCCACCACCTTGTAGTGAGAAACTCAAATGAGCCTGTAAGGACCATTAATCAGGTAAGTGGCTGGGCATTGACCGAATACACGCCGACTGATAACAAACATGCAGTAGCCTCATTACCTGTTACCCCCACCACCTTGTAGTGAGAAACTCAGGTGAACCTGTTAGGACCATTAATCAGGTAAGTGACTGGGCATTGACCGAATACACGCTGACTGATAACAAACATGCTGTAGCCTCATTACCTGTTACCCCCACCCCCTTGTAGTGAGAAACTCAGGTGAACCTGTAAGAACCATTAATCACGTAAGTGGCTGGGCATTGACAGAATACACGCTGACTGATAACAAACATGCTGTAGCCTCATTACCTGTTACCCCTACCCCCTTGTAGTGAGAAACTCAGGTGAACCTGTAACGACCATTAATCAGGTAAGTGGCCGGGCATTGACCGAATACACGCTGACTGATAACAAACATGCTGTAGCCTCATTACCTGTTACCCCCACCCCCTTGTAGTGAGAAACTCAGGTGAACCTGTAAGAACCATTAATCAGGTAACTGACTGGGCATTGACCAAATACACGCTGACTGATAACAAACATGCTGTAGCCTCATTACCTGTTACCCCCACCCCCACCCCCTTGTAGTGAGAAACTCAGGTGAACCTGTAAGGACCATTAATCAGGTAAGTGGCTGGGCATTGACCGAATACACGCTGACTGATAACAAACTAGATTTGTCAGTAAACGGGGGCTTACGGAATACCCCCCCCCCCCCGCGTCAGCCCTGACCTAGAATGAATTCCAGCTCGCATACTATAATTTTAAGATAAAATACTATGTCAGCACATATGGAGAGTGCGATGGTGGTTCCAGTTGAAAAAAGCAAACTAGACATTGTAAGTCCGTGACCTTGACCCCTGGCATAAATGGGGGTCGTAGGTTTGTTGCAGAATGATGTAGGAGTGTCAGAGAAGGGCCGGGTAAAATATCACTGCATTCCGCAAAGGGAAAGAGAAGTTATAAGGAAATTTACATTTGTTAAGTTTCAGTTTTTTTCTAAGTTTATAAGTCCGTGACCTTGAGCCCTGGCATAAATGGGGGTCGTAGGTTTGTTGCAGAATGTTGTATGAGTGTCAGAGAAGGGGTGGGTAAAATATGAAAGATTTCCGCAAAGGGAAAGAGAAGTTAAAAGGAAATTTACAATTGTTAAGTTTTCGTTTTTTTCTAAGTTTCTAAGTCCGTGACCTTGACAACTGGCATAAATGGGGGTCGTAGGTTTGTTGCAGAATTATGTATGAGTGTCAGAGAAGGGGCGGGTACAATATGAAAGATTTCCGCAAAGGGAAAGAGAAGTTAAAAGGAAATTTACAATTGTTAAGTTTTGTGACGGACGGAAACACGGAAACTCGGACGGACGGACGGACGGACGGACGGACAAGCTGACTCCAGTATACCCCCCCCCACAACTTCGTTGCGGGAGGGGGGTATAAACATGCTGTAGCCTCATTACCTGTTACCTCCACCCCCTTGTAGTGAGAAACTCAGGTGAACCTGTAAGGACCATTAATCAGGTAAGTGACTGGGCATTGACCAAATACACGCTGACTGATAACAAACATGCTGTAGCCTCATTACCTGTTACCTCCACCCCCTTGTAGTGAGAAACTCAGGTGAACCTGTAAGGACCATTAATCAGGTAAGTGACTGGGCATTGACCAAATACACGCTGACTGATAACAAACATGCTGTAGCCTCATTACCTGTTACCCCCACCCCACCCCCTTGTAGTGAGAAACTCAGGTGAACCTGTAAGGACCATTAATCAGGTAAGTGGCTGGGCATTGACCGAATACACGCTGACTGATAACAACTAGATTTGTCAGTAAACTGGGGCTTACAGAATAACCCCCCCCCCCCCCCCCCCCCCCCCCCCCGCGTCAGCCCTGACCTAGAATGAGTTCCAGCTCGCATACTATCATTTTCAGATAAAAGACTATGTCAGCACATATGGAGAGTGCGATGGTGGTTCCAGTTGAAAAAAGCAAACTAGACATTGTAAGTCCGTGACCTTGACCCCTGGCATAAATGGGGGTCGTAGGTTTGTTGCAGAATGATGTATGAGTGTCAGAGAAGGGCGGGGTAAAATATCACTGCATTCCGCAAAGGGAAAGAGAAGTTATAAGGAAATTTACATCTGTTAAGTTTTAGTTTTTTTCTAAGTTTATAAGTCCGTGACCTTGAGCCCTGGCATAAATGGGGGTCGTAGGTTTGTTGCAGAATGATGTATGAGTGTCAGAGAAGGGGTGGGTAAAATATGAAAGATTTCCGCAAAGGGAAAGAGAAGTTAAAAGGAAATTTACAATTGTTAAGTTTACGTTTTTTTCTAAGTTTCTAAGTCCGTGACCTTGACCACTGGCATAAATGGGGGTCGTAGGTTTGTTGCAGAATGATGTATGAGTGTCAGAGAAGGGGCGGGTAAAATATGAAAGATTTCCGCAAAGGGAAAGAGAAGTTAAAAGGAAATTTACAATTGTTAAGTTTTGTGACGGACGGAAACACGGAAACTCGGACGGACGGACGGACGGACGGACGGACGGACAGACGGACAGACGGACAAGCTGACTCCAGTATACCCCCCACAACTTCGTTGCGGGGGGTGGGGTATAAACATGCTGTAGCCTCAATACCTGTTACCTCCACCCCCTTGTAGTGAGAAACTCGGGTGAACCTGTAAGAACCATTAATCAGGTAAGTGGCTGGGCATTGACCAAATACACGCTGACTGGTAACAAACATGCTGTAGCCTCATTACCTGTTACCCTCACCCCCTTGTAGTGAGAAACTCAGGTGAACCTGTAAGAACCATTAATCAGGTAAGTGACTGGGCATTGACCGAATACACGCTGACTGATAACAAACATGCTGTAGCCTCATTACCTGTTACCTCCACCCCCTTGTAGTGAGAAACTGAGGTGAACCTGTAAGAACCATTAATCAGGTAAGTGACTGGGCATTGACCGAATACACGCTGACTGATAACAAACATGCTGTAGCCTCATTACCTGTTACCCCTCCCCTTCCCCACCCCCTTGTAGTGAGAAACTCAGGTGAACCTGTAAGGACCATTAATCAGGTAAGTGGCTGGGCATTGACCGAATACACGCTGACTGATAACAAACATGCTGTAGCCTCATTACCTGTTACACCCACCCCCTTGTAGTGAGAAACTGAGGTGAACCTGTAAGAACCATTAATTAGGTAAGTGACTGGGCATTGACCGAATACACGCTGACTGATAACAAACATTCTGTAGCCTCATTACCTGTTACCTCCACCCCCTTGTAGTGAGAAACTGAGTTGAACCTGTAAGAACCATTAATCAGGTAAGTGACTGGACATTGACCAAATACACGCTGACTGATAACAAACATGCTGTAGCCTCATTACCTGTTACCCCCACCACCTTGTAGTGAGAAACTCAAATGAGCCTGTAAGGACCATTAATCAGGTAAGTGGCTGGGCATTGACCGAATACACGCCGACTGATAACAAACATGCTGTAGCCTCATTACCTGTTACCCCCACCACCTTGTAGTGAGAAACTCAGGTGAACCTGTAAGGACCATTAATCAGGTAAGTGGCTGGGCATTGACCAAATACATGCTGACTGGTAACAAACATGCTGTAGCCTCATTACCTGTTACCCTACCCCCTTGTAGTGAGAAACTCAGGTGAAACTGTATGGACCATTAATCAGGTAAGTGGCTGGGCATTGACCGAATACACACCGACTGATAACAAACATGCTGTAGCCTCAAGCTGTTACCCCACCCTTCCCCACCCCTTGTAGTGAGAAGCTGAGGTGAACCTGTAAGGACCATTAATCAGGTAAGTGACTGGGCATTGACCGAATACACGCTGACTGATAACAAACATGCTGTAGCCTCATTACCTGTTACCCCCCACCCCGTTGTATTGAGAAACCCAGGGCTTAGTCTTACAATAACATCTAATGAAGGCTTACACACTGGCCGTGTTCTGTTCGCCGGCCAAAGACAAACCCAGAGCTTAGTCATATAATAACATCTAATGAAGGCCAGAGACAAACCCAGGGCTTAGTCATATAATAACATCTAATGAAGGCCAGAGACAAACCCAGGGCTTAGTCATATAATAACATCTAATGAAGGCCAGAGACAAACCCAGGGCTTAGTCATACAATAACACCTAATGAAGGGTTACACACTGGCCATGTTCTGTTCGACGGCCAGAGACAAACCCAGGGCTTAGTCATATAATAACATCTAATGAAGGCCAGAGACAAACCCAGGGCTTAGTCATATAATAACATCTAATGAAGGCCAGAGACAAACCCAGGGCTTAGTCATATAATAACATCTAATGAAGGCCAGAGACAAACCCAGGGCTTAGTCATATAATAACATCTAATGAAGGCTTATACACCGGCCGTGTACCTTGATCGGAGAGAGGTGGAGATAATCGTAGAAGGCCTTCTGTTCGACAGCCAGAGACAAACCCAGGGCTGCCATCAAGTCCACCTGTGTGTCCTTGTAGTCTTTCTCAAACAATTCTTTCTGGAATCAACAAATGTGGCAGGTTTAGAGATCAAAACAGTGAAAATGAAATGGTTTAACGTCCCATCAACAGCTAAGTTTTTTTGTTTATTGGTGTTTAACGGCATATCAACAGCTAAGGTCATTTAAGGCCGGGCCATCGGGTTCGATCCAGTATATAACCTGCTGCATTGGGGGGAAAATCCCGTATATAACCTGCTGCATTGGGGTGAAAATCGCAAAATCAGAACGGAATATTTACATGGAAAAAAATATAAAAATATTCAGCCCTGAAATTAGAATAACCTGACCTGGTGCCAGGTCCATACAAAACCAAAGTCACTTGGCCCCTTCCACTAAAATAGGATTACGAATATTTGTAATACTCACATAAGGGGTATAACCAGATTCAACTGTCACATACAAAATGCCAATGACGATTGTGAGGGCCAAACCAGGTCTCCAGTCACTTGGCCCCCTCCCAAAAGCAGCCGGATCAGTAATAATCTTACAACTTTTATAATGGGCAATAACCCAATTCCACTCCCCGGTAACGAAGCTGTACCTCCTGTTCCCGGGAGAGATCCTGGTCAGCAGAGAAGAGCTCAAGGATGTTGTTGAGGAATCCCTGGTCCATCTTCACCTGCATCTCCTGGATCAACACCTTGAAATACCTGGAAATTATACAGGTAAATATCTACATAGATAGCACCTTCACAGGTAAATATGTACAGTTGTGGCCGGTGATTTTTACTTCCACCTTGTTAACCTCTCGTTACCTGGTGAAGTCAACCTGTTCATAAACTATACAACTTCTGACGATATTTGGCCAGTCAAAGTATATTTGGTGTGAGTACAAGTTTTGTTTTTTTGTGTCAGTTCGTCAAGAAAATATTATTTTTGTTTACAAAATCAAGCGGCCTCGGTATAATGTCCATTGTTACATGGTTTCCGTTGTTTGCACATATGTGCAAACAAATAGCGCGTGCTGTTTGCAAATGGTTTTAGGCAATTCTCATTCCGGGGCCGCGCGTAATGGAAGTGCCTTCATGACGTCACTACGCGGAAATGCCTTCATGACTTCACTACTTCATGACGTTCATGACGCGGCCCCGGAATATGCATACCGAAAATTATCTACGTGAATGGGACGATTTTATAAAAGTAGTGAAAATACTGAATATAATGCTCAAATTACATCAGTTTTTTGTTGGAAATGTAACAATAACGTTTGATCATGTCCAGCCATGTGCAAACGTTTGCTGTGGCCCTCGGGAACTGTTTGAACCCGCGGCCTGCGGCCTTGGGGTTCAAACAGTTCCCTCGGGCCACAGCAAACGTTTGCACATGGCTGGACATGATCAAACCTTACATTAGCAACCATACATCATCAATCACATTTTGCAGAGGACATCATCTGTCAACACCATGTGTACTTGACTGAAACAGGTAAATACCGTATACACCTTGAAATACACACAGGTAAATATCTAGTCAAACCTGTGAATAAAGGCCAGCCATGGGAAGTAACACATCTGGCCTTTGTTCACAGGTGGTCTTTATTTGCAGGGTCATTTATATAGTAATTGTGCCATTGGGACAACATAAGTGTGGCCTTTACACAAGAAAATATGTACATGGATTACAATTGCCATACATATCAATATGGATAGCTATATATAAACATCTACAATTTACATACATTACAATTTACTGAGATGAACACGTTGTAATATTAGGAATGTACGGAGCCTCGCAGGGGACGTAGAATTCTTTGTTTAATTAATTTGTTCCCATGAAATAACAATTTGTTCCCTCAATTTAACAAATTGTTATTTCGTGGCAACAAATTAATAAAAAACAATCCACGTCCCCTGCGGGGCTCCGTAGGAATATACTTCACAGACTTTGATTATCTGTACAGAATGTAGCTAGAGTGTGACTACATACTTGATCTGAGGGACGTTACTGTGCTCAGACTGGAATTAACTTTGATTATCTGTACAGAATGTAGCTAGAGTGTGACTACATACTTGATCTGAGGGACGTTACTGTGCTCAGACAGGAATTAACTTTGATTATCTGTACAGAATGTAGCTAGAGTGTGACTACATACTTGATCTGAGGGACGTTACTGTGCTCAGACAAGAATTAACTTTGATTATCTGTACAGAATGTAGCTAGAGTGTGACTACATACTTGATCTGAGGGACGTTACTGTGCTCAGACAAGAATTAACTTTGATTATCTGTACAGAATGTAGCTAGAGTGTGACTACATACTTGACCTGAGGGACGTTACTGTGCTCAGACAAGAATTAACTTTGATTATCTGTACAGAATGTAGCTAGAGTGTGACTACATACTTGATCTGAGGGACGTTACTGTGCTCGTGCTTCCTCATCATCAGACTGATCTCTGTGAATGGCTTCGGAACTGAAAGATAAATACGTCACATGCCACATTGTTATCTGGGGCTGTTTGGTAAAATAAGGTACCGGTAGTTCTGATTGATTCACGGCACTAACCTACTATTCTCCATCTATTTTCCTTATTTCTGAACCAAAGTATATGTTGTGAGATATTTATTTTGCCAGAAAATGTCTTAGATATCAATGTCTATGTTTGGTAAAATAAGCTAGTTCTGATTGATTAAAGGGATTTACATCAGTCAGACAAACAAGGCGATCACCTAGGAGTGGCTCACCCATTAAACGAGGCAATTGTTATGAAGGTCACGGTCAAGGACACAAATGACACTGGGTGGATAACGATCAAAGTGAGGAAGGAAGCTCATTGGTGAAGTTTGTAATTATCCAATGACTGGATCAAGAGATATTCAACATTTCAAACATGATTGACACAAAAGTCTAAGTGAAGGTCACCGGAATGACACCACTGTCTGTTCCACATTTTGCTGCCGACGAACATATGGCCATTGACGAGTCAATTTCCAAAACTTTGGAAAAATTTAAAAATTGACTCCGAAACCTGGTGAGATAATGATGTAACTAAGAAAACAAAAGTTAGATTTTGAAAATCTGTCCACAAATAAAATAAATCTTTAAAAAAAATCTATTTTTAGCCCCCATGTTAAATTCCCATAGGAAAATCGTTTTTTCGCATTAAAATCAATATTTGATGGAATTTCATCAAATAATTTTTGTTTGGGGAGGGTGACTGTTTTGTTATTGATAAAAAAGTACTTACTTTTAAATATTTTTTAGATTTAATGTGTTTAATAGCCAAAAATTCGTCGGCAGCAAAACGTCGAACAGACAGTAGATGGATAGCTATCAATGTGACAAGCTATTGATGAAGTTTGGTAATGATCCGAGTAACAGATCAAGAGATATGTGAAAATTGGCAACATCCAAAATTTATGTGCCAAATTGTTGACGACACGGACAATGATGCCGCCGGAATTGTGATCGCTATGTCTCATTTACTCACCATCGTGATAGATACAAATCGCTATACAACTGTATGGTGGAGATTGCTAATTCAGCATTGTTAAATATTTTCAAGTTGTGAAAATGAAATATGCCAAAGACGTATGCGAGGGCCAAACCAGGTCTCCAATTGGAATTCCGGCAAGTATGAACCCCAATCGTTAACTTACCCATCACATGCTCCCACCTGCCACCCACACTGAAAGGCTTTAACTTAGTATCGTCCAAGGAGATTGATGTCTGGCTAGAATACGAGATGAAACTTGTGGGAAAACATCACAATAATGAGACCTTATTGTTTGTCCTAGTTTCTCGACCAATGAAAGCAGAGCATTTTGTCTCAATTAGTCGCATATTGCGACCAATATCTATTAAATTAATCAATTAAATCTTGCAATAACTCGGCAATTATACTTAGAACCACATGTCCCTGCCTTGTTGACGTAATTTACTGTGACGTGCACCATGTGTACGATCGATTCAGTGTCACACCGCCAATCACGTAATAGCATAGCTAGTTGTTGAAAACACATTGGGCAGCGCTCTATTCTAATAGACAGGTGCCCGCGATGGGGCGGACAACCAATAAGTTAGTTATAGTTCACATATCAATTTTTTTAATAAACTATAACTATTACATATTATCGATGATAGACTCCTTTACTTAAAACACATTTATGGGCAGCGCTCCATTCTAACAAACAGGAGCCCGCTATGGGGCGGACAACCATTAAGTTAGTTACAGTTCACATATCAAATTTTTAATAAATTAATTTCTCGCTCGCTAGCGCTCGCTACAAAATTAATTTATTAAAACTTCAATATGTGAACTATAATTATTACATATTATCGATGATAGACTCCTTTACTTACCACTGTCGGCTGCCACAGATTTTGGGGGCGGCATGGGCGAAAATATTGTGGGGAACACGCAGCCCGACACCTGGTTATCCAGCTGTAATTGGACACACAACAGAATAGATGGATGATTGACTGAATGGGGTTATACATCCAGACAGGTCTACAAAATACATCAACCAATCCAAATGCAATTTGGTTGACCTTTGCGTGGAATTATTTACCTGAACTAGGTTGACCTTATTGAGGAATTATTACTTGAACTCGGTTGACCGTTGTGTGGAATTTATTACTCGCACTCGGTTGACCTTGGCGTGGAATTTATTACCGGAACTTGGTTGACCTTGGTGTGTAATTTATTACCTGAACTTGGTTGACCTTGGAGTGCAATGTATTACCTGAAATCGGTTGACCTTGGCGTGGAACTGCACCTGGTGAGGTGAGGTATTGTACTGCACCCACAGACCGTCCTGGAAACTGCGGCGGATCGTCCGCTTATTCGGCTTCACCATCACCATGTCGAGCAGGTTCACCTGTCAATTAACGTGACATGATCATATCTACCCAGGTAAATACACGCCAACTAGTGAGAAAGGTAATCATATCTACCCATGTAAATACACAAGAATTATTGAGTAAGGTAATCATATCTATGCAGGTAAACACCTGACAATTAGTGAGTAAGGTAATCATATCTATGCAGGTAAACATCTGACAATTAGTAAGTAAGGTAATCATATATATGCAGGTAAACACTTGACAATTAGTGAGTAAGGTAATCATATCTATGCAGGTAAACATCTGACAATTAGTGAGTAAGGTAATCATATATATGCAGGTAAACACCGGACAATTAGTGAGTAAGGTAATCATATCTATGCAGGTAAACACCGGACAATTAGTGAGTAAGGTCATCAAATCTATGCAGGTAAATACCTGCCAATCAAAGTGATGTAATCATATCTACCCAGGTAAATACCTGCCAATCAACGTGAGATAATCATATCTACCCAGGTAAATACATGCCAATCAATGCGACGTAATCATATCTACGCAGGTAAATACATGCCAATCGATGTGACGTAATCATATCTACGCAGGTAAATACATGCCAGTCAATGCGACGTAATCATATCTACGCAGGTAAATGCATGCCAATCGATGTGACGTAATCATATATACGCAGGTAAATGCATGCCAATCAATGCGACGTAATCATATCTACGCAGGTAAATGCATGCCAATCGATGTGACGTAATCATATCTACGCAGGTAAATGCATGCCAATCAATGCGACGTAATCATATCTACGCAGGTAAATACATGCCAATCGATGTGACGTAATCATATCTACCCAGGTAAATACATGCCAATCAACGTGACAAAATCATATCTACCCAGTTAAATACATGCCAATCAACGTGACGTCATCATATCTACCCAGTTAAATACATGCTAATCAACGTGACAAAATCATATCTACCCAGGTAAATACATGCCAATCAACGTGACAAAATCATATCTACCCAGTTAAATACATGCCAATCAACGTGACAAAATCATATCTACCCAGTTAAATACATGCCAATCAACGTGACAAAATCATATCTACCCAGGTAAATACATGCCAATCAACGTGACAAAATCATATCTACCCAGGTAAATACATGCCAATCAACGTGACAAAATCATATCTACCCAGGTAAATACATGCCAATCAACGTGACAAAATCATATCTACCCAGGTAAATACATGCCAATCAACGTGACAAAATCATATCTACCCAGGTAAATACATGCCAATCAACGTGACAAAATCATATCTACCCAGGTAAATACATGCCAATCAACGTGACAAAATCATATCTACCCAGGTAAATACATGCCAATCAATGTGACAAAATCATATCTACCCAGGTAAATACATGCCAATCAACGTGACAAAATGATATCTACCCAGGTAAATACATGCCAATCAACGTGACAAAATCATATCTACCCAGGTAAATACATGCCAATCAACGTGACAAAATCATATCTACCCAGTTAAATACATGCAAATCAACGTGAAGTAATCATATCTACATGCAAATTAGTGAAAATGGTAATCATGTTTACCCAGGTAAACACCTGCCAATGAAAGTGACGTAATATGAGAGCTGCAGATAAGCTGCGTATTTGCGTAAATACCCAATTAAAATTGCCAAAAACCCAATTGAAATCAGAAGTAGCGAGTAGCAATAAGCAATAACAAATTTGTGGTACCTTTATTATTCTACAGAAAACAATAAATAGACCACAAATATAACATATTTTTCTTATTTTCAATGAAAACACATCTTGGTATTTCACTAGAATTGTCTCCAAGGAAATGCCAAGACATGTTTTCATTTCGAAGCAAACTATTCAATAATTGCTGTCTGTTGATGTGTAAACAGTAGTGCGATTTTATTTAAACAGTAGTGTGATTTTATTTTACCCAATTTATATATTGAAATACCCAATTGCTTCAGATATAATGGAGTGAAAATACTCAATTACTCCTTATCTGGAGCCCTGATATGATAGGGTAATCAAATGCACCTAGCTAATCTTTGATTTAGTGCTTCACTTAATTAAAGTAATCAAATATATGATATGTAAGGGAGACTATCCTTGTGGCTTGACTACAAAGTTACCTCCCTTACGTATCTAGCCCACCCACCTGCATCTTCTCTATGACATTGACGATCCTTTACCTGCATTTTGTCTATGACATTGACGAGTTCAGGCGGGTTGTGCCCGCTGACTTTCTCCAGCTCATATTTCTGGTAGGCCGCCTCTAGGGCCTTACACGTCTTCAGGTTGAATGCCTTGAATCGCTTCTTCTTCTTCTCCCAGATGATTCCCGAGCTGATAAATAGAAAATACCAGGATAGTGTCTTTTTATATCAAGTTTATCAGGCAAGGCTAGGAAACGCGTAGGAATTCCGAGGCTTGCCGAGGAATTCCTACCGTTTCCGAGCCGAGCCTGATAAACTTGATATCAAAAGACACTAGCATGGTATTCTGTTTATCAGGTAACGTTTTATGCAGATGATTCCCGAGCTGATAAACACAATATACACATACCGTATTTTGTCGTGTATAGGACGCACCCCTACTTTCAGTCAGGGATCTTCGTCTTGCTGTGATAAACATGTATAACCTAATTTGGTTATGATCCGTCAAGTAGAATTTAAGATATTGCATGGACAACGATACACAACGAGAAAATTCAAAATGGCCGCCAAGGGGAGATAAGAAATCCGAAAATGTTGAAAATGTTGAAAATCAATACGGTTCTACATCTTGTCATGATAAACATGTATATTGAATATTGATACGTCAATTAGAACTTAAGATATTCGGTAGACAAAATAAGTCATCCGAAAATTTGGAAAATTAATCCGGTTCTTCGTCATGCTGTGATAAACATTCATACCAAATTTGGCTGCAATCTGTCAAGCAGAACTCAAATTATTGCGTGGACAAGCTATGCCCTAAAAAAGGTGAATAATTATTACATCCAGAATTTTTCAAACGGGCATATAAAAATGCTTTTACCTGGTGATGCCGAGGAAGGCCACCTCCTGTTGTTTGTAGTTGTTGACGAGCGAGACCCCGATGCCAGCAACACACAGGTTGATCTCCTGCTCGATCCTCTCCAGCTCACCCGCCTGTAATCATAACACAAATGGTAACATGTAATTTGTAGATAACACAGCATAATGACAATAAAGATAATACATAATTTGAGGATAACACAGCACAATGACTATAAAGATAATAAATTACTTGAGGATAACACAGCATAATGACAATAAAAGATAATAAATCATTCGAGAATAACACAGCACAATGAAAATAAAGATAAAAAATATGTTATAGATAATGTAAGACAATACTATGAATGAATTACCATATATGTCATCCGAGGATAACACAGCACAATGACAATAAAGATAAAAAATCTGTTATAGATAATGTAAGACAATACTATGAATTACCATATATGTCATTTGAAATTAACTAGGCACAACATTAATAAGGATAACAAATTTGAAAATAATACGGCACAATGCTAAAAAATAATAAATCATTTGAAGATAACACATACAGCACAATAATAATACAATGATGCACAATTATAATATAAATTATACATCATTTGTAGACAACACAGCACAATGATAATATAAATTATACATCATTTGTAGATAACACAGCACAATGATAATATAAATTATACATCATTTGTAGATAACACAGCACAATGATAATATAACATATTTATCATTTGTAGACAACACAGCACAATGCAAATATAACATATATATCATTTGTAGACAACACAGCACAATGATAATATAATATATATATCATTTGAGGACAACACAACACAATGCTAATATAAATTATACATCATTTGTAGACAACACAGCACAATGGTAATATAACATATATATAATTTGTAGATAACACAGCACAATGATAATATCAATTATACATCATTTGTAGACAACACAGCACAATGATAATATAAATTATACATCATTTGTAGATAACACAGCACAATGATAATATAAATTATACCGGTACATCATTTGTAGACAACACAGCACAATGATAATATAAATTATACATCATTTGTAGACAACACAGCACAATGATAATATAAATTATACATCATTTGTAGATAACACAGCACAATGATAATATAAACTAGAAATAGACGCTTGTCGACAAGCGCATGTGTATCCCCCTCCCCAGATACACAAGTAGATTGAAAAAAGGGTGTTCGAGTTATGCTCCGGAGACAAAATCAGTGACGGAAAAAACAAAGGGAAATAACTGATGCAAGAGTTGTCATTCTTGCGTGACACACCTTTAGGGTTGTGGTCTATGCATGTGTGAAGTTTCATGAAAATATTCCAAAGGGTGTTCGAGTTACGAAATCCAGACACGAAATCAGTGCACGAAACAACAAAGGGAGATAACTAAGAAATTAATGACGCAAGAGTTGTCATTCTTACGTGCGACACACCTTTGGGTCGTCTTCTATGCATGTGTGAAGTTTAATAAACTAGAAAATGTGTTCATAGAACACGGATGTCCCACATATCGCTTTGATAATAAATGAGGCCAAATTCCAAGTCAAAATTTTCTTTTACCTCAGCGTTAAAGTTTTTGAAGCACCAAGTATGTGACCTTGACCCTGGGCTTGGCGGGGGCAGGACAAACGTGGATTTTACACAGGGCGGTAGAGGACCATTAGAGCAATGCATATATGAAATATGAAGCTGATCCGTGAAAGAAAACAGAAATTATAAGAAATTTACCCGAGCGTTAAAGTTCTTGAAGCACTAAGTATGTGATGTTAACCCTGGGCTTGGCGGGGGCGGGACGAACGTGGATTTGGCACAGGGCGGTAGAGGACCATTAGAGCAACGCATATATGAAATATGAAGTTGATCCGTGAATGGAAAGAAAAATTATAAGATATTTACCTGAGCATTAAAGTTTTTGAAGCACCAAGTATGTGACCTTGACCCTGGGATTGGCGGGGGCAGGACGAACGTGGATTTGGCACAGGGCGGTAGAGGACCATTAGTGCAATGCGTATATGAAATATGAAGATGATCCATGAAAGAAAACAGAAATTATAAGATATTTACCCGAGCGTTAAAGTTTTTGAAGCACTAAGTATGTGACCTTGACCCTGGGCTTGGCGGGGCGAACGACCGTGGATTTGGCACAGGGCGGTAGAGGACCGTTAGAGCAATGCGTATATGAAATATGAAGCTGATCCGTGAAAGAAAACAGAAATTATAAGATATTTACCCGAGCGTTAAAGTTTTTGAAGCACCAAGTATGTAACCTTGACCCTGGGCTTGGCGGGGACAGGACGAACGTGGATTTGGCACAGGGCGGTAGAGGACCATTAGAGCAATGTGTATATGAAATATAAAGCTGATCCGTGAAAGAAAACAGAAATTATAAGACATTAACCCGAGCGTTAACGTTTTTGAAGCACCGAGTATGTGACATTGACCCTGGGCTTGGCGGGGGCAGGACGAACGTGGATTTGCCACAGGGCGGTAGTGAACCATCAGAGTATATGAAATATGAAGCAGATCGGTCGAAGGATGAAGAAATTATGAGACATTAAAGTTTTGTGACGGACGGACGGACGGACGGACGGACAACGGAGTACTATACTTATGTGGCTTATCACATGTTAAATATTAGCCACACAAAACGATTTTTAGCCACATAAAAGGATTTTTTAGGTGGCTAATTGTAACCAACCCTATCCTTTACCAAGTCCATAACCCTGTGGGGCTAGCCACATAAGTACCCTAATGTGTGCCCGGACGGACGGACGGACGGATGGGAGTACGGGACGCACGTTCCTACGAATGAATACTTGTTGGGTTTTTAATGTATAAAAATACCCAACAAGAGTACCCAACACTATCCTAACCCTACCCAATAAGATCCCCGTATGTTTACAACAAGTAACCATTCGTGTGTGCGGACGGACGGACGGACGGACGGACGGACGGACGGACGGACGGACACGGACGGACGGACACGGACGGACGGACGGACGGACGAACGGACAGACGGACAAGGCTAACACTAAATGCCCCCTCCACTGCATACAAATATTCCAAAGGGTGTTCGAGTTATGCTCTGGATACAAAATCAGAGCACGAAACAACAAAGGGAGATAAGTAAACAAGAATTCCGCGGAATCAGATGCCTCGCCTTGTCCCGCCTTGACCTCGAGCCTGGGCCCGAAAGCAATTTTCACTGGCCCGAACATATTATACAATTATTGACTAGTGAGCCATAGAATATCAGATTATATTCTATGGCTCACTAGTCAATAATTGTTTTATTATATGATAATAGTCTGTATATAGCACTTACGACCTTATGCTACTAGACAAAAATTGAAAAAGAATTTGAAAAAATAAATGAAAAAAATAATTGAAAAAAAAATGTTTAAAAATTAAAAATAATAATGCTTGCTACTGGAGCCCAGAATTGTTTTTTAATAGTCCTATATTTATCTACATATATCTGCACAGGTTCACATAATGCCACAATATTTTCAACACAGTTTACGGAAATGTAAAACAACGAAAAATAAACTAGAAATGGACGCTTGTCGACAAGCGCATGTGTATCCCCCTCCCCAGATACACAAGTAGTTTGAAAAAAGGGTGTTCGAGTTATGCTACGGAGACAAAATCAGTGACGGAAAAACAAAGGGAGATAACTAAAGAATTAGTGATGCAAGAGTTGTCATTCTTGCGGGACACACCTTTAGGGTCGTGGTCTATGCATGTGTGAAGTTTCATGAAAATATTCCAAAGGGTGTTCGAGTTATGCTCCAGACACGAAATCAGTGCACGAAACAACAAAGGGAGATAAGTAAGAAATTAACGACGCAAGAGTTGTCATGCTTACGTGAGACACACCTTTGGGTTGTCTTTTATGCATGTGTGAAGTTTAATAAACTAGAAAATGTGTTCATAGAACACGGATGTCCCACATATCGCTTTGATAATAAATGAGGCCAAATTGCAAGTCAAAATTTTCTTTTACCTCAGCGTTAAAGTTTTTGAAGCACCAAGTATGTGACCTTGACCCTGGGCTTGGCGGGGGCAGGACAAACATGGATTTGGCACAGGGCGGTAGAGGACCATTAGAGCAATGCATATATGAAATATGAAGCTGATCCGATTCCGTGAAAGAACAGAAATTTATAGATTTACGAGCCGTATGGATTGTCCACTTGCTGCCGCCCGGGACGACTGGATGGCACAGGGCGGTAGAGGAATAGAGCAACCGCATATAATGATTAAATTTTTGAAGTGTCGTGGGCGGGGGGCGACGACGGGTGGATTGCACAGCGTAAGGAAAGACCATTAAGAAGCAACCCGCCATTTATGGATTTATTGGATTTGATCGTGCGACCGTAAAGCGAAATAGATTTGGCACAGGGCTTGGTGGAGGGAGGACCATTAGAGCAACGCATATATGAAATATGAAGTTGATCCGTGAATGGAAAGAAAAATTATAAGATATTTACCTGAGCATTAAAGTTTTTGAAGCACCAAGTATGTGACCTTGACCCTGGGATTGGCGGGGGCAGGACAAACGTGGATTTGGCACAGGGCGGTAGAGGACCATTAGAGCAATGCGTATGTGAAATATGAAGATGATCCATTAAAGAAAACAGAAATTATAAGATATTTACCCGAGCGTTAAAGTTTTTGAAGCACTAAGTATGTGACCTTGACCCTGGGCTTGGCGGGGGCAGGACGAACGTGGATTTGGCACAGGGCGGTAGACGACCATTAGAGCAACGCGTATATGAAATATGAAGTTGATCCGTGAATGGAAATAAAAATTATAAGATATTTACCTGAGCGTTAAAGTTTTTGAAGCACTAAGTATGTGACCTTGACCTGGGCTTGGCGGGGGCAGGACGAACGTGGATTTGGCACAGGGCGGTAGACGACCATTAGAGCAACGCGTATATGAAATATGAAGTTGATCCGTGAATGGAAATAAAAATTATAAGATATTTACCTGAGCGTTAAAGTTTTTGAAGCACCAAGTATGTGACCTTGACCCTGGGATTGGTGGGGCAGGACGAACGTGGATTTGGCACAGGGCGGTAGAGGACCATTAGAGCAATGCGTATATGAAATATGAAGATGATCCATGATCCATGAAAGAAAACAGAAAGTATAAGATATTTACCCGAGCGTTAATGTTTTTGAATGCACTAAGTATGTGACCTTGACCCTGGGCTTGGCGGGGGGCAGAACGAACGTGGATTTGGCACAGGGCGGTAGAGGACCATTAGAGCAATGCGTATATGCGTGTTCGAGTTATGCTCTGGATACAAAATCAGAGCACGAAACAACAAATGGGAGATAAGTAAACAAGAATTCCGCGGAATCAGATGCCTCGCCTTGTCCCGCCTTGACCTCGAGCCTGGGCCCGAAAGCAATTTTCACTGGCCCGAACATATACAATTATTGACTAGTGAACCATAGAATATCAGATTATATTCTATGGCTCACTAGTCAATAATTGTTTTATTGTATGATAATAGTCTGTATATAGCACTTACGACCTTATGCTACTAGACAAAAATTGAAAAAGAATTTGAAAAAAAAATGAAAAAAAAAAAATGGAAAAAAAAGTTTAAAAATTAAAAATAATAATGCTTGCTACTGGGGCCCAGATTTTTTTTTAATAGTCCTATATTTATCTACATATATCTGCACAGGTCCACATAATGCCACAATATTTTCAACACAGTTTACGGAAATGTAATATAATCATTTACCTGTACAAATTACCTGTAAGTGGTCAGTGGTCAGTTGTACATGCTAGCACATGCACAGGTGAATAGTCTGTATATAGCACTTACGACCTTATGCTACTGGACAAAAATTAAAAAATAATTTGAAAAAAAAATGAAAAAGAAAATGAAAAAAAAATGAAAAAAAAAAATGGAAAAAAAAGTTTAAAAATAATAATGCTTGCCACTGGAGCCCAGATTTTTTTTTCAGTCAAATTGAAAAATAATTTGAAAAAAAAAATGAAAAAAAAAAATGAAAAAAAAAAATGAAAAAAAAAAGTTTAAAAATAATAATGCTTGCTTTTGGAGACCAGATTTTTTGTTAATAGTCCTATATTTATCTACATATATCTGCACAGGTCCACATAATGCCACAATATTTTCAACACAGTTTACGGAAATGTAATATCCAATGTAGTAATTTACCTGTATAAATTACCTGTGGTCAACAGTGGTCAAGCACTGGACATTTGCACATGCTAACCCATGCTTAGCACATGGTTCTCCCAGTCTCTATTGTTCTCTCTACAGGTAAGGTGTACAGAGCACACGAGAAAAGGTGTACAGAGCAGACGAGAAAACGGGTCTTCATGCATTATTATCCAGTTTGTAGAGTGCGCAAAACAAAAAAGGGAGATAACTAAAAAATTAGCTACGCAAGAGATGTCATTCTTGTGAGCGACCCACCTCCGGGTCGTGGTCTATGCATGTGTGAAGTTTCATTAAAATATTCCAAAGGGTGGTCGAGTTATGCTCCGGACTGGAAATCAGTGCGCGAAAACAAAAAAGGGAGATAACTAAAAAATTAGCTATGCAAGAGTTGTCATTCTTGTGCACGACACACCTTCGGTTCGTGGTCTAATTGAATGTGTGAAGTTTCATAAAAATATTCCAAAGGGTGGTCGAGTTATGGTCAATCAGTGCGCGAAACAAAAAAGGGAGATAACTGAAAAATTAGCTATGCAAGAGTTGTCATTCTTGTGCGCGACACACCTTCGGGTCGTGGTAAATGCATGTGTGAAGTTTCATGAAAATATTCCAAAGGGTGTTCGAGTTATGCTCCGGACAAGAAGTGTCTGCGGCGGACGCGGACGTGGCGCGTTGTCAAATCCATAGTATCCCCCGACCGAGTCCGGGGGATACAATTATACATCATTTGTAGACAACACAGCACAATGATAATATAAATTATACATCATTTGTAGACAACACAGCACAATGATGATATAAATTATACATCATTTGTAGATAACACAGCACAATGATAATATAAATTATACATCATTTGTAGATAACACAGCACAATGATAATATAAATTATACATCATTTGTAGACAACACAGCACAATGATAATATAAATTATACATCATTTGTAGACAACACAGCACAATGATAATATCAATTATACATCATTTGTAGATAACACAGCACAATGATAATATAAACTAGAAATGGACGCTTGTCGACAAGCGCATGTGTATCCCCCTCCCTAGATACACAAGTAGTTTGAAAAAAGGGTGTTCGAGTTATGCTCCGGAGACAAAATCAGTGACGGAAAAACAAAGGGAGATAACTAAAGAATTAGTGATGCAAGAGTTGTCATTCTTGCGGGACACACCTTTAGGGTCGTGGTCTATGCATGTGTGAAGTTTCATGAAAATATTCCAAAGGGTGTTCGAGTTATGCTCCAGACACGAAATCAGTGCACGAAACAACAAAGGGAGATAACTAAAAAGAAATTAAACGACGCAAGAGTTGTCATTCTTACGTGCGACACACCTTTGGGTGGGTCGTCTTCTATGCATGTGTGAAGTTTAATAAACTAGAAAATGTGTTCATAGAACACGGATGTCCCACATATCGCTTTGATAATAAATGAGGCCAAATTGCAAGTCAAAATTTTCTTTTACCTGAGCGTTAAAGTTTTTGAAGCACCAAGTATGTGACCTTCACCCTGGGCTTGGCGGGGGCAGGACAAACGTGGATTTGGCACAGGGCGGTAGAGGACCATTAGAGCAATGCATATATGAAATATGAAGCTGATCCGTGAAAGAAAACAGAAATTATAAGATATATACCTGAGCGTTAAAGTTTTTGAAGCACTAAGTATATGATGTTAACCCTGGGCTTGGCGGGGGCGTGACGAACGTGGATTTGGCACAGGGCGGTAGAGGACCATTAGAGCAACGCATATATGAAATATGAAGTTGATCCGTGAATGGAAAGAAAAATTATAAGATATTTACCTGAGCATTAAAGTTTTTGAAGCACCAAGTATGTGACCTTGACCCTGGGATTGGCGGAGGCAGGACGAACGTGGATTTGGCACAGGGCGGTAGAGGACCATTAGAACAATGCGTATATGAAATATGAAGATGATCCATGAAAGAAAACAGAAATTATAAGATATTTACCCGAGCGTTAAAGTTTTTGAAGCACTAAGTATGTGACCTTGACCCTGGGCTTCGCGGGGGCAGGACGAACGTGGATTTGGCACAAGGCGGTAGACGACCATTAGAGCAACGCGTATATGAAATATGAAGTTGATCCGTGAATGGAAATAAAAATTATAAGATATTTACCTGAGCGTTAAAGTTTTTGAAGCACCAAGTATGTGACCTTGACCCTGGGATTGGTGGGGCAGGACGAACGTGGATTTGGCACAGGGCGGTAGAGGACCATTAGAGCAATGCGTATATGAAATATGAAGATGATCCATGATCCATGAAAGAAAACAGAAAGTATAAGATATTTACCCAAGCATTAATGTTTTTGAAAAGCACTAAGTATGTGACCTTGACCCTGGGCTTGACGGGGGCAGAACGAACGCGGATTTGGCACAGGGCGGTAGAGGACCATTAGAGCAATGCGTATATGCGTGTTCGAGTTATGCTTTGGATACAAAATCAGAGCACGAAACAACAAAGGGAGATAAGTAAACAAGAATTCCGCGGAATCAGATGCCTCGCCTTGTCCTGCCTTGACCTCGAGCCTGGGCCCGAAAGCAATTTTCACTGGCCCGAACATATTATACAATTATTGACTAGTGAACCATAGAATATCAGATTATATTCTATGGCTCACTAGTCAATAATTGTTTTATTATATGATAATAGTCTGTATATAGCACTTACGACCTTATGCTACTAGACAAAAATTGAAAAAGAATTTGAAAAAAAAAATGAAAAAAAAAAATGGAAAAAAAGTTTAAAAATTAAAAATAATAATGCTTGCTACTGGAGCCCAGAATTTTTTTTAATAGTCCTATATTTAGATACATATATCTGCACAGGTCCACATAATGCCACAATATTATCAACACAGTTTACGGAAATGTAATATAATCATTTACCTGTATAAATTACCTGTAAGTGGTCAGTGGTCAGTTGCACATGCTAGCACATGTACAGGTGAATAGTCTGTATATAGCACTTACGACCTTCTGCTACTGGACAAAAATTGAAAAATAATTTGAAAAAAAAAATGAAAAAAAAAAAATGGAAAAAAAAAGTTTAAAAATAATAATGCTTGCTACTGGAGCCCAGATTTTTTTTCCAGTCAAATTGAAAAATAATTTGAAAAAAAAAAATGAAAAAAAAAATGAAAAAAAAAAAAAAAAATGAAAAAAAAAAAAAAAAAAAATGACAAAAAAAAAGTTTAAAAATAATAATGCTTGCTATTGGAGACCAGATTTTTTTTTAATAGTCCTATATTTATCTACATATATCTGCAGAGGTCCACATAATGCCACAATATTTTCAACACAGTACCCAATGTAGTGATTTACCTGTATAAATTACCTGGTCCGCAGTGGTCAAGCAGTGGTCAAGCAGTGGTCAAGCAGTGGACATCTGCACATGCTAGCCCATGCTTAGCACATGGTTCTCCCAGTTTCTATTGTTCTCTCTACAGGTAAGGTGTACAGAGCACACGAGAAAAGGTATACAGAGCAGACGAGAAAAGAGGAAAGGGGGTCTTCATGCATTATTGTCCAGTTTGTAGAGTGCGCAAAACAAAAAAGGGAGATAACTGAAAAATTAGCTACGCAAGAGTTGTCATTCTTGCGCGCGACACACCTCCGGGTGCGTGGTCTATGCCATGTGTGAAGTTTCATGAAAATATTCCAAAGGGTGGTCGAGTTATGCTCCGGACAGGAAATCAGTGAGCGAAAACAAAAAAGCGAGATAACTCAAAAATTAGCTATGCAAGAGTTGTTATTCTTGTGCACGACACACCTTCGGTTCGTGGTCTAATTGAATGTGTTAAGTTTCATAAAAATATTCCAAAGGGTGGTCGAGTTATGGTCAATCAGTGCGCGAAACAAAAAAGGGGAGATAACTCAAAAATTAGCTATGCAAGAGTTGTCATTCTTGTGCGCGACACACCTTTGGGTCGTGGTCTATGCATGTGTGAAGTTTCATGAAAATATTCGAAAGGGTGGTGGAGTTATGCTCCGGACACGAAATCAGTGCGAGAAACAAAAAAGGGAGATAACTAAATAATTAGCTATGCAAGAGTTGTCATTCTTGTGCGCGACACACCTTCGGGTCGTGGTCTATGCATGTGTGAAGTTTCATGAAAATATTCCAAAGGGTGTTCGAGTTATGCTCCGGACAAGAAGTGTCTGCGGCGGACGCGGACGCGGACGCGGACGCGGACGCGGACGCGGACGCGGACGCGGACGCGGACGCGGACGCGGACGCGGCCGCGGACGCGGACGCGGACGCGGACGCGGACGCGGACGCGGACGCGGACGCGGCGCGCTGTCAAATCCATAGTATCCCCCGACGGTAGTCTGGGGGATACAATTATACATCATTTGTAGATACCACAGCACAATGATAATATAAATTATACATCATTTGTAGACAACACAGCACAATGATAATATAAATTATATATCATTTGTAGATAGCACAGCACAATGATAATATAAATTATACATCATTTGTAGACAACACAGCACAATGATAATATAACATATATATCATTTGTAGATAACACAGCACAATGATAATATAAATTATACATCATTTTTAGATAACACAGCACAATGATAATATAAATTATACATCATTTGTAGATAACACAGCACAATGATAATATAAATTATACATCATTTGTAGACAACACAGCACAATGATAATATAACATATATATCATTTGTAGATAACACAGCACAATGATAATATACATTATACATCATTTGTAGATAGCACAGCACAATGCTAACAAAGACAATAAATCACTTGAAGATAATACAGCAGGATGACTCCTGCTACTGGTCTCACCTCCTGGGCCATGGTGGCGAGGGCCAGGTCGTGGGTGAACAGTAAAACTCGCTGCAGCCCTGTCAGGAAGGAGACCCAGTACACCTTTGTGTCGTTATCGTAGAAAAACTTCCCGATGCCGTCCTGCCACAAATATACAAGATATCGTCTGGGGACCGTTTCACTAAACTTCGTAAGACTAAAATTTTCGCAAGTGCAAATTTAGGACCATCTGGAAATTTCAATTCATGGATTTACATTTATTGAGCATAGGCTGCAAATACAGCCTATGCTCAATAAATGTAAATCAAATAATTGTTTGCAAGAAAAGATTGTTAATGTAAAATTTACAGACTATCATAATTTTACACTTACAAACATTAAATCCAAAGTTTAGTGAAACGGCTCCCAGGGCTCAACAAATAGAGAATACAAAGGCAGCCTATTATCATCAAGTTTATCAGGCAAGTCTAGGAAATACATTGTTGAAGTTTGTAATATTCTTTGTCAAAGGAAAAACAAAAATTACCTACCTACCTACCCATGTTTTACAAGTAGGGTCGGGTTTTACATGTAGGGTCTTAAGTTTTTGTCGTCTGCTGTTTATTTTCTATTTTCCATTTTTATCATCGAAAACATGCTTTGATAGCACTTTAGAATAATTTACAACATGCTTTGACAGCACTTCAGAATCATTTCCGTTGGAAATGATTCTGAAGTGCTGTCAAACTATGTTTTTATTGAGAAATATGGCAAGATATAAAAGCTACAGCAGACGACAATTGTTGTCTGTAGCGGTCGAAGGGTTAATTTCAGTCCAATAAATCCTCTTTTTGTCAAGAACATCAAATCTGGTACAATGCTACCTCTCTACAAACAGTTTCACAATGGCTGTTGTAGACAGGTGGTTGTTATAGAGGTGGTTGGTGGTTGGTGGTGGTTGGCGTAGGGACGTTACAACTACAATTTTAGTGCCAATTTCGTTCACCGACACACAGATTGTACAATGGTAGTCATGGTAACTGACTGACCTGACTCAAATCGTTTTTCTGGTCCTTCTTGCCGCCACAGGTCCACACCAAGTCGCGACGCCCGAGACAATCATCCCAGGAGTATAGTTCGGCCCGGCCTGGCTTCAGGTTGTGGTTCTTCTTCACTACGCTAATATAAGAACAGAGCTCCAGATAAGTTGCGTATTGTTTTAGCAGAATACGCACTGATTATCAAAAGTGAGAGTACAAAATACTCTGACACACCAAAGTGAAAATATGCATTGATTTTCAAATTGAGTAGTGAAAATACCGTGATAAAGTTGAAAATTTACTTCGTTGAGCTGAAAAAAATTGCTTTTTGCAGCTCAAATAAGTGAATTTTTAAATTTGTTTTATTTTTTATCATTTGTTCCCTATTTAATATTAAAGGAAGAAAATCAATAATACATTTGTAAAAGTAAAATATGCATTGAATTTGAAATCTGGGGGTATAATACTCTATAGGTATAAAAATTATCTGGAGCTCTGTAACAAGGACTGACATGGCTATAATCAGTCAGGGACGTAATACAGGGGATATATAGGCTTAAATATGTCACAAGCCATGTGATTTTGTACCTACGGACATCGGCGTAATTTCATTAAGTACATTTACAAAATTTACAATATTTTTTCATAAATAAAATCAAAAGTTGACAAAATTTACATGCATAATTATATTCTTCGCCAGAGGCTCGGGCATAAATTGTGCGCGACTCGTTTCATAAATATCATATCAAATGGAAACTCATTTGAGATCCTCTATATGTGACTATGTACATAAATAGAGACTACCTATGTACATAAATCTATATGTGACTATGTACATAAATAGAGACTACCTATGTACATAAATCTATATGTGACTGTACATAAATAGAGACCACCTATGTACATAAATCTATATGTGACTATGTACATAAATCTATATGAGACTATGTACATAAATCTATATGTGACTATTTATGTACATAAATCTATATCTGACTATGTACATAAATCTATATGTGACTGTACATAAATAGAATAAACTTGCAGAAATCACGAATCAACTAATTACACGATGACTACGACGTCCGACGATCGACGATATTTTTTTTCTTTTCTCGATTTTTTAAATATTTTTTTTTGGATCCACGAGAGACCCGCGTTATAATGGAGATCGCGCTATACGCGACCGCGTTATAATGGAGCTGCAGTGTACTCACCTCTGGCAGAAGTTGATGTCGCAGTTGTCTGTGTGGTTGATCAGCAGCACGGCCGCCATTCCTGTCCGGTACGCTGTGAAGGTCGTTAGCAACGCAGCCTCCGACTCCTGGCACTCAACGTTGATCCCGCCAAACTGAAGGAAACATGAACAATCGGTGAACGCTGTCTGTTCCACGTTTTTCTGCCGTCGAACTTTTGGCTATTAAACACATTAAATCTAAAAAATATTTAAAAGTAAGTACCTTTTCATCAATAACAAAAAAGTCACCCTCACCAAAAAAAATTGTTTGATGAAATTCCATCAAATATTGATTTTATTGCGAAAAAAACGATTTTCCTATGAGAATTTAACATGGGGAGTCAATTTACACATTTTTCGTTTTTTGATCCTAAAAGAACAAAAAACAAAAAAATTTGGAAATTGACTCCGAAACCTGGCGAGATAGCTTGAAAATGATGTAATTAAGAAAACAAGTTAGATTTTGAAAATTGGTCCACAAATAAAAAAATATTTAAAAACAATCTATTTTTAGCCCCCATGTTAAATTCCCATAGGAAAATCGTTTTTTCGCAATAAAATCAATATTTGATGGAATTTCATCAAATAATTTTCTTTGGGGACATTGACTTTTTTTGTACTCCCACTTTCGATAATCAATGCGTATTCTGCTAAAATAAGTGTGTAAAATATGCCAATACAAGCATTATCTGGAGCTCTGATGTTAGAAATGTACTGGTAGCCATTTTTTATTTTCTATCTAATATATCAAAGTGCAATTGATTGCTTGACTAACGTACAGATTAACAGCTTGTCTGGTGGAGGTGCTACATAAGACACGCAATGCGATTTTGTACCTTCGGACATCGGACACCGGACATCTGCGTAATTTGATTAAATACTTTTACAAAATTTACAATATTGTTCATAAATAAAGTAAAAAGTTGACAGAATTTTCACAGTACATGCAGAATAATTCCGTATGTACTCTGAAAATTTTCTCAACTTTTGACGGCAATTACAAAAAAATATTGTAAATTTTGTAAACTTATTTCATGAAATTATGCATATGTCCGAAGGTATAAAATCTAATAGCGTGTCTCATATATTGTGGGGTTATGTATTCACCTCGTTATCCAGCCTCATGAGTGTCGTGTGGGGTTTGTTGTAGCGGAAGTGACCGGTACAGATTTCCGTGTCCAGGAACTTCGCCTTCATCACCATATCCTTCCCGGACAACGTCGGCCACAACGGCAAACACTGTAATACACAGGTATGGTTACAGGTAACACAGAGACATTTGTAAATCTGAGAAAGAAATAAATGTGTAGCATAAGTTTCCTAATATAGTATTTCAAAACATCAAAGGAAAAATCCTAAATTCCCAAACTCTATCTGACATGTTTGGCCCAATCTGAAGTCCAACTCTATCTCACACATTTGGCCCAATCCGAACACCAACCCTATCTGACATGTTTGGCCCAATCTGAAGTCCAACTCTATCTCACGTGTTTGGCCCAATCCAAACCTCAACCCTATCTCACCTGTTTGGCCCAATCCGAACCCCACACCTATCTCACCTGTTTGGCAGGCAGGTCGATCCACTCACTGTCACCGGACACCTCCTTACACAACATGGGCAGGGATGAGGAGTTCACCAGCATGTAGTACGGAGTTAAAGTCACGATCTTTGTCAGCCCCGGACTCGACAGGATGATGCTCACACCCACCTATATATATATAACAGTGTTTCCCAATCAATCTATATACACAATAGTGTTTCCCAATCAACCTGTATAAACAACAGTGTTTTCCAATCAACCTATATATAGAACAGTAACTGCTCACACCCATCTATATTGCGTGGAAACAAAATTACAGAAAAGCCACGGAAGCGGTGTCGTGCCTGCCTCAGCAGGCACGACACCGCTTCCGTGGCTTTTCTGTAATTTTGTTGCCGATGCATTTGACCAAAACATGATCATGGGTATGTGCTAAAGTCAGCATCACAAAAACTGTCTGAGAAGTGGATGTTTAAAATACGCAAAAGTTCAAGTTTGAAGACAATATTTTGACCAAAAAAATGACTAATTGTTTCCACAACCATGTGAAGGTCAAAATGGTCAAGGTGATGTTAATGGCAGCATGATTGTGTTCCAAATGCTTACATGTATCAAGTGTCCATCAAGTAATATTAATGTTATACAATGAAGAAACTTGTACAAACTTTGGACGCAATCAATGGCTAAGTGTTTCTGCAAAAAAAGGTTAAGATCATGTTAATGGAGGTATGGGTGTGTTCCAGATGCTCACATGTATCAAGTGCCCAACTATTGAAGCAATCCATCAAGTAATATTAAAGTTATACCATGATGAAGAAGCTTGTACAAACTTTTTGACGCAAACAAAATGGTCAAGAGTTTCCGCAAAAATATGAAGGTAACTAGAAAATGTGTTCATAGAACACGGATGCCCCACATATCGCTTTGATAATAAATGAGGCCAAATTCCAAGTCAATTTTTTTTTTTACCTAAGCGTTAAAGTTTTTGAAGCACCAATTATGTGACCTTGACCCTTGACCCTGGGCTTGGCGGGGGCAGGACAAACGTGGATTTGGCACAGGGCAGTAGAGGACCATTAGAGCAATGCGTATATGAAGTATGAAGCTGATCCGTGGAAGGGAACAGAAATTATAAGATATTTACCCGAGCGTTAACGTTTTTGAAGCACCAAGTATGTGACCTTGACCCTGGGCTTGTCGGGGGCAGGACGAACGGATTTGGCACAGGGCGGTAGAGGACCATTAGAGCAATGTGTATATGAAATATGAAGCAGATCAGTCGAAGGATGAAGAAATTATGAGACATTTATCCCGAGCGTTAAAGTTTTGTGACGGACGGACGGACGGACGGACGGACAGACAAGGGTAACACTAAATGCCCCCTCCACTATCGTGGTGGGGCATAAAAAAGGTCAAGGTCATGTTAATGACGGCATGAGTGTGTTCCCAATGCTCATATGTATCAAGTGTCCAAATATTGAAGCAATCTGTCAAGTAATATTAAAGTTATACCATAATGACGAAACTTATACAAACTTTTTGACATTTCGACAACGACGACAGAAAAAAAGTGCTAAAGCTGGCGCGACAAAAACTAGAGCAACGAGACTATGAACAATAGGCAACTCGCATAGGGTTGTAAACAGCAAGGCAACTCGCATAGGGTTGTAAACAGCAAGGCAACTCGCATAGGGTTGTAAACAGCAAGGCAACTCGCATAGGGTTGTAAACAGCAGGGTGACTTGTTGATATATTTGGAGACATTAGTTTGACTTTGACTCAAACTAGTAGGATGTTGCCAAATGTTTGAATTGTGTGTCCCATCAACTGAACTATGCACTTATGTATCTATCAACTGAACAATATATAGTGGATCTTACATGAGTGGTAACGATTTAACCCATTTCATGCTGAGGATACGCTATTTTGTTTGTGAAAAATCGTAAATATTTACTTTATATGAGCTCATAAATATATGTTGTGACCACCATTTGAACCGTCTCGTCGAGACGGTTCAAATGAGTGGTCACAACATATACTTCAATGGAAATGATTCTAAAATGCTGCCAAACCATGTTTTTACTGAGAGAAAAGACAAAATATGAATTAACAGCAGACTATTTTCGGTTCCTGCATTCTAAGGGCTAAGGATGAAACCCATTGTTAAATGTACCCTTCGCATACTCCCAACAAACCGCCCAATATTGTACATGAATACACATAGATGTACCTTGTAGTTGCGGGTCTTGTTTTTGCTCTGCACGGTACCGGAACTGCCAACCACGTCCAGTGAGAACTTGTCTGACCAATCACCGTCCGCGATCTTCAACGCAGCCTACGGAGACACAAACTGGACAATAGAATGGCAGCCAATGGAATCGCATTCAAACTGGTTTAACCCTTTCACCCCTAATTAACTGGAATGGAATTTGATATGTTAATTTTGCAATTAATCCAACTGTCACAAAATCAATTTCAGACACGTCCATTTATAAAAAGGTTTTTGTTCTCAAAAATATGAAAATTACTTGCAAAATGTGCAGATCCTGATCAGCCAGCTCGTCACGAGCCAGCTCATCTGAATCTACGCTGTTTGCTCATACCACTAGCTATACAGGCATGTGGTGTTGAAAGGGTTAACATGGTTAAACAGTATTTATTTAGAATTCATTTACATATACATGTACAAGACAAATTGCATGCAGGATCTGAAACTAAGATGGAATAGTGTATATACAATCACCTCCCACATTGACAATACTATTAGCATTTACCAGAGCTCCAGATAAGCTGCGTATTTGCGTAAATACCCAATTAAAATTGCCAAAAAACCCAATTGAAATCATAAGTAGTGAGTATCAAAAAGCAATGAAAAATTTGTGGTATCTTTATCATGCTACAGAAAACAATAAACAGACCACACATATAGCATATTTTCTTATTTTACCATGAAAACACATCTTTGTATTTCATTAGAATTGCTAATGAAATACCAAGATGTGTTTTCATTTAGAAGCAAATTATTCAATAAATTCAATAAGTGCGGTCTGCTGATGTGTAAACAGTAGTGTGATTCTATTTTACACAATTAAAATTTTGAAATACCCAATTGCTTCAGAAATGATGGAGTGACAATCCTCAATTACTAATTCCTTATCTGGAGCCCTGGTTTACGTTATTTGTGGTAACTTGATGCATTATTCTAAATGTTCTGATTGACATGTAATAACATGGCAGAATCGATAATGGTTATGAAGGAGTGAAGGGTTGATTTTGTTTCTTTGTTTTTTGTTGGGGTTTAACGGCCTATCGACAGTTAAGGTCATTTAAGGCCGGGTCAATGGGTTTAGTACTAAATCCCATATAGTACCTGTACAAATGGGGGGAAAAATCCCAAAAACATGAAATCTATATATTCAGTCCTGAAAAAAAATTAATACTGATCTGATGCCAGGTCCTCGCCACACCAGAATCATTTGGCCCCCTCCCAAAAGCAATAAGATCAGTAATAATCTTACTACTTTTACAATGGGCAATAACCCAACAAAAGAGCCAAAGATAAAAACTTACCCGAGGGCCAAACCAAGCATATTGTGATACCTATAACGAGGAACCCCTACCGTTAATTTACACCATCACGTTCGCCCGACCAACCACCTACGAGTGAAGGGTTGAACGTAACCTACAAATTGACCAACAGTACGGGTTCTGTATTACTGTCATACTCATACTGGTATGTCTATTAGTATTAATAAATCAACGAGGCAACATGTCTTTCAAACTTACCATTAGAAGAGACAGTACAACATACACATTAAAGGTACACATTTTTGTCATTATTTTCTTTATTTCTTCTCGAAAGTATATGTTGTTACCACTCATCTGAACCGTCTCAACGAGACGGTTCAGATGAGTGGTAACAACATATACTTTTAAGAAGAAATGAAATAAAGAACAAAAATTTTGACGGTTCAGATGAGTGGTAACAACATATACTTACCATTAGAAGACTGTACAACATACACATTAAAGGTACATGCCCACTCAGTAGGCACAAACTGTTCTTTATATCAGATACATCATCTGGGACATTTTCTGGCAAAATAAACATTCATTCACCATTATCCCACGTATTGATTGGCATTATTATACATTTTATATCAGATATAAATTTCCACACTTATATCAGGGGTGATAACCGTGTTTCCTTAAATTGTTTACGGACATTACCATTTAATCTCTGTATTTATTGTTTGATGTGCAATAATCATACTTTTTTTCAGGTGACATATTTAATTAGCATAAATAATTAAACAAGAGGGCCATGATGGCCCTAATTCGCTCACCTGACTCAATGAACACCAGAGGAGAATGTGACATTGAGTTCATGTGTTTTAAAAAAAATTGTGCTATTTTTAAATGGCGGTCATCTTCGATTAAGCGATGACTCCTTTTACCGAATCTGAAAATGTTTCACCCAAGGATCTTAACTTCCTATGAAGTTTGGCCAGCATCAGCCATGTGGTTCCTGAGAAAAAGACGTTCAAAATCTCGAATAAATAGACCTTTTGGATCATGAATGTTATAATCATCTGATTCCGACAAAAATAAAATTTGACCCCACGGGCCACGCCCATTTTTGACCCCGGGTCACCATTTTCACAAATTTGAAAGACCATTGTACATCGATAATTCCTACCAAGTTTCGTCGAAATCCGGCTAGCGGTTCATGAGAATAAGATTTTTTAAGAATTTATGCGATTTCTAGACGGTAGCCATCTTGGATTAGCGATGACCTCCATTTTAACAAATCTGAAAAGGTTTCACACATGGACCATAAATTTTAAGTTTGGTTACCATGGGCCAAGCGGTTCATGTGAAGAAGAATTTTGAAATCTCTAATAAAAGAACGACGTTATGACATTTCGGCGGTCATCTTGGATGACATAACAATCCGATTTCGACAAACAATGTACCAGAGTGATCACCTCTTTGATACCTTCGATTTGATATATAACATGACCATATTCGGTCAAAAATAAAATTTGACCCCAATTTGACCCCACGGGCCACGCCCATTTTTGACCCCGGGGTCACCATTTTAACAACCTTGAAAGAGCATTGTACATCGATCATTCCTACCAAGGTTCATCGAAATCAGGCTAGTAGTTCATGAGAAGAAGATTTTTAAAGAATTTATGCTATTTTTAGACAGCGGCCATCTTGGATTAGCGATGACCTCCATTTTAACAAATCTGAAAAGGCTTCACCCATGGACCATAACTTTTAAGTTTGGCTACCATGGGCCAAGCGGTTCTTGTGAAGAAGAATTTTGAAATCTCTAATAAAAGAACGACCTTTTGACCTTTCGGCGGCCATCTTGGATGACATAACCATCCGATTTAGACAAAAAATGCACTAGAGTGATCGCTTCATTGATACCTTCGATTTGATATATGGCATGACCATATTCGGTCAAAAATAAAATTTGACCCCACGGGCCACGCCCATTTTTGACCCCGGGGTCACCATTTTAACAACTTTGAAAGAGTATTGTACATCGATCATTCCTACCAAGTTTTGTCGAAATCCAGTTAGCGGTTCTTGGGAAGAAGATTTTTTGAAGAATTTGTGCTATTTTTAGACGGCGGCCACCTTGGATTACGCAATGACGTCATTTTAACAATTTTGTAATCCCCCTACCTAAGGACCATGACCATGAAGTTTGGTGACTATAGGCCCAATCGTTACCGAGGAGAAGACGTTTGAAAATGTTCACGGACGACGACGACGGACGACGGACACATTGCGGTAACAATAGCTCACATGACCTTCGCTCAGGTGAGCTAAAAATATCATGCCTCATTTGCATATTAAAATAGCCGGATACCACGGCGAGTCACTATCAATAAAATAAATATTACTAAATGATTATATCTGTATGGCTGGCACTTGTAAGTTTTAGACTTGGTGGCATAGTGACACAATTATGCACTCATTTAATTCCTATAAAGAACATGTTTTACCAACTGAGTGGGCATGTACCTTTAATGTGTATGTTGTACTGTTCTAATGGTAAGTATATGTTGTTACCACTCATCTGAACAGTCTCAATTTTTGTTCTTTATTTCATTTCTTCTTAAAAGTATATGTTGTTACCACTCATCTGAACCGTCTCGTTGAGACGGTTCAGATGAGTGGTAACAACATATACTTTCGAGAAGAAATAAAGAAAATGATGACAAAAATGTGGGCATGTACATTTAAGCAATAATATGGAAAACATAAGCTCAAAAGTCAGCCATTAGAATAGCAAATACATATATGCCATTTAAATAGAATAACAATAATATAGCATTCAAACTACCCCAATACAGTTGTTAACATGCTAAAACTGTATACACCATGGAATAAGGAGGGTTTCTGTAAAATATATATACAATTGAATCAACCTTGCACGTTATTAATAGTGTACAATTACTCCACTAGCCGAATTAACCATTGGAAATGATTCTCAAGTGCTGTCAAACCATGTCTTTATTGAGAAATTGCCAATTTCTACCCTTAACCCTTACACCGCTATCTTAATTTTTTGTCGTTTGTTTTCATTTTTCATTTTTATCATCAAAAACATGATTTGACAGCACTTTAGAATCATTTCCATTGGAAATGATTCTGAAGTGCTGTCAAACCAAGTTTTTATTGAGAAATAAGGTAGGATATAAAAGCAACAGCGGACGACAATTGTTGTGTGTAGAGGTCTAAGGGTTAACTATGAGCTAACTAACTAACATCACCAAAGAGATGGCAAAACACAAACTCTAGTACAATAACTATACAGAAATATGGCACTATAGTAGTTTTCGATATTTCACTCTTGTATCACTTCATACTGACCATGCTATTGTATGTTGGTTGTTTGTTTGTTTGCTAATTGGTGTTTAACAGCCTATCAACATCTACGGTTATGTAAGGCCGGGCATACGGGTTCGATTCCATTTTAACCTGCTGCATTGGGGGGGGGGGGGGGAATCCCAAGATCAGAACGGAATATTTACATCGAGAAAAAATATATTCAGCCCTGTAATTAGAATAACCTGACATGGTGCCATGTCCATACCACACCAAAGTCATTTGGCCCCTTCCCCTACAATAGGATTATGAATAATCGTACTGCTCACATAAGGGGTATAACCAGATTCAACTGTCACATACAAAATGCCAAAATGTCGAAGACACGGAAATCGATTCTTCGTAAAAACGACAGAAGTTTGGGCGAAAATACAAATGCAGCTTAACAAGACGCGTTTGATGCGCCATATTTCATCAAAATCCGTTACGTAATAAGGACACTATAAAAGAATACGTACTTTGAATTGGTACTTGTTGTTGTTATTAATACCACGGGATCATACACCTTGATATTGAACACAAGACTAAGAGCTAGTGCCTTTGAAATGTTCACATTTGTAACACAGAGACCAGCTAAGCGGATGAACAACAATATCAATATACAAATTAAACTAATAAGAGCCAGAAAAAGCAGAGGCTCACATATACCCCAGCTGTCACACGGATGCCACATGGAAAGTTCATGCAAACACAGCCGAAACATTTCTAAGTCAGTTCCAGATGGCTGCATGGATGGGTGATAAAATAAACACCATTACAACCATACCAACCATAAATATTTGGACACTCTTTGTCAAGGAAAATTACCGGGCATCATTAGAATCTTTACGGTATAATTGTTTGCCAGAATAAATGGTGTCCGAATATATATGTTGATTATGGTATATGCCTTTCAACATGTTCAATGTCATAAGCGTAAACAACTAAGATCCTTGTATGTCACATGGCTGGTTGATACGGAGCCCCGCATTGAATTTATTTATTAATTCGTTCAGACGAAATAACAATTTGTTCCCTCGAATTAACAATTCGTACCCTCGATATTAACAATTCGTTCCCTCGAATTAACAATTCGCTCCCACAATATAACAATTTGTTCCCTCGAATTAACATCGTTCCCCAGAAATGACAATTCGTTCCCTCAATTTAACAATTCGTTCCCTCAATTTAACAATTTGTTCCCTCAAATTAACAATTCGTTCCCACGAATTAACAATTCGTTCCCGTGGGAATGAATTGTTATTTCGTGGGAACGAATTAATAAAAAAAAAAGAATTCTACGCCCCCTGAGGGGCTCCGTAGGTTCATACTGACAATAATTTCTCAGTATTTTATTTACATTGTATCTGTTGTAATGAAGCAAATTTAAAAAAAACACTCAAATCAATGAAATCCTTGTTATGCCATGATGTATTTGTTTGTTGTTTATTGGTGTTTAACGGCCTATCAACAGGTAAGGTCATGTAAGACAGGGCAAACGGGTTCGATCCCATTTTAACCTGCTGCATTGGGGGGAAAATCCCAAAATCAGAACGGAATATTTACATCGAGAAAAAATATATTCAGCCCTGAAATTAGAATAACCTGACCTAGTTCCAGGTCCATACCACACTAAAGTCACTTGGCCCCTTCCCCTAACCCTTCACTATGCTGAATTAAATGTGGTCGTCTGTTGGAAATGTTTTCTTTCCAATATTTCTCTACAAAAATCTGGTTTTGACAGCACATGAGAATCGTCTCCAGTGGAGACGATTCTCATGTGCTGTCAAAACCAGTTTTTTGTTAAGAATCAAAGCAAAAATGAAAAACGGCAGACAGCAATTTCCGTTAACAGCGTAGGAAGGGTTAAAATAGGATTACGAATAATCGTAATACATGTACTCACATAAGGAATATAACCAGATTCAACTGCCACATACAAAATGCCAAAAACGTATGTGAGGGCCAAACCAGGTCTCCCGTCGGAATTCCGGTAAGGATGTACCCCGATCGTTAAATTTACCGATCGCATTCTTCCACCTGCCACCCACATGCCGTAATGCAACTCATTTCATAAATGTGATATGACATACATGTAATAACACCCGGAGAGATTTTGATTGGTTGGCCGCATCACCCTAATTAAGTATTGATATTATGAAAAAAGTGAAAGGGTTTAACGTCCCACCAACAGCGAAGGTCATAATGGAGACGGGATCACAGTGTAAGGTCTCATCCGACAGACCAGCGGGATGGAAATACTATGAAAGTCTGTTGTAGCCCAAGGCGAGGTTTGAACCCACAACCTCCGGATTGGAAGTCAGGTGTTCTAACCCCTCGGCCACAACCCATCCCTATTCATATTATGAATTAACGTTATGTCATATGAATAAAATGGAGACGTTCCAAATGACGTCCAACAAAGCAACATTTGTTTGCCTTTAAAAGCATCAGTGGCAATCACTGAAATTGTTAGAATGTGCTCCAGTTTGATAATACGAAGTGCTTACAAAGAACAGGAACCACTAACATGGCATGTTCGTAAGCGCAAAATGATGATAGTCTGTAAATTTCACATCAACAATGTTTTCTTGAACACAATTATTGGATTTACATTTATTGAGCATAGGCTGCATATTTCCAGACGATCTTAAATTTGCACTTACGAACATTTCAGTTTTCGCAGCTTAGTGAAACGGGCCCCAGGACCCTATAATATGGCATATGTGTAGTAGGTATATTGCTAGTATTAAAACTATTTTTCTCTGTGGAGATTTCCAACTAGTGCACAAATAGTCAATGGTATCGTCTCACTGAAACAAATCGGAAATCTCCAAGTCATGTCATAAGCAAAAGTTGTTTGCATTTGAAATGAGATTCACAAAACTTGTTAGCAATTTTGCATAAATTGTGTGCGACTATTTTCAGTAATCTTGTATCAAATGGAAACTTGTTTGAGATCCTCTATATATCATTTGCATAAGCAGAATAACTGTATAGACACCCTGTAGCGAGATCACATGACATATTCCACGACCCTCAATGCAGAGCTCCAGATAAGGTGCGTATTGGTGTATTTTACGCATTTATTTTAGCAAAATACGCATTGATTATCAAAAGTGGGAGTACACAATACTCACAGAAATGTGAAAATACGCATTGGTTTTCAAATTGAGTTGTGAAAATACTGTATAAAGTTGAAAATTTACTAAGTTGAGCTGTAAAAATCAAACTTTGTTTGCTTTTTGCAGCTCAAATAAGTGAATTTTTTAATTTATCACGTGTTCCCTATTTAATAAGGAAGAACATCAATAATACATTTGTAAAATTACAATACGCATTGATTTTGAAATATGGGCGTATAGTACTTTTTATCTGGAGCTCTGCCTCAATGAAGACGTGACCCCCACACTTTCCGTGACTGACCCGCACTGAAGACCTGACCCCACAAATCTGTGTGACATTGACCTTCAATCAAGCCATCCTTGTTACCACAGCAAGCCAATGCAATTGCAGTTTTCAGCTCAATGTGCAAATCGGGAGCCTACGGAGCCCCGCAGGGGACGAATAATTCTTATTAATTTTTTTATTAATTCGTTGCCACGAAATAACAATTCTTTCCCACGAAATAACAATTCGTTCCCTCGATTTAACAATTCGTTCCCTCAATTTAACAATTTGTTCCCTCAATTTAACAATTCGTTTGCTAAATCGTGGGAATGAATTGTTATATAGTGGGAACAAATTGTTAATTCGAGGAAACAAATTGTTAAATTGAGGGAACAAATTGTTATTTCGTGGAATCCATGTCCCCTGAGGCACTCCGTAGGTTCAATGTCAGAAACCATACAGCAAATGTTTGTAGAGCCATAAAAAGAAAAGAAAAACATTCACATTTACGACTACATGGCCTTAAAATACTGAACGTTTGCTATTTTCTTTTTTTCTCTCTGCTCTCACCAAAACATGTAAGGATATCATCTTCACGTGCTGCTATATGGAGAGAAGTAAATATTTGGTGAATAACATAAATAAATCACTCCCAGCCGTTAAGTGCTAAAGCTTGGTAAAGCACAACTGCATACACTGTGCCTGCGTCAAGCTGCCATGTTACATGGTAATGCGTCAGTCTATGTTAACCCAACCCAACACTCAGCAAACCCGGTCAGGGGAATCTGGGGGCCGTTTCACTAAACTTTGTACGACTAAAATGTTCGTACATGTACGTGGAAAATTATGATAATCTGTAAATTTCACATTAACAATGTTTTCTTGTAAACAATTATTGGATTTACATGTATTGAGCATAGGTTACATAGGCTCAATAAATGTAAATCCATCAATTGAAATTTCCAGACGATCCTAAATTTGTACTTATGGACATTTGAGTCGTACGAAGATAAGTGAAATGGGCCCCAGTTATCAAGAGCCAGTATTGGGTAATGCTCTCACTGTGCAGGTAATCTGACAGGTTAATTAACCCTTTCACCCCTAAGTAACTGGAATGGAATTTGATTTGTTAATTTTGCAACCAATCCAATGGTCACAAAATGATTTTCAGACTAGTCCTTTTATGAACATGGCGTGTTTTTGTTCTCAAAAATATGGAAATTACTTGCAAAAAGTGCAGATCCTGATGAGACGGCTCGTAATTAGCCGGCTCATCTGGATCTACACTGTTTGTTAATACCACTATACAGGCCTGTAGTGTTGAAAGGGTTAAACATGCATAGAATGCTCCCCAACCTCCTTATCAGGTGTCACTATGAGGATTCTGGTACAAGCTGAAGAAAATAGGTAGTCCTGACACTTTAAACCCTGGTGAAAGACCAGTTATTCCTCGTGTTAACCCTTTCAACACCACATGCCTGTACAGTGGTCTTGGCAAACAACTGTTCCTGTTATGATCAGACTTGAAGGATGAATTATCAAAGGTTAAATACAAAACACTTGTTACTTAATTGATACAAGGTGAAAGGTTAACCAAAAACTATTACTCTTTGACTTGAATACCATCGTGACATACCTGCAGGAAAGGTAGTGGAGCCACAATGCCATATAACATGTTACTCTATATGTTCGGCACTGTAAATATTATCAACACTAAAGATAATACAGCAAAACCTCTCTTAACCGGACAAACTGGGAGGTCCCCAGGGTATCCGGTTTAGAGATGTTCCACTGTAAACATGTTACTTTATATGTTCGGCACTGTAAATGTTATCAACACTATATATACTAGTATATGTCATTAAAGCACAGCATCACTAGAAAATCTGGTGCATGTACAATATGAAAATATAATGGCAATTTGAGAACAGTTAGCAATTTGTTTAAATATGCTGGCACAAATATATGTAGTGACTAATCTCAACTAAGGCATGGATTGTAACCCCTGCTTAATGTAAAGGTCAACTTCACTCATGTAAAGAATAAATTCACAGCAAACTGTGATTACCACAGAAATCACATTTGAAGTAAAGTACTAACAGTTTATATGTTTGTGTGTTATCAACAAATCCCAAAAATCGACCGCGGATGCCCTGTACCTGGGTAAGGGTAAGGTAAGGTGCGTAATTTGGGAAGAAATTTCTTATTTCTCCATCAAAAATGGCAAGTTGGGAGTGCTTTATAATCGTCTCAATGAGACGATTCTAAAGGACACACAACTTGTCATTTTTTGGTGGAAAAATAACTAAAATTTCCCACAAAGTTGAACAAATTACGCAGCTTAACTCATTTCAGTCTAAGGATATGATATTTTTTCTTGAAAAAATCTCATTATTTTGTTTATTCCTCGATAAAGGTATATGTTGTTACCACTCGTTTGAACCGTCTCATCGAGACGGTTCAAACGAATGGTAACAACATATACTTTCGAAGAGAAATAAGGAAAATAGCGATTTTTTCTCTCTGAAGTTTCATACTACTATAAGTGTATCCCATCTGTTAAGGTTAAATATCACAATTACATGTATTAAATATTGACCATCTGAGGTGAAAGGGCACGACAATAATTCATTTTATTGAGTGAATGGCAGCCATTACTGAATCATGATCAGTCAAATGCTGTAAAAGAAGTTTGTTTTGAACCACAATTTCACAAAATCAACTCAAATTATGTAAAAGAAGTTTGTTTTGAAACACAAATTCACAAAAACAACTCAAATTCTGTAAAAGAAGTTTGTTTTGAACCACAAATGCACAAAATCAACTCAAATTCTGTAAAAGTTTGATTTGAACCACAAATTCACAAAATCAACTGAAATTCTGTAAAAGAAGTTTGTTTTGAACCACAAATTCACAAAATCAAATACAATTCTGTAAAAGAAGTTTATTTTGAACCACAAATTCACAAAATCAACACAGAATTGCACCCAGTCGAAGTGACCCACCAAGAGACTGAGACAATAAGTTGACTGTCGAGGCTTAAATGAAGATAACAATGGATTCACCTCCGATCCACCACCAGTAGCCTATTTCACCAACATGGCAAAGTATACTTATCTAGTAAAGTATACTTTGAGGGAGACATTTTGAATTTAAGGATGAATTCATTACTTTTTATTATGCTGAATTTATTGCATTATCACAGCCATTTTGGCTGTGCTAATATAATACATTCAGTATATACTTCTGCATACTTTGAATCATCAAATATATGCAGTGGTTGGTTCTATATGAATAATGCATTTTGGGAAAAATAAAATATTACTCCCTCAAAGTATACTTTGCTAGATAAGTATACTTTGCAATGTTGATGAAATCGGCTACTGAAGAACTGTACATACCATTATAGGTATTGAAGATGGACAAAGGAAACAGCAAACAAAAACTTCCGGTACACGTCCATGTGACCAGACCTTATATGATGACAAACTTTGCAAAAACGATTGAGACAATTTATGCAAATGATGTCAAAATTAGGTGAAAACGTCAATGCAAATTGGCAATTATATTGCACCATTACTCGTGAATGTTAGCAATTTCACACACTATTTCGGACCGAGTGAAGCAATCAGGCTTATGGTCATTACCAACAGTGTAAATCCTGGTATTCCTCGGCATCTGGCCAGGGTCTCCACTGTTAACCGTTCTGTCAATGGCAGCCGTAATGCTTCTAACAAACACATAGATCTTTATCTGACTGTAGCAGTGTGCTAGCATATCTGTAGTCGATTTCACCAAAATTACAAAGCATACTTATCTAGCAAAGTGTACTTTGAGGGAGTAATCATTTATTTTTCCCGAAATGCATTTAAATTTCATATAGAACTAACGACTGCATATATTTGATGATTAAAAGTATGCAGAATCATTATATTGAATTAATAACATTATCACAGCCAAAATAGCTGTGATAATGTAATAAATCCAGTATAATAACAATTAATAAGTTTATCCTCAAATTGAAAATTTCTCCCTCAAAGTGTACTTAGCAAGATAAGTATACTTTGCAATGTTGATGAAATAGGCTACAGGAACGGGAATGACTACATTTCTCCAGTCAGACATTACTTATTTAACCTACATGTATTTTCACAATCAATTTCAGCAAAAGGTGTCGTGTCATAACTTGAGACTTGTCATCTCAGAGTTGAGCTCATAAAGAAGCTTATTAATGTGAGAGCTAGTTGAGGCTAGTCGATACTACTGTCTGTTCCACTTTTTCCCGCCGACAAACTTTTGGCTATTAAACACATTAAATCTAAAAAATGTTTAAATGGAAAGTACTTTTTCACCAATAAAAAAAAGTCAACCTCCCCAATTTTTTTTTTTTTTATGAAATTCCATCAATTGATTTAATAGAGAAACAATAATTTTCCTATGGGAATTTAACATGGGGGAAAAAGGCGGGAAATGTGGTGGAGAAGTAAAAAAAACACACAAAAAAAATGGAAATTGACTCCGAAACATGGCTAGATAGCTTGGAAATGATGAAACTAAGGAAACAAAAGTTAGATTTTTTGTTATTGATGAAAAAGTACTTACATTTAAATATGTTTTGGATTTAACGTGTTTAATGCCAAAAGTTTGTCGGCAGCAAATGTGGAACAGACAGTAGTTGTGAGGTAAGTTGATGCACGTTGAGGCTAGGTACGTCTTACCGAGTGGCCATGGTGGGGAAAACATCCTCGGAATATCTGACAGTATACACCCAAATACGTCACAGAAAACAGGGCAAAATGACAGGAAACGGTTACAATTCAGATTCAGAGCTCCAGTTAAGCTGCGTAATTTGACCAACTTGGGGTAAAATTTTGTTATTTCTTCTTCAAAATTGGCAAGTTGGGAGTCCTTTTGAATCATCTCATTGAGACGATTCTAAAGCACTCCCAACTTGCCATTTTTATGGAGAAATAAGAAATTTACCTCCAAATTACGCACCTGAACTGGAGCTCTGAAGTTACTAACAGCCTAGCAACAGTGAAGAAGACACAAAAGAAGAGATATTGGATATAAATTTGTAATTTCATATGTATGTTGTTGAATAAGCAATGAAATACCTGACGAAAGCTTGTGTTTTTTTCTCCAACTAATACTGCATACACAGAGGTGCCATCGTTTAACCTTAATTAATCTTAAATTAGATTATCTTTTCGCTAAATTAAGTTAGCCTATGGTTGTTTCTGAGCACGTCTACAAGTTTAATGCGAGTCTGCTTACTGACGTTTGACAGTCAGTAAGTTTCATGTACACACATTATTTGACGACACGCACACATGTGTATCGTACCTGGCTATGATTAAATAAAGAGAAACTTTGTTAGTTAGTTCATTTAATTGTTAACCCTTAGACCGCTACATACAACAATTGTCGTCTGCTGTTGCTTTATATCGCGCCTTATTTCTCAATAAAAACATGGTTACAGCACTTTAGAATCATTTCCAATGGAAACGATTCTAAAGTGCTGTCAAACCATGTCGGAAATGAGTTAACATGCACAACAACATAAATATATTTACATATAAATGACTATAAAAAACTATTCCTAAAATAAAGCAAGAAAACAAACATTAATTATACAAGTACATACAGCAGGGCTCCAGATAAGGTGAATATTTGCGTAAATACCCAATTAAAATTGCCAAAAACCTAATTGAAATCAGAAAGTGAGTATTAAAAAGCAATGAAAAACGTGTGGTATCTTTATTATGCTACAGAAAATAATAAACAGACCACAAATCTATTTTCTTATTTTTCCATGAAAACACATCTTGGTATTTCATTAGAATTGTCTCTAAGGAGACAATTCTAATGAAATACCAAGATGTGTTTGCAAATAATTCAATAAGTGCGGTCTGCTGATGTGTAAACAGTAGTGTGATTCTATTTTACACAATTAACATTTTGAAATACCCAATTGCTTTATAATATTAATGATGGAGTGACAATACTCAATTACTAATTCCTTATCTGGAGCCCTGAGAAATTAATTGAAATATATTTTATACCACACACATGGTTTAGTCATTAGCACTTAACTAGAATATTTCCCATATGGCATTTTGTACCTTTGGACATCTGCTTAATTTCATAAAATTTACAATATTTTTCATAAAGTAAGTGAAAAGTTGACAAAATGTTCAGAGTAAATGCGAATATAATTCCGCATGTACTCTGATAATTTTGTCAACTTCTGATGCCATTTACGGAAAATATTGTAAATTTTGTAAACGTATTTCATGAAATTACGCAGATGTCCGAAGGTACAAAATGCCATGGTGTGTCTCATTTGTACAATGTTATGAAAACTCATTAAAGGTATACGCCCACTGAGTAGGTAATAATATTGGGAGACAGATAGTTTTGTATATTCTGTAGATATGAAATTTTCTGGCAAAATAAACATTCATTCACCATTACTCCACGCATTATTATGCATTTTAAATTAGACGTAAAATTTCCACACTGTTATCCGGGGCGATAACCGGGTTTCCTTAAAATGTTAACAGACATTATTGTTTATTATCTGTATTTATTTTTTGATGTGCAATGATCATACTTTATAATATGTCGAAAATATTATTGTTTCAGGTGACGCATTTGATTAGTATAAATAATTAAAAAATAGCATGCCTCATTTACATATTAAAATAGCCCGATACCACCGCGAGTCACTATCAGTAAAATAAATATTACTAAATGATTATATCTGTATAGCGGGCACTCGCAATTTTTAGAACTGGTGGAATAGTGACACAATTACCGTAATTACCCTAAATATTCGGACACCAATATGTGAGCAAACAGTGTAGACCCAGACCAGCCTGCTCCTGAAGGAGCAGTCTGATCAGGGTCTGCACTATTTGCCATTTTCACAGAATGCTTCGGAGGCCTCATTGGACAACATAATCAACTTGATAACTGTTTATGACACTTATAACAATTGGTTTTGGTGTCCGAATATTTAGGGTAATTACACACTTAGTTAATTCCTATAAAGAACATTAGTGCCTACTGTCAGAGTGGGCTTGTCCCTTTAACAGAGACAATGAATCCAATGATGTCTACAAGTCCTACCGTCTGTTTCACTAACCCTGACCAAATTGTACGGCCATATAGACAATGCAAAAACAATATTGCTTTTCAACAATATTAAATTTTATCAAAATTTAAGAATGAGCCTTCTTTTTATTTTGAGAAATTTGGTCAAATATTGATTTTAGTATGAAAAATTGATTTGTCTATATTAATGTAACACGAGGGGAAAGAGGTGGTGAAGCTGCAGGAGAAGTCAAAACCCAAATGTTTTTGGAAATTGACTTGAAACCTGGCTAGATAGCTTGGAAATGTTCTAACTAAGAAAACAAAAGTTAAATTGAGAAAATCGGAAATTTCTGAAATTAGAAAAATTTCCCCAAGTGAAATCCCCATAGACATGTTCACTCTGTGAAGATGTCGATGTGGGGTTTACCATGGGGAAATTAGGATCGGGATTCAATCTTACCGGAATCCCGACCAGAGATCTGGTTTTAAAAACTGGCCCTCACATACGTCTTGGCATTTTTGTATGTGCGAGTTGAATCTGGTTATACCCCTTTTGTTGAGTATTACGATTAATTGTAATCCTATACCCATTATGTGAGTATTACGATTATTCGTAATCCTATTACTTTTACGGGAAGTGACTTTACTGTGGTATGGACCTGGCACCAGTTCAGGTTATTCTAATTTCAGAGCTGAATATAATAAAGTAAGTATAATAATTATGCATACTTGTAATCATCAACTATATACAGTCGTTAGTTCTATATGAAATAATGCATTTTGGGAAAAATAAATGATTACTCCCTCAAAAAATACGTTGCGAGATAAGAAAACTTTGCAATTTTGATGAAATCGGCTGCAGGAGCTAGGCTGACCAAAATGGCCATAAGCTGGACTCAATTGCTATACGCCCCAGTCACAGTGAAATATAACGTTACCATAATGGCAATAAGCTGGACATAATTGCCAAAAGCCCCACTCATAGCATAATGTTACCTTCTTCTTGCCGAAGATTGATCCCTTCTTGAAGGAAAACATGACAATGTCCGTGTTGCTGGCCGCGCGTTCCACAGGCTCTTCCTTACCCGCCTACAAGGTCAAGGTCACACAGAGGTCAAGTGGATGTCACAGTTACAATGGTCAAGGTCACACAGAGATCAATTGGATATCAAGGTTACAAAGGGCAAGGTCACGCAGGTCAATTGGATGTCAAGGTCACAAAGAGATCAATTGGATGTCAAGGTTACAATGGTCAACGTCACGCAGAGGTCAATTGGATGTGACGGTTACAAAGGTCAAGGTCACAGAAAGGACAAATAGAGAAGAAATATCAAGCGAGTACAGAAGCCATGACACCGTGTGACGTGTCTACAAACGTCAAGGTCATGGAAAGGTTAAATTTGAAATATTACGTTCCATTTTCTAAAAGAATGACCAATAACAGTGAGCACATCGATCAATAAATATGAAACAAAAACATGCGACGTGACTTCGGAAGTGTTCAAACTAACATACTGCTGATATGCTTTGACTTTAATTAAGTTACCGGTACTCAGTAATAATGTGCTGTAACAATTTGAAATTTTGATAATTCTTAAAAATCATTTCACACAGAGGTCAGTGCTTGAAATATCATTGCATGTTCATGGCAGAAGAGTTGGGGGCCATTTCACTAAACTTTGTACAACTAAAATGTTTGTTAGTGCAAAATTATGATAGCCTGTAAATTTCACATTAACAATTATTGGATTTACATTTATTGAGCATAGGCTGCAATATGCAGCTTATGTTCAATAAATGTAAATCCATCAATTGAAATTTCCAGATGATCCTAAATTTTCACTTTAAAAACAAACATGTTAGTCGTACAAAGTTTAGTGAAATGGCCCCCGGAGCCTTACCTTGTATAGGAGATTTAAACCAGTCTTGTTGATCATCCAATACGGGCTGTATACAGAGATGTCCACCGTGCCACGCCCCTGCTTGTAGTGGAGACCCAGGTTCTAGGGATGGTAAACACGGTTCATCAATCAATTTATAATTCGCCCTACTTTCCAAGCCAATAGCTGACCAGTATTGTGCTCCTTATTTCACACATTGCAACATTCAACCCCAATATAACACCCTATACTATACTATAATAAACTCATTGTTGACCTCATACATACTGTTACACTCCTGTATGTCATTAACATTTATCGTGCCGATAAGGCGGTACTCTGACAATAACTTAACATATATATTTTTCTGTCCGAATACAGCCAGATCAGTTGAATACTTGTACAACTGAATTGTAATTGTATAATGCATGTATGTATAAGTGTATATTATGTGTAACAAAGAGAAATAAAAAAGGAAATTACAAACATTCAACCCCAATAAGTTACAGATTACCAGATTTAATGACTACCCGTTTAGAAATGGAAAATCAATACTCAGATGGGAGACTGCATTATAAACCTGAATAATTATATGTATGTTATTGTTCACATATTGGATTTTTAATGAACTAAATGATGCGGTCACTAATGCTCCTTTGCATTTAATTCCTTAAAAATCCAATATGTGAACAATAACTTATACACATTTTAACAACAAGCATATATGCAGACGTCTGTAGTCGATTTCACCAACATTGCAAAGTATACTTTTCTAGCAAAGTATACTTTGAGGGAGTAATCATTTATGTTTCCCGAAATGTATTATTTCATATAGAATTAACGACTGCATATATTTGATGATTAAAAGTATGCCGAACTATTATACTGAATTTATTACATTTCACAGCCAAAATGGCTGTAATAATGTAATAAATTCAGTATAATAACAAGAAACGAGGCAAAGCCACGAAGGCCAGGTTTTTTCCAAGCATGGACACTTGGATAACATAATTATACCCACTTTTTGTAGACTAGATGGCCGTGGCCTGCATGTCGCGCCTTGGGGCGAGGCATGGACACTAAAAAAAATAGATATAGTAGATGGAAAAACTTTAACGAAAAAACTTTAACCGGACACACGGACGGACGGACGGACGGACGTATGCCAAAATGCCGACGATATCGCACTTTCCGCAAGCGGGTGCGACAATGATGATAAACACCCATGTGAAGTATCAAGGTAATGGGTGAAGCAGTTGCAGAGATATAGTACACGAAAAAACTTCAACAAATAAATTCAAAGTAATTTGACCTTGACATTGCGCATAGGGGCCGCACGGTTGGGGGTTAGAATGAAAATATGGACGATGATAAACACCCATGTGAAGTTTCAAGGTAATGGGCGAAGCAGTTGCAGAGATATAGTATAACAAAAAAGTTTTAACCAAAAAATTTAACCTGACGTACGTTAAAAAGTTAACGTTGAAAATGGCTATTAAAGTCAATTACGTAGAAATAATAGGTGAAGGTAAAAAAATGGTCACATGTTGGATACTTGTATGTGGTAGGCACCCCTTGGTTATGAAGCTGTGAAAGTTTGGTGGTCCTAGGTGGTACAGTACCAAAGAAATGGACTTAAACACAAAAAACTTAACATTGTAAACGCGAAAAGTTAACATTGAAAATGGCTAAGTCGACTGCGCGGAAAAAATGGTCAAGTTAAAAAAAAAAGTAGCATGTTGGATAGTGATATGTGGTGGGCACCCCTTGATTATGAAGCTGTGAAAGTTTGGTGGTCCTAGGTGGTACAGTAACAAAGAAATGGACTCAAACACGAAAACTTAACATTGATTGTGGACGCCGCCCGCCCGCCGGGCTTTCGCCAATCTAATAGCCTGGATTTTTTTCAAAAAAAACCTGGCTAAAAATTACTAAATTTATCCTGAAATTGAAAATTTCTCCTTCAAAGTATACTTTGCCAGAAAAGTATACTTTGCAATGTTGCTGAAATAGGCTACAGGTACTTGTCACATGGCACTGCCATGGTGTTCCCTATATTCTCTATATAGAGAATAGTAAGTTAGTGCCGTGAATGGGAAAAAATATCTGGCACGGCTTAGGAAACGGGATTGGCGAGGATCTGCCGTTTCCGTGCCGCACTAACCTATTATTCTATTTAGTCAACACTACAAATATCTTTTAAAAGCAAAAAGTAACCCCAGCCGCATCTTCAAAATCGGAGAATCGACTAGTATGACAACCGCACATATTCATACTCAGTGATTAGGTCGTATTGACAGGATATCAAAAATGCTTCACGGCACTGTGTTTCACGGCACATATGCACTGTGTTGACGGGATAAATTCTCTATATACAAGCATACCATGGTGAGCTTCGTGGACCCCTCATACGCCTCGAACGTCCACATGGAGAGTTCCGGGGTGTTCAACTCCAGCTTACGCCGCCCCACCCACTCCATCCACTGGTAGTCGCAGACCGTGATCTCTAAACTACTCCGGCCCACACACATGTTGTCTAGTGGAACATTCTCCCCCATGGCTAGTGTCAGGTCTCCCTCCACCTCCTGTAAAATAAGAACAGGGCTCCAGATAAGGAATTAGTAATTGAGTATTGTCTCACCATCATTTCTGAAGCAATTGGGTATTTCAAAATTTTAATTGGGTAAAATAAAATCATACTACTGTTTACACATCAATTTACCGCAATTATTGAATAGTTTGCTTCAAAATTAAAACATGTCTTGGCATTTCATTAGAATTGTCTCCTTAGAGACAATTCTAATGAAATACCAATATGTGTTTTCATGGAAAATAAGGAAAATATGCGAAATGTGTGGTCTGTTTATTGCTTTTGCAGCATGATAAAGGTAACACAGATTTTGTATTGCTTTTTGATACTCGCTACTTCTGATTTCAATTGGGTTGTTGGCAATTTTAATTGCGTAGTTAAGCAAATACGCAGCTTATCTGGAGCTCTGCCAGAATTCAATCAGCGTAGCCCTACAATGGACTGTGCATCTACCCAGTCTGTTCTATATTGATCACCTGGGGGCCGTTTCACTAAACTTCGTACGACTAAGAAGTTTGCAAGTGCAAAATTATGATAGTCTGTAAGGAAATATTGAGGGCAGCATGGAAGTGTGGCATTTGTCCTCAAGTATGATGTATTGAAATACCCAATTGCTTCAATTATGATGGAGTGAACAAAACTCAATTACTAACTAGAAATGGACGCTTGTCGACAAGCACATGTGTATCCCCCTCCCCAGATACACAAGTAGTTTGAAAAAAGGGTGTTCGAGTTATGCTCCGGAGACAAAATCAGTGACGGAAAAACAAAGGGAGATAACTAAAGAAGTAGTGATGCAAGAGTTGTCATTCTTGCGGGACACACCTTTAGGGTCGTGGTCTATGCATGTGTGAAGTTTCATGAAAATATTCCAAAGGGTGTTCGAGTTATGCTCCAGACACGAAATCAGTGCACGAAACAACAAAGGGAGATAACTAAGAAATTAACGACGCAAGAGTTGTCATTCTTACGTGTGACACACCTTTGGGTCGTCTTCTATGCATGTGTGAAGTTTAATAAACTAGAAAATGTGTTCATAGAACACGGATGTCCCACATATCGCTTTGATAATAAATGAGGCCAAATTGCAAGTCAAAATTTTCTTTTACCCGAGCGTTAAAGTTTTTGAAGCAACAAGTATGTGACCTTGACCCTGGGCTTGGCGGGGGCAGGACAAACGGAGTTGGCACAGGGCGGTAGAGGACCATTAGAGCAATGCATATATGAAATATGAAGCTGATCCGTGAAAGAAAACAGAAATTATAAGATATTTACCTGAGCGTTAAAGTTTTTGAAGCACTAAGTATATGATGTTAACCCTGGGCTTGGCGGGGGCGGGACGAACGTGGATTTGGCACAGGGCGGTAGAGGACCATTAGAGTAACGCATATATGAAATATGAAGTTGATCCGTGAATGGAAAGAAAAATTATAAGATATTTACCTGAGCATTAAAGTTTTTGAAGCACCAAGTATGTGACCTTGACCCTGGGATTGGCGGGGCAGGACGAACGTGGATTTGGCACAGGGCGGTAGAGGACCATTAGAGCAATGCGTATATGAAATATGAAGATGATCCATGAAAGAAAACAGAAACTTATAAGATATTTACCCGAGCGTTAAAGTTTTTGAAGCACTAAGTATGTGACCTTGACCCTGGGCTTGGCGGGGGCAGGACGGACGTGGATTTTGCACAGGGCGGTAGACGACCATTAGAGCAACGCGTATATGAAATATGAAGTTGATCCGTGAATGGAAATACAAATTATAAGATATTTACCTGAGCGTTAAAGTTTTTGAAGCACCAAGTATGTGACCTTGACCCTGGGATTGGTGGGGCAGGACGAACGTGGATTTGGCACAGGGCGGTAGAGGACCATTAGAGCAATGCGTATATGAAATATAAGATGATCCATGATCCATGAAAGAAAACAGAAAGTATAAGATATTTACCCAAGCGTTAATGTGTTTGAAGCACTAAGTATGTGACCTTGACCCTGGCTTGACGGGGGCAGAACGAACGTGGATTTGGCACAGGGCGGTAGAGGACCATTAGAGCAATGCGTATATGCGTGTTCGAGTTATGCTCTGGATACAAAATCAGAGCACGAAACAACAAAGGGAGATAAGTAAACAAGAATTCCGCGGAATCAGATGCCTCGCCTTGTCCAGCCTTGACCTCGAGCCTGGGCCCGAAAGCAATTTTCACTGGCCCGAACATATTATACAATTATTGACTAGTGAACCATAGAATATCAGATTATATTCTATGGCTCACTAGTCAATAATTGTTTTATTATATGATAATAGTCTGTATATAGCACTTACGACCTTATGCTACTAGACAGAAAAATTGAAAAAGAATTTGAAAAAAAAAAATGAAAAAAAAAAATGGAAAAAAAGTTTAAAAATTTCAAATAATAATGCTTGCTACTGGAGCCCAGAATTTTTTTTAATAGTCCTATATTTATCTACATATATCTGCACAGGTCCACATAATGCCACACTATTTTCAACACAGTTTACGGAAATGTAATATAATCATTTACCTGTATAAATTACCTGTAAGTGGTCAGTGGTCAGTTGCACATGCTAGCACATGCACAGGTGAATAGTCTGTATATAGCACTTACGACCTTATGCTACTGGTCAAAAATTGAAAAATAATTTGAAAAAAAAAATGAAAAAAAAAAAATGAAAAAAAAAAAATGGAAAAAAAAAAATGGAAAAAAAAAGTTTAAAAATAATAATGCTTGCTACTGGAGCCCAGATTTTTTTTCCAGTCAAATTGAAAATAATTTGAAAAAAAAAATGAAAAATAATAATGAAAAAAAAAAAAAAAAAAAAAATAAAAAAAAAAAAAAAAAAAATGACAAAAAAAAGTTTAAAAATAATAATGCTTGCTATTGGAGACCAGATTTTTTTGGAAAAAAAAAGTTTAAAAATAATAATGCTTGCTACTGGAGCCCACATTTTTTTTCCAGTCAAATTGAAAAATAATTTGAAAAAAAAATGAAAAAAAATAATGAAAAAAAAAAAAAAAAAAAAAATGACAAAAAAAAGTTTTTTTTAAAAATAATAATGCATTGCTATTGGAGACCAGAAAAATTTTTTTTTAATTTAAGAATTTTTTATTTATAGTCCTATATTTATCTACATATATCTGCAGAGGTCCACATAATGCCACAATATTTTCAACACAGTACCCAATGTAGTGATTTACCTGTATAAACTAGAAATGGACGCTTGTCGACAAGCGCATGTGTATCCCCCTCCCCAGATACACAAGTAGTTTGAAAAAAGGGTGTTCGAGTTATGCTCCGGAGACAAAATCAGTGACGGAAAAACAAAGGGAGATAACCAAATAATTAGTGATGCAAGAGTTGTCATTCTTGCGGGACACACCTTTGGGGTCGTGGTCTATGCATGTGTGAAGTTTCATGAAAATATTCCAAAGGGTGTTCGAGTTATGCTCCAGACACGAAATCAGTGCACGAAACAACAAAGGGAGATAACTAAGAAATTAACGACGCAAGAGTTGTATAGAACACGTATGTCCCACATATCGCTTTGATAATAAATGAGGCCAAATTACAAGTCAAAATTTTCTTTTACCTGAGCGTTAAAGTTTTTGAAGCACCAAGTATGTGACCTTGACCCTGGGCTTGGCGGGGGCAGGACAAACGTGGATTTGGCACAGGGCGGTAGAGGACCATTAGAGCAATGCATATATGAAATATGAAGCTGATCCGTGAAAGAAAACAGAAATTATAAGATATTTACCGGAGCGTTAATGTTTTAGAAGCACTAAGTATATGATGTTAATCCAGTCAAATTGAAAAATAATTTGAAAAAAAAAATGAAAACAAATAATGAAAAAAAAAAAAAAAAAATGACAAAAAAAAGTTTAAAAATAATAATGCTTGCTATTGGAGACCAGATTTTTTTTTAATAGTCCTATATTTATCTACATATATCTGCAGAGGTCCACATAATGCCACAATATTTTCAACACAGTACCCAATGTAGTGATTTACCTGTATAAATTACCTGGTCAGCAGTGGTCAAGCAGTGGTCAAGCAGTGGACATCTGCACATGCTAGCCCATGCTTAGCAACATGGTTCACCCAGTTTCTATTGTTCTCTCTACAGGTAAGGTGTACAGAGCACACGAGAAAAGGTATACAGAGCAGACGAGAAAACAGGTCTTCATGCATTATTGTCCAGTTTGTAGAGTGCGCAAAACAAAAAAAGGGAGATAACTGAAAAATTAGCTACGCAAGAGTTGTCATTCTTGTGCGCAACACACCTCCGGGTCGTGGTCTATGCATGTGTGAAGTTTCATGAAAATATTCCAAAGGGTGGTCGAGTTATGCTCCGGACAGGAAATCAGTGAGCGAAAACAAAAAAGGGAGATAACTCAAAAATTAGCTATGCAAGAGTTGTCATTCTTGTGCAGGACACACCTTCGGTTCGTGGTCTAATTGAATGTGTTAAGTTTCATAAAAATATTCCAAAGGGTGGTCGAGTTATGGTCAATCAGTGCGCGAAACAAAAAAGGGAGATAACTAAAAAATTAGCTATGCAAGAGTTGTCATTCTTGTGCGCGACACACCTTCGGGTCGTGGTCTATGCATGTGTGAAGTTTCATGAAAATATTCGAAAGGGTGGTGGAGTTATGCTCCGGACACGAAATCAGTGCGAGAAACAAAAAAGGGAGATAACTAAAAAATTAGCTATGCAAGAGTTGTCATTCTTGAGCGCGACACACCTTCGGGTCGTGGTCTATGCATGTGTGAAGTTTCACGAAAATATTCCAAAGGGTGTTCGAGTTATGCTCCGGACAAGAAGTGTCTACGGCGGACGCGGACGCGGACGCGGACGCGGACGCGGCGCGCTGTCAAATCCATAGTATCCCCCGACGGTAGTCTGGGCGATACAATTACCTGGTCAGCAGTGGTCAAGCAATGGACATCTGCACATGCTAGCCCATGCTACCACATGGTTTTCCCAGTTTCTATTGTTCTCTCTACAGGTAAGGTGTACAGAGCACATGAGAAAAGGTGTACAGAGCAGACGAGAAAACAGGTCTTCATGCATTATTGTCCAGTTTGTAGAGTGCGCAAAACAAAAAAGGGAGATAACTGAAAAATTAGCTACGCAAGAGTTGTCATTCTTGTGCGCGACACACCTCCGGGTCGTGGTCTATGCATGTGTGAAGTTTCATGAAAATATTCCAAAGGGTGGCCGAGTTATGCTCCGGACAGGAAATCAGTGAGCGAAAACAAAAAAGGGAGATAACTCAAACAAAAATTAGCTATGCAAGAGTTGTCATTCTTGTGCACGACACACCTTCGGTTCGTGGTCTAATTGAATGTGTTAAGTTTCATAAAATATTCCAAAGGGTGGTCGAGTTATGGTCAATCAGTGCGCGAAACAAAAAAGGGAGATAACTCAAAAATTAGCTATGCAAGAGTTGTCATTCTTGTGCGCGACACACCTTCGGGTCGTGGTCTATGCATGTGTGAAGTTTCATGAAAATATTCGAAAGGGGGGTGGTTGGATGTTATGCTCCGACACGGAAATCATGCGAAACAAAAAAGGGTGGATTACTCAAAAATTAGCTATGCAAGAGAAATGCAAAAAATTCTCTGGGTGCGCGACCAAAACCTTCGGGCGTGTCCTATGCTTGTTGAAGTTTCATGAAAATTTCCAAAAAGGGTTGTGGAGTTATGCTCCGACACGTAAATCAGTGCGAAGAAACAAAAAGGGTTGATAACTCAAAAAATTAGCTTAAGTCAAAGTTGTCATTCCTTGTGCCGGACTCTCCTTCGGGTCCGTGGTCCTATGCATGTGTGAAGTTTCATGAAAATATTCCAAAGGGTGTTCGAGTTATGCTCCGGACAAGAAGTGTCTACGGCGGACGCGGACCGCGGACGCGGACGCGGACGCGGACGCGGACGCGGACGCGGACGCGGACGCGGACGCGGCGCGCTGTCAAATCCATAGTATCCCCCGACGGAGTCCGGGGGATACAATTACTTATCTGGAGCCCTGCACTTGGTATGTTTAAAGAAAGCAGACCAAATGTATTATTCACCCCAGTAAACGCAACAGTCCATGGTTTTATTACTCATATTTACGACGTTGCCGGTCAATAGACAGGCTCGTGGACATTAAAGAATTAAAACGAACTTTAACCAATCAACAACATTGCGCGACGTCACGTGGCTCTAATGTATTGTATTGAATTGTAAACGCAATACGATGAATGGGCCTTTCCATTATGACTTTATGCAAGGTGTAAATATTCAACTGCAAGGTCATACAGACAGGTAAATATACAGACAGGTAAATATACAGACAGACAGGTAAATATACAGACAGGTAAATATACACACTAAATATACACACAGGTAAATATACACACAGGTAAATATACACACAGGTAAATATACAGACAGGTAGCAGAGCTCCAGATAAGCTTTGCGTCTAAAGCGTACTAAACCCCCTGATTTCAAAATCATTGCGTATTTTACTTTTACAAATGGGTTATTGATTTTCTTCATTACTAAATAGGGAACAAATGCTAAAAAATATAACAAATTTAAACATTCACTTATTTGAGCTGCAAAAAGCAAAGTGTTTGCTTTTTTCAGCTCAACTAAGTGAATGTTTAACTTTATGACAGTATTTTCAATACTCAATTTGAAAATCAATGCGTATTTTCACATTGCTGTGCGTATTGTGTACTCCAATTTTTGATAATCAATGCGTATTCAGCTAAAATAATTGAATAAAATACGCCAATACGCATCTTATCTGGAGCTCTGGGTAGTATACAGGTATACAGACCTCCATCATGACCTTGACTGTATATGGCAGCAGGTTGTGGAGGATATAGGTGGGGTAGAGGTGGAACGTTATCGACTTGGCCTGCAGAGTTTCCCCAGCCTCATAATACACATCTTCAATCTCCGCCCGCACCTGTAACACACGAGAGCATTGATAGCGCAACTTCAATACACATCTTCAATCTCCGCCCGCACCTGTAACACACGACAGCATTGATAGCGGAACTTCAATACATATCTTCAATCTCCGCCCGCACCTGTAACACACGACAGCATTGATAGCGGAACTTTAATACATATCTTCAATCACCGCCCGCACCTGTAACACACGACAGCATTGATAGCGGAACTTCAATACACATCTTCAATCTCCGCCCGCACCTGTAACACACGACAGCACTGATAGCGGAACTTCAATACACATCTTCAATCTCCGCCCGCACCTGTAACACACGACAGCATTGATAGCGGAACTTCAATATACATCTTAAATCACCACCCGCACCTGTAACACACGACAGCACTGATAGCGGAACTTCCATACACATCTTCAATCTCTGCCCGCACCTGTAACACACGACAGCATTGATAGCGGAACTTCAATACACATCTTCAATCTCCGCCCGCACCTGTAACACACGACAGCACTGATAGCGGAACTTCAATACACATCTTCAATCTCCGCCCGCACCTGTAACACACGACAGCATTGATAGCGGAACTTCAATATACATCTTCAATCACCACCCGCACCTGTAACACACGACAGCACTGATAGCGGAACTTCCATACACATCTTCAATCTCTGCCCGCACCTGTAACACACGACAGCATTGATAGCGGAACTTCAATACACATCTTCAATCTCCGCCCCCACCTGTAACACACGACAGCATTGATAGCGGAACTTCAATACACATCTTCAATCTCCGCCCGCACCTGTAACACACGACAGCATTGATAGCGGAACTTCAATATACATCTTCAATCACTGCCCGCACCTGTAACACACGACAGCATTGATAGCGGAACTTCAATACACATCTTCAATCTCAGCCCGCACCTGTAACACACGACAGCATTGATAGCGGAACTTCAATACACATCTTCAATCTCCGCCCGCACCTGTAACACACGACAGCATTGATAGCGGAACTTCAATGCACATCTTCAATCTCCGCCCGCACCTGTAACACACGAGAGCATTGATAGCGGAACTTCAATACACATCTTCAATCTCTGCCCTCACCTGTAACACATGACAGCACTGATAGTGGCACTTCAATACACATCTTCAATCACCACCCGCACCTGTAACACACGACAGCATGCGGAACATGTGAAACATGTTTGCGGGTGGACGGCTACACGGTGCGTGACTACAACCTAAAACTTAACCCATTCACCCCTATAAAGTAACTGGACTGTATTTTAATATGTTAATTTTGCAACCAATCCAATTCTCACAAAATGGTTTTCAGAATAGCCCATTTATGAAAAGGGGGTATTTTTGGTTCTTAAAAATATGAAAATTACTTTCAAAAAGTGCAGATCCTGATGAGATGGCTCTTTACGAGCCTGCTCATCTGGATCTGGACTGTGTTCGCATAAATCGCTATAGCCGGCTTTTGGGTTCACAGAGTTAAAGGCATGAGAAAATCAGCTTAATTGGCTGTTAATTGCCTGTTGTTAAGCTCACCTTGAAGTAGAACGGTGCATGGCCGTCCTGTCCCTTAGACATGAGCTGCTTCAGTCCGAGGTTTTCTGCTCCCTTCCAGCTGACTTCATCGCTGAGCCCTGTATACCTGTAATGAGAATGAGTTAATATATAACAGCTGAGCCACAACTGCTCCGACTGGGCCACAATTGAGCCCCGACTGAGCCCCGACTGGGCCACAACTCAGCCCCTACTGGATCCCAACTGGGTCCCGATTGGGCCCCGAATGAGGCCGACTGGGCCCCGCCTAAGACGGGAAATGTCACCGAAAAACGACTTTCCTACGGGAATTTAACAGGGGGGCTATACACAGATTTTTTTTATTTGTAGACCGATTTTCAAAATGTAACTTTTGTTTTCATCATTTTCAAGCTATCTCGCCAGGTTTCGGAGTCAATTTCCAAAAATCTTTTGTTTTTTGATCCTGCAGGATAAAAAAACGAAACATTTTGGAAATTAACTCCCCATGTTAAATTCCTATAAGAAAATTGTTTTTTCGCAATAACAGCTGAGCCACGACCGCCCCGACTGGACCTCGACTGAGGCCGACTGGGCCCCACCTATGGTGGGAAATGTCACGGAGCTTGCTCTGGCTGGCCTTAGACTACACTGCCAGCAAAGGCAATAAAACATAATCAAAATATAAGCAATGAGGATATTCGAAAGTGGCAAAATCTCCTGCTAAACAGACAAGCTAATAACATACAAGCACAAACATATTATATTTTTTTATGTCTTAAAAATATATAATGAAAGCAGAAAACATTTCTATGAAGCTACTTCCACATCACATTATGCAACGCAAGAAACAAAATTGCTGCCCCACTCCATATCTCTCGCGAGGGTAGCAATTTAACCCCATCTCTTTAATGTAACACATGGAAGAGTGATTTTTGCAATCGGTCATCCGGCATATTTGATATGTTATTGATATAAAACTGTCAAAGCTGTATCAATAAATTATTAATAAAGAACATACACATGCAGAAATTGGTTATTTTACCGTGTCATAGTGTTTATCTAACATGTACATGTATATCTTTTAACTTTGAAAAGCTTCATTTCGTTTTGTTGAATGTTGAACAACAACAAGAGAAAAGATGGCTTCCATAGCAAAATGATTTCCCTGTTCTATTATTTTTGGCAATTTACTAGTTCTACATCAAAGATGATTTGTTTAAAGGCATAAAATGTTTGGGTACGCACACATTTTTTGAATGGGTCAAATTGTAGCCGTAGATAACATATCGGAGGTAACATATTGTAGCTAGCAACGTACCTTCTTGCTAAAAACCATCCGCAATAAACTTTAACAGTTTATTGCGGATGGTTTTAAGCAAGCAGGGCATTGCATAACAAAATATGGAAGTCAGCGATGTAGAAATAGATGTCATTATGAAATCAACAGGGAGATTACACAACACATCATATCAACACTGTAGGTAACATTCTTCTCAAAAGTATATGTTGTTACCACTCACCTGAACCGTCTCGTTAAGACGGTTCATAGGAGTGTTAACAACATATACTTTTCTAGAACAACCAAAATAATCATATTTTTTTTAGTAAAAGGTATTGTATCCATAGACTTCAGTATGAACTTTTGAGAAAAAAATGTTTTCATCATTTATTTCTTCTCGAAAATATATGTTGTTACCACTCCTCATCTGAACCATCTCGTTGAGACGGTTCAGATGAGTGGTAACAACATATACTTTTATAGAGAAACAACCAAAATAACCAGATTTTTTCAGTAACAAGTATTGTATCCATAGACTTCAATTCAGTCTGTGAAAAGAACATGGAAATTACACAACACGTCATATCAACAAATTCTCTATGATTTTTTTTTCATCATTTTCTTTATTTCTTCTCAAAAGTATATGTTGTTACCACTCATCTGAACCGTCTCAGATGAGTGGTAACAACATATACTTTTATAGAGAACCAACCAAAATAACCAGATTTTTTAAATCACTGCAACGTACGTGACGGCAGGGGTATAGCTGGGACGAGACCACCTACCCTTCCTTGACCGGTCTGTACATCAGTCCGCCGGTGGCTGTGTAGACGGCGCTGTGGGGAACGTTGAACAGTTGCTCTGGCTGTACGATGTCTACGAACGTCGCTCCCTGGTCGTCGTGTTGGAAAAATACCTCCACGGGCACGGTCAGTTGGTTCTTCACCTGGGGGGGACAAAACACGGTATTTGTTCTTTCCTAGGTCAGCAGGGATTGAGCCCACAACCTTTGGTATTCAAGTCACCATTCTGGTACAAAATGAGTCTCTATTCCGGTAAGGATGGCTTCACCATTGCGTGTTAATTTCAGGATGTCTGGATTCTCCATAGAGATAAGATTACACTCCACTTGTCCACTTGTCCACTAGATTGGTCAGTAAGCGAAGCTTATAGATAAACCCCGCGTGGTCCCAGGTACCCCTAAATATGTAACAAAACAAACAAGTGTGTGGGCTTGTGACCTTGACTCTGGGCTGAGCGGCGGCGGCACGAACGTGAATTTGTCACAGGGTGGTAGAGGTCCATTGGAGCAATGTGTGTATGAAATGTGAAGCAGATCCGAGCAAGGAAATAGAACTAATTTCTCTGATGTTAAGTTTTGTAAAGAGACTAAGTATGTGACCTTGACCTTAAGATCAGCGGGGATATGTCACAGCATGATAGTAGAGCCTTAGACGAATGCATGCATGAAATATTAAGAATTTTCCAAAGCAAGGAAATAGAAGTTATAACATATTTCTCTAATGTTTCTCTAAGTATGTGACCTTGATCTTTGTATCAGCGGGGGCTGGACGGTTGTGGATTTGTCACAGCATGATAGTACAACCTTAGAGGAATGCACGAGTGAAATATGAAGAATTTTCAATGAAGGATATAGAAGTTATAACTTATTTCTCTGATGTTAAGTTTTGTAAAGAGACAAAGACCTTGACCTTGGGATCAACCTGTTTGTAGGTGTTGACAGGATAAATATAATAGCAGGTTAGTGCGGTGAATGGGACAAAAATATCTGGCGCGGCACTGAAGCGGGATGTACTCGGCAGAGCCTCGCCCATCCCGTTTCGTAAGCCTTGCCAGATATTTGTTCCCATTCACGGCACTAACCTACTATTCTCTATACTCACCGATACTGATTCCCTTGCCTATGCGATTTTACAAAGATATTGGTAATGATGTTGAAAACATGTTTGAAACAAGCAACCAGGGCTCCAGATAAGGAATTAGAAATTGAGTATTTTCACTCCATCCTTTCTGAAGCAATTGGGTATTTCGAAATTTTAATTCGGTAAAATAAAATCACACTACTGTTTACACATCAACAGACAGCAATTATTGAATAGTTTGCTTCGAAATGAAAACATGTCTTGGTATTTCATTAGAAATGTCTCCTTGTAGACAATTCTAATGAAATACCAAGATGTGTTTTCATGGGAAAATAAGAAAACTCTGCTATATTTGTGGCCTGTTTATTGTTTTCTGCAGTATGATAAATGAACCACAAAATTGTAATTGCTTTTTGATACTCGCTACTTCTGATTTCAATTGGGTTTTTGGCAATTTTAATTGGTTATTTACTCAAATATGCAGCTTATCTGGAGCTCTGAGCAACTATCCAAATGATCATCAGTCTGGGACCAAAATCAGAATTTTTCAATGTAAAATTAGTTTCTGTGAGTACTTACCTGTTATATGTTGCTATATAGCTTCTCTTGGGGCTACCCATTCCGAATACAATTTATTGACCCGCACTTACACCTGTCCCATCCCATATCGACCGCGCATGCGCGCACGGGAGACTTCCTCTTTGCGATAGAACAAATCTCTCACCTTGCGGGGTGGGAGGCGGGTGTTAAATACATATAACAGGTAAGTACTCACAGAAACTAATTTTACATTGAAAAATTCTGATTTCTGTATCATACTTCCCTGTTATATGTTACTAGAATTTGTCTCCAAGGCGGGAAGGTAAGGTGATACAGAAACCAGAAAAATAATTTAATTCGCTCTGTGAATACTTAACCTATGATCAATAAATTGACTCACCAAACAACTTGTAGACTAGACCCGGGCACCGTCTGAGCAGCACCCCCCCCCCCCCCCCCCCCCCACCCCCCCCCCCCCCCCCCCCTATTCCTGCTCCCAGAAGATAACTGAGCCGCCAGCTAAGTCTTCTGGTCTGCTTGAGTACTGTCTCCAGTCGCAGTTTCACACACACTGAATGTGACTAACTCATATCATGTTAGCGTCATGTCATACACACTGTTGTGCCTCACATCTAAGACTCACAGCATCTACACTGACCCTTGTCCATGTCCACAAGTCCACAAGTCTCTTAAAGTTCTAACCCACATTACTCACAAATAGTAATGCTAACATAAAATACCCTATGCATATTGACAACCACATACTATCAATAATTACCAAACATGGCATTCATGACCCTGGATGAATGATTGTGTTTTCGAGTGTCATGATACCTAGTACCGTTAGCACCCCGGAGCACAGGTAACTCACCTTTACCCTCTCCGGACCTCACAATCATTGGTAACACCAAACACTGCACACATTATAGTAAAATATGTATCCAGACTGGTATAACCAGTCATGTGTAATCAAGAAAACAATCGCACAAAACTTAAACTAGCTGATAACTAGAACGTTTTGTAATGCCAATGTGAATATACCAACACTTTGTTATCCTGGCCTAGATCCACTGGCCCAGAATAACAACAGGCTAGAAAATTGAGCCTTTTACACATGCTTGGCCCCCCGTGACATCCCTGCTAGCCGCGACTAGGGGATCCAATGTGTAAATATCTGCGCTCTGCGCAGTCGGTGTAAAACTGATAAAAGTGGAATGAGACTTCCCTGATGCCACTTCCATTATCTTATCCCCAGGATCACTCCATAGAGGAACTCCGAGGAGGTAAATACTGCTCCGACCTCATGGCATCGATTATAACCTTATGAGCCCTTAACCGAATTGGATCGATATGCTCTGCGTGTTGCGAGATATCCATATGTAAACTGACGATTTGGATATAAACTGATTACCCACGCATGGAATAAAATCCAGTGCCTACCTCTCATTGGCTAGTCATTGAGATGTAGTGCCTAATTCACCACGATCTGGCCTTGCACACAACAATTCCGTGCTTTATGGAACTAAGCCTTGGATACTCCCATCTCTGAGCCTCCTTTCCCAAGGCCGAATACTCTATGAGCCAAGTTTATGTAAGCATAACCTAATACTTGAGCCCCTGATGTTCCAGAAAAGTACTGGCTTTAAGAAATCCAACTTAGTTTTGGGGTCAAACACTGTGCCAAATCAAACAGAGCTCCTACAGTGTGGGTCTGAGGCAGTCTAGGCCTACCCTTGAAAGCAGTAACCTATTCTGCTTCACACAGAGACTTAGCCCTCGGCACCTGCGCAGGTTAAACAGGACCACTATCCTGAGACAGATACTGGTATACCGAAGCTACTGCCTCCGGATAAGAAGGGGCACTGTTCTTCCACAGCTACACTAGCTGCCGAGACCAGTCCCACCTGATACCATCAGAGGATTTTAACATTCACCCGTACCGGTGAAGCACCCTTTTCCTCTGACAAGCCTGGTGTATTTTGTCTTATGAAATTCACCATCATCTAGCCGAATGTCTTAACCGATTGCGCCACGAAGCCCACATTATCATCTGATCGTGACCTTGATCTATGTGCCAGGGCATAGCGTGTTTTCCGTCTCGGTTAAATTTGGTAGGTTCGTGCTGGGCGAGAGATAAACTCATATTCTGGATCAGTGCGAATGAATTTTAATCTATTGACATTGTTGTTGGCTAACATCAAGCTCTTTAACCTTAGCGATAAGCGCTAGCAATAAGCGCTAACAATAACCCGCGCTAGCGATAACTTTCGGACCCATTATCAATAGTTTATAACGGACCAAGCGTGTATTATACAAGGATACAAGGAACAAGATCACACAACGGACTGTGAAGGATAATAAAATACAAAAATAACACGAAAATGGTCAACTAGTGACCCCAAGAGGTACCCCAATTGTACCCCTTAAGGGGAATGTGAGTGACGGCATGAACCCCCGTCTATGTTGTCCAGTATATATGTCTCAATAATAGGAACACACCATTGAGTGGGGCACTTCTCCCGAAACATTTGTAAAAACATATGATTTATCCGGGTATGACAAAAATAACGCGAAAATGGGCAACTGGTACCCCAGGATCCCCATATAGACCCCTTAAGGGGAATGTGACGGCATGCATCCCCGTCTAAGTTGTCTAGTATATATGTCTGAATAATATAAAAACACCATTGAGTGGGGCACTTCTCCCGAAGCACTTGTCAACAATTATGTTTTATACGGGTAAGTCAAAAAATAACTCGCATTGGTAACCCCAGGACCCCTATTGCGACCCCTTAAGGGGAATGTGACGGCATGAACCCCCGTCTATGTTGTCTAGTATATATGTCTCAACAATAGGATCACACGATTGAGTGGGGCTCTTCTCCCGAAGCATTTGTAAAAAAGTATGTTTTATCAGACTATGACAAAAATAACGCGAAAATAGGCAACTGGTGACACCAGGATCCCCATATGGACCCCTTAAGGGGAATGTGACGGCATGAAGCCCCGTGTAAGTTGTCTATTATATACGTCTGAATAATAGGAAAACACCATTGAGTGGGGCACTTCTCCCGAAGCACTTGTAAAAAAATATGTTTATCCGGGTATGACAAAAATAACCCGAAAATGGGCAACTTGTGACCCTAGGACCCATATTGCGACCCCTTTAGGGGAATGTGACGGCATGAACCCGCGTCTATGTTGTCTAGTATATATGTCTCAACAATAGGAATACACGATTGAGTGGGGCACTTCTCCCGAAGCACTTGTAAAAAAGTATCTTTCATCCGACTATGACACAAATAACTCGAAAATGGGCAACTGGTGACCCCAGGACCCATATTGCGACCCCTTAAAGGGAAATGTGACGGCATGAATCCCCGTCTATGTTGTCTAGTATAAATGTCTCAACAATAGGAACACACGATTGAGTGGGGCACTTCACCAGAAGCACTTGTAAAATAATATGTTTATCCGGGTATGACAAAACTAACGCGAAAATGGGCAACTGGTGACCACAGGACCCCTATTGCGACCCCTTAAGGGGAATGTGACGGCATGAACCCGCATCTATGTTGTCTAGTACATATGTCTCAACAATAGGAACACACGATTGAGTGGGGCACTTCTCCCGAAGCACTTGTAAAAAAGTATGTTTTATCCGACTTTGACAAAAATAACGCGAAAATAGGCAACTGGTGACCCCAGGATCCCCATATGGACCCCTTAAGGGGAATGTGACGGCATGAAGCCCCGTGTAAGTTGTCTATTATATAAGTTTGATTAATAGGAAAACACCATTGAGTGGGGCACTTCTCCCGAAGCACTTGTAAAAAAATATGTTTATCCGGGTATGACAAAAATAACCCGAAAATGGGCAACTTGTGACCCTAGGACCCATATTGCGACCCTTAAGGGGAATGTGACGGCATGAAACCCCGTCTATGTTGTCTAGTATATATGTCTCAACAATAGGAACACACGATTGAGTGGGGCACTTCTCCAGAAGCACTTGTAAAATAATATGTTTATCCGGGTATGACAAAACTAACGCGAAAATGGGCAACTGGTGACCCCAGGACCCCTATTGCGACCCCTTAAAGGGAATGTGACGGCATGAACACACGTCTATGTTCTCTAGTATACATGTGTCAACAATAAGAACACACGATTGAGTGGGGCACTTCTCCCGAAGCACTTGTAAAAAATTATGTTTTATCCGACTATGACACAAATAACTCGAAAATGGGCAACTGGTGACCCCAGGACCCATATTGCGACCCCTTAAGGGGAGTGTGACGGCATGAACCCGCATCTATGTTGTCTAGTATATATGTCTCAACAATAGGAACACACGATTGAGTGGGGCACTTCTCCCGAAGCACTTGTAAAAAAGTATGTTTTATCCGACTATGACAAAACTAACGCGAAAATGGGCAACTGGTGACCCCAGGACCCCTATTGCGACCCCTTAAGGGGAATGTGACGGCATGAACCCGCATCTATGTTGTCTAGTATATATGTCTCAACAATAGGAACACACGATTGAGTGGGGCACTTCTCCCGAAGCACTTGTAAAAAAGTATGTTTTATCCGACTATGACAAAAATAACGCGAAAATAGGCAACTGGTGACCCCAGGATCCCCATATGGACCCCTTAAGGGGAATGTGACGGCATGAAGCCCCGTGTAAGTTGTCTATTATATAAGTCTGATTAATAGGAAAACACCATTGAGTGGGGCACTTCTCCCGACGGCATGTGTACCCGGATAATACATATTTTTTACAAGTGCTTCGGGAGACGTGCCCCCACTCAATCCTGTGTTCTTGTTACTCAGACAGTTAATGATATATACTATACTAGACAACAAAGACGAGCGTTCATGCCGTCACATTCCCCTTAAGGTGTCGCAATGGGGTCCTAGTTTAAACATAGTTTATTGCATATAAATACAATAGGCTCGGGCTACAAGTTCTCTCAACATTAGTTACAGCCCTCACCTAAGTGTTACAAAGTACAATAATTCAACAGCAATGGCGATACATGAATACATGTATACAGGCATATAAACACGGATACAAACCAATTATCAAGCCATAAATATATGGTCACCAGTCGCCCATTTTCGGGTTGTTTTTGTTATACCCTTTTAAAACATATTATTTTACAAGTGCTTCGGGAGAAGTGCCCCACTCAATCGTGTGTTCCTGTTATTGGGACATGTATACATACTAGACAACATAGACGGGGGTTCATGCCGTCACATTCCCCGTAAGGGGTCGCAATAGGGGTCCTGGGGTCACCAGTTGGCCATTTTCGAGTTATTTTTGTCATACCCTGATAAATATATTTTTACAAGTGCTTCGGGAGAAGTGCCGCACTCAATCGTGTGTTCCTGTTGTTGGGACATGTATACTAGACAACATAGACGGGCGTTCATGCCGTCACATTCCCCTTAAGGGATCGCAATAGGGGTCCTGGGGTCACCAGTTGGCCATTTTCGCGTTATTTTTGTCATACCCGGATAAAACATACTTGTTTACAAGTGCTTCGGGAGAAGTGCCCCAATCAATCGTGTGTTCCTGTTGTTGAAACATGTATACTAGACAACATAGACGGGGGTTCATGCCGTCACATTCCCCTTAAGGGGTCGCAATAGGGTTCCTGGGGTCACCAGTTGGCCATTTTCGAGTTGTTTTTGTCATACCCTGATCAATATATTTTTTACAAGTGCTTCGGGAGAATTGCCCCACTCAATCGTGTGTTCCTGTTGTTGGGACATGTATACTAGACAACATAGACGGGCGTTCATGCTGTCACATTCCCCTTAAGAGGTCGCAATAGGGGTCCTGGGGTCACCAGTTGGCCATTTTCGCGTTATTTTTGTCATACCCGGATAAAACATACGTTTTTACAAGTGCTTCGGGAGAAGTGTCCCACTCAATCGTATGTTCCTGTTGTTGGGACACGTATACTAGACAACATAGACGGGGTTTCATGCCGTCACATTCCCCTTAAGGGGTCGCAATAGGGGTCCTGGGGTCACCAGTTGGCCATTTTCGCGTTATTTTTGTCATACCCGGATAAAACATACGTTTTTACAAGTGCTTCGGGAGAAGTGCCCCACTCAATCGTGTGTTCCTGTTGTTGGAACACGTATACTAGACAACATAGACGGGGGTTCATGCCGTCACATTCCCCTGAAGGGGTCGCAATAGGGGTCCTGGGGTCACCAGTTGGCCATTTTCGAGTTATTTTTGTCATACCCTGATAAATATATTTTTTACAAGTGCTTCGGGAGAAGTGCCCCACTCAATTGTGTGTTCCTGTTGTTGGGACATGTATACTAGACAACATAGACGGGAGTTCGTGCCGACACATTCCCCTTAAGGGGTCGCAATAGGGGTCCTGGGGTCACCAGTTGGCCATTTTCGCGTTATTTTTGTCATACCCGGATAAAACATACGTTTTTACAAGTGCTTCAGGAGAAGTGCCCCACTCAATAGTGTGTTCCTGTTATTGAGACATATTCTAGATAACATAGAAGGGGGTTCATGCCGTCACATTCCCCTTAAGGGGTCGCAATAGGGGTGATGGGGTCACCAGTTGGCCATTTTCAAGTTATTTTTGTCATACCCTGATAAATATATTTTTTACAAGTGCTTCGGGAGAAGTGCCCCACTCAATCGTGTGTTCCTGTTGTTGGGACATGTATACTAGACAACATAGACGGGAGTTTGTGCCGTCACATTCCCCTTAAGGAGTCCATATGGGGATCCTGGTGTCACCAGTTGCCCATTTTCGCGTTATTTATGTCATACCCGGATAAAACATACTTATTAACCGGAAGCATGTGCTTTTACCAAGTTAAAATACGACAATTGTACATTATAGAATACGTAAAGTATATAATGTCACAGATAACCGACTCGATTTGGCCATGCCTGGGATCACGAACGGTCGGTTATGCCTAACTGGGACCCGAGCCGTAGTAAGGAACCCAGCTTCGCAACCACAGTAACGGAATCATTATCCAATCCAGATTCTGGTCGCCCCTGTACAGGCCGCGTAATTCCCGTCGCCTTTTCGCGGAAGAGAAAACGAGGATTAACCCATTATTGACTGATCAATCAATAGGGAAGCTCTCCCATGGGCTCATACTGATTTGTCGTTAAATCCCCTCTAACCACTGTTAGATTCCCTTAGGTTAACTATTCTAGCTACTGTTCTTTTTCTAGTGAAGAATGAAATCAGCGCCTATAACTGGGGTCTGAACCTATGATACATATCGGCACTGAAGTGAACTTGAAACAGTTGGCCAATGCCTACATGTATCCCGTCCTAATCGACGCTGACGATTTCGTTTCATCGAACAATTACTTAAGGAAATCGCCCATTTCGCCTACCGCTGGACTGACTGGATTAATTTGTCTTACTTACAGCAATTAACACAGACCTCCCATTCGCGTCTTTGCCTGTGCAATGAATGCCGTAGCTAGCCGCGAAAATTTGTCCTTCCTTATTCCCATCCTGATAGCCTCCAGACGTGAAGAATCAGAACGAGCGTATTCGCATGAAGTGTTCACCCTGCATGCTGTGACAGAAGCTTGGGAAACACTGGAATGCCCACCGTATGGTACACTAGACGTTCCAGTATGCTGGAGAACCAACTTGTCATTGGCCAGCATGTTGCCACTAGTGTGACCCGAATTTACTGATTGTGGAAATGCTCACCCGTATACTCATTTCCATGATACGGACATGCGCCCACCGCCTATGCCCCCTAGTCCAGAACTGGAGACACATACATTGGGCTCTGATTGTCCATCATGGTCGCAAACAGACACAACCAGGTGTGGCTCTACCTGTTGATAACCGCGTTGGTCACTGTTCTTAACAGTGACCCCTCGGTACGGACTTTCGAGCCCCCCTAGACCGGTAGTCCACAGTACATTGGTAGATGATCTACACCGCATATCTGCCTCTGAATTCAATACCCTAGCAGCTACAATAGCTCCCTGGCTGGTAGTTGAAGTGGATACACAGCTTTGACGATCACTCGCAACATGATGTCTACTCTGTACATATCGGCACTGTCCAAGTGTACCCCGACTATCCCCAGTCTGGTAAGGAAACTCATCCCTACGTATCAGATGTCCTGTTTCGGTACTAGTTCCGACATCTCTATGTTCGGCCTGAGACCTAACCCCGTAATAAGATCCCAGAACAAACGCCGCTTGAGTAGCATTGTGTCTCTAGACTGATCGTGCAGGAGCCAGTCATCCAAGTATTGAAGTATGCAATAACACACGGTCTGGACTGTGCCTAGATTACCTCTATTAGTTTTGTGAACGCCGTGGCTTTGAAGGGTAGGACACAAAACTGTTATACCATGCCTTGCGAATGAAAGCTTATAAAGTTTCTGGACGCATGGCATATCGGTATATGAAGATAACCTTCATGTGGTTCGCTGGAGACTGCCCAATCGTTGACTCTAATTGTCCGACGTATCGATCGAGCCGTCTCTATCTGGAAATGATCTGTCTGTTGGTACAACAAACCGCACGCTGTAGAAGCTCGGTGATTGCCAATCTCTGATGCGTGTAGCGCCCCTCTGGTAGCCCCACCCTATGGGGCTGTATAGGTGCTATGGGTTGCTTAAAGCTACCCGTTACATCACTCGTTGGTTTAGGAGAAGGGGATATTGAAGATTGCTTATGTCCCCTTTCCCGCCCGAGTTGCGCTTCTATAAGCGAACCGCTTGGCTAAAGAGACCACTGATAGTCTCGCTAACTGCCGACTCTGTCTTACTGCAGCGTCAGCAGCAGTCACCTGCGAACATCTGTTTCCAAACAGATTCGTGGCCTGAAGGAATGCTTCCCGAAGGAGGTCCCTTCCCCTATGCCTATGACGACGTCAATGATCGTACCTAGACACGACCTAGAACGTCGTTTGTGTTTCATGGATATACAATCCCGCGTCCTGGTAGACGAGCTACTGGAAGATGATCTATACCTAGCTTTCTTGCTACTAGACCCGGATCTACCCGTCCTGATCGACAAGTTTGTGTGCCCTCCAGTCTGACGTCATCAGACTCACATCAGGACTAATCCAGTGTGTCGGCAGGCCAATGTCCTATACCGTTACACTGTTGTATATCCATAACATTGAACAGATATTCCGCTGAAAACGGCGTGGACAAGACCAGCGTCGCCGTTATCAGTGGCTATATTTACACTCTGTTGACCGGAGGAATACGCTTGCATTCCACCGAGGCGCGCCCAATTGGATTTGCGTGTATACTACCCACATCGCCTATCCCCTTGAATCTACCTGTCCCGTGTCCGGTGTTCGTGCTCAGTGGTTAGCTAATAACCCAGAGCAGAACTAGTGGCCGGCGTTCTTGCTCAGTGGTTAGCGTATAACCCAGAGCAGAACCGGTGTCCGGTGTTCGTGCTCGGCGGTTAGCGTATAAACCAGAGCCTAACTGGTGTCCTGTGTTCTTGCTCAGTGGTTAGCGTATAACCCAGAGCAGAACTGGTGTCCGGTGTCCGATGTCTGTACTCAGTGGGTAGCGGACCACCCAGAGCAGAACTAGCGACGTTGGATGTCTCAGTCATAAGAGATACCCTGCCACTATTCGGACTCGTACTTGGCTAGACTCAGAAACAGTCGTTAGTTTATGAATCTTGCCGAACACCGACCGGTGTCCGGTGTCCGGTGTCCGGTGTCCGGTGTCCGGTGTCCGGTGTCCGGTGTCCGGTGTCCGGTGTCCGGTGTCCGGTGTCCGGTGTCCTTACTCAGTGGGTAGCGGACCACCCAGAGCAGAACTAGCGACGTTGGATGCCTCAGTCATAAGAGACACCCTGTCACTATTCGGACTCGGACTTGGCGTAGACTCAGAAACAGTCTTTAGTTTCTGAATGTTGCCGAACACAGACTGGCGTCCGGTGTTCTTACTCATTGGGTAGCGGACCACCCAGAGCAGAACTAGCGACGTTGGATGCCTCAGTCATAAGAGACACCCTGCCACTATTCGGACTCGGACTTGGCTCAGACTCAGAAACCACTGTAGTTTGTGAATCTCAATTATTGATACTTACCCTTATACTTACCATGATAGTACCTAATGGTCAGGCCCCTCCATAGAGGCCCCCAAGGCATGAGACAAGCCCGGTTTCTCATTAGAGCAACCGTCATGTCTCTAGCAACAACGGAAACAAATTATCTCATGAGAATCACAAGTTCCCGTTTTGTGACCACCACCAAATTCCTGACCCGAACTGGGTTTAGGTTTCCCTTAGCCCATTAGTGAACGTGGTACGGAAAACCTATTCAAATATCGAACTAAACAAAGTCTAAAAAAAAAAAAAAATAGGAACGTCCGACAATAGGAAAATCGCGAAGTTCGCGCCCTGTGGCCACACTAAGAAAAAAAACTTGAAATACTTTCAAAATGAAATATTTTCGACGAGCAACTTATAGAAATGAATAGCCCCCACTCTATTACAGAAGATATTGCCTACTTACGGACAATAACCATGAATAGAGTGTATAAAACAGCCAAACGAAAATGAGCACCAAAAAGGATACTTTCACGTCAGCCGTCCGAAGCAAAGAAGAAGTCTCCCGTGCGTGCATGCGCGGTCGATATGGGATGGGACAGGTGTAAGTGCGGGTCAATAAATTGTATTCGGAATGGGTAGCCCCAATAGAAGCTATATAGCAACATATAACAGGGAAGTATGATACAGAAACAGGCGTAAATAAGATTTGAGGGTATGTTCAACGACGAAGCCGGTGGGCTAACTATGAGTGAATTTGTTGAGATCGAGAGCGAAACAATACTCCTATAAAGTGCTAAAGGGTAAAGAGGAAATGAAATGTAAGGGGTGTAAAGAAAGCTTTCTGATTATGTATACTTCCACTATACCTGTAGACTGGATCTAAATATGGTCTTCTTCTGGCCGGCGGAGGACTGCGTTTCCGCGACGATGGCCCACGTGTCTCCCGGGTAGGTTTTCGGATTCACGTGGAACAGCCGCGTCTCCGCTCGTTTGATCGTCAGCTCTCGGGTCGTGTTGAACTTCTCAAGCTGCGGATGGTCACGGTTTCATGGTTATATAGCTTACTCCAGCTGTGTTTGTTTGTTTGTTTGTTTATTTGTGTTTAACGGCCTATCAACAGCTAGGGTCATGTAAGGCCGGGCGAACGGGTTTGATTCCATTTTAACCTACGATTTCCATTACGATTCCATTTCGATTCCATTTTGGGGGGAAAATCCCAAAATTACAACGGAATATTTACATCGAGAACAAATATCATTAGAATACCCTGCCCTGGTGCCATGTCCATACCACACAAAAGTCACTTGGCCCCTTGCCCCAAAATAGGATTACGAATAATCGTAATACTAACGGGTAATTTAACGATCGGGGTTCATCCTCACCAGAATTCCGACTGCAGACTTGGTTTGGCCCTCACATACGTCTTTAGCATTTTGTATGTGACAGTTGAATCTGGTTATACCCATAAGCGGTATTACATCACTATCATTATCAGTAATAGATGGTGCATAAGCTAGGACCCTGACGGAGAAAGGCTACATACGTGTGCGACTGCTGTCTGTTCCAGGTTTTTCTGCTGACGAATATTAAACATATTAAATATAAAAAATATTTAAATGCAAGTACTTTCTCACCAATAACAAAAAAGTCACTCTCCCCAATACACATTATTTGAAAAATTTCATTAAATATTGATTTTATTGCGAAAAAAATATTTTACTATGGGAATTTAACATGGGGGCTAAAAATAGATATTTAAATTTTTTTTTTTTTATTTGGACCGATTTTCAAATTCTAATTTTTGTTTTCTTATTTACATCAATTCCAAGCTATCTAGCCAGGTTTCGGAGTCAATTTCCAACATTTTTAGTTTTTTTTACTCTTCCCTCACTGCTTCCATCTCTTTTTCTTCCATGTTAAATTCCCAAAGGAAAACAGTTTTTACGCTATAAAATCAATATTTGATGGAATTTCAACAAACAAAGTTTTTTGGGGAAGGTCACTTTTGTGTTATTGGTGAAAATGTACTTGCATGTAAATATTTTTTAGATTTAATGTGTTTAATAGCCAAAAGTACGTGGAACAGACAGTAGTTCCCCTGGGTGTGAAAATACATAACGATGTGTGCATTTGCCTAGATAGACACATGATAGTCAAGATCTACATTGACAACATATGCTTGTGACAACATCTGCATTACAGACAAGTATGTCTTGAAAGGACTGAAACTTATAAAATGTTATATTGTGTACCTGGATTTCTATACTCTCTTTACTATACTACATTGACTATAACATATTTACTATACCATATTTACTATACTACATTGACTATAACATATTTACTACACTATATTTACTATACTACATTGACTATAACATATTTTCTATACTATATTTACTATACTACATTGATTATAACATATTTACTATACTACATTTACTATACTACATTGACTATAACACATTTACTACACTATATTTACTATACTACATTGACTATAACATAGTTACTATACTATATTTACTATACTACATTGACTATAATATATTTACTATACTACATTTACTATACTACATTGACTATAACACATTTACTACACTATATTTACTATACTACATTGACTATAACATATTTACTATACTATATTTACGATACTACATTGACTAAAACATATTTATTACACTATATTTACTATACTACATCGACTATAGCATATTTACTATACTATATTTACTATACTACATTGACTATAACATAGTTACTGTACTGCATTGACTATAACATATTTACTATACTACATTGACTACAACATATTTACTATACTACAGCACACATTTTTTCGTGTGGTCTTTTGTCACTGTGTCACTGTGTCACCGCAGACAAAACGTATTTACAGTGGTCGATCACCGCGGACATAGCCTGCCTGTCCCCCGCGATCGCAGTTTCAGACAGTGGGGTCGCGGTGACAGCATACCCGGTCACTGCGATGCACTGCCCTAACATTATCACGGTGATTCGCCGTGATCGTTCACGGGGGATCACCGCGATTGCGTATTTACCTGTACAGATGTATGCATGTACATTTGCAAAATAATACTTTTTTGTGTACGAGAAACCATGAATTAAGTACGCGCATGTGTGTGTGTACGTGTGCATTCGCGTTTTGATGTAGCAAGAGTCTAGCATAATGCGATATCACTATTCTATATGTACTTAACTTGGTTGATTGATTGAATTGCGAATAAAGGTGATTTAATGCAGGCTGGTATTGTTGTTGTGGTACATGTAAGTTTATTTATGGTGGCCACAAGTTCGAAAACTATACGGACCACCATTCCAAAAATAGTTACATGTAAGGTGAAAGCATAAGATAATTACAACATGTAAAAGATAATTACAGGCAATGCATGAATATGAGAAGTAAAATAACGAAGTTCAGGCGGGTATGGCTGGGCTCTAAGTAGAGGTGCAACGATACGGTCAAACCCGTATAGCGATATATTGCGATATATTGCGATACAACAAACTCATATTGCAATACGTATTGCGATATTATATCATGTATGAACAAATAATAATAAAAACAAACAGGAGATAAAGAACAGTCTTTGTTATTTATTATTGTCATTAGAACACATCAAAACACTGTGTGGGTCAGGACTTTGCCCAGAAACGGTTGACATTAATGATTATTTCTGGGCGAGAGGAAATTAGGGAGAAGTGATCAAAATCATATTTTCCCTGATTTTTTCTCTTATCGCGTAACTATATACCGTATATTGCTAGCCATAAGTTGGACATAGCACTATGGCTTTCACTACCGTTACAATAGCAAAGAAAATAATAAATGAAACAAGAGGGCCATGATGGCCCTAATTCGCTCACCTGACTCCATGAACACCAGAGGAGAATGTGACATTGAGTGCATGTGTTTTAAGCGATGACTCTCATTTTACCAAATCTGAAAATGCTTTACCCAAGGATCTTAACTTACTATAAAGTTTGGCCAGCATCGGCCATGTAGTTCCTGAGAAAAAGACGTTCAAAATCTTGAATAAATGGACCTTTTGGCGGCCATCATGGATGACATAATGATCCGATTCTGACAAATATTGTACCAGAGCAATCGCCTCATCGATACCTTCAATTTGATATATGACATGAGCATATTCGGTCAAAAATAAAATTTGACCCCACGGGCCACGCCCATTTTTGACCTCGGGGTCACCATATTAACACCTTTGAAATAGCATTCTACATCGATCATTCCTACCAAGTTTCGTCGAAATCTGGCTGGCGGTTCATGAGATTTTTTAAGAATTTCTGCTATTTTTAGACGGCGGCCATCTTGGATTAGCGAAGACCTCCGTTTCAACAAATCTGAAAAGGCTTCACCCATGGACCCGAACTGTGAAATCTCTAGTAAAAGAACGACCTTTTGACCTTTCGGTGGCAATCTTGGATGACATGACCATCCAATTTCGACAAAAAATGTACCAAAGCGATCGCCTCTTTGATACCTTCGATTTGATATAGACATAACCATATTCGGTCAAAAATAAAATTTGACCCCAATTTGACCCCATGGGCCATGCCCATTTTTGACCCCGGGGTCACCATTTTAACAACTTTGAAAGAGCATTGTACATCAATCATTCCTACCAAGTTTCGTCGAAATCCGGCAAGCGGTACATGAGAAGAAGATATTTTAAGAATTTATGCTATTTGTAGACGGTGGCCATCTTGGATTAGCGATGACCTCCATTTTAACAAATCTGAAAAGGCTTCACCCATGGACCATAACTTTTAAGTTTGGCTACCATGGGCCAAGCGGTTCGAGTGAAGAATAACTTTGAAATCTCTGATAAAAGAACAACCTTTTGACCTTTCGGTGGCCATCTTGGATGACATAACCATCCAATTTCGACAAAAAATGCACCAGAGTGGTCGCCTCGTTGATACCTTTGATTTGATATATAACATGACCATATTCGGTCAAAAATAAAATTGGACCCCAATTTGACCCCACGGGCCACGCCCATTTTTGGCCCCGGGGTCACCATTTTAACAACTTTGAAAGAGCATTGTACATCGATCACTCCTTGCAAGTTTCGTCTAAATCCGGCTAGCGGTTCATGAGAAGAAGATTTTTTAAGAATTTATGCTATTTTTAGACGGCGGCCATCTTGGATTAGCAATGACCTCCATTTTTACAAATCTGAAAAGGCTTCACCCATGGATCATAACTTTTAAGTTTGGCTACCATGGGCCAAGCGGTTGATGTGAAGAAAAATTTTGAAATCTCTAATAAAAGAGCAACCTTTTGACATTTCGGCGGCCATCTTGGATGACATAAACATCCGATTTCGACAATAAATGCACCAGAGTGATCGCCTCGTTGATACCTTCGATGTGATATATGACATGACCATATTCGGTTAAAAATAAAATTTGACCCCACGGGCCACGCCCATTTTAATACACACATGTTCAATCGATGTGTTGTAAAAATTGGCAGTTACGTGAATTGGACAAACTGTATAATAAACTAGTTAATCAGTTGCAATACTGTTGTTTTTTTATTGCAATAATACTTGTGTACAAGCATAAACATCATTAACTGCTACAGAGACAAACTAATTGTATTTCTATCAAGTAAATAATGATAATAGCAGCTGGTCACAAATATTAGGAGGTAAATGGAACAGCCGTTACCTGGCAATTTCACAGCTGATCGGGTTAATGACCGGATACAGTGGCTTGTTTGATTTCAAGTCTGAATTGACTGGTGATGTGTGCAGTGCCTTTCTCTCATTTTTTGGCTGTGACGGGAGAAATGGGGCTTATGGTATTTGCGACCAGTGTAGCTGCTGATAAAATTGCACATCCATTTAGCATGAGAACATTCTATTTTGCTTGTTATTATCATGCTGGGTGGTTCATTGATGGAATGGTGAGCTGTAAATATCCGAAGTGTCATGATCGCTATGCCATATACTGTTCGAAAATGTACAACACACGGTAACATACATTTTGCCAGCCGACAGTCCATACCGGTCGGTAGTATAGCCTCTCCTGTAGGATATTGTCCACGGGCGCACACATCAGTGAATGCCTTTACATAACACTGTATCTGTTTCCAGTCTCACGCAACGGGAGACAAAATTATGCAGGCACAATTAGTAACAGGTTTTTAGTCATGTATGCTTCTCGCAAATTTATTGTGTTAATCGAGCAGACCTTCATTTCGCGGATGTTGCGAAACCACTTGCAAAATTTCTGTGAAGGAAGTAATGATTGTTCATTCTGCCTGCAACTCATGGTATGATTTAACATAATTTATTTTAGAAACATAAAAGAAAAATACCGCCACTGCAGTACTCGCCAGTAGAACGTACATATCTGGCAATAAAAATGGCACCAAGTCATGATTTTCCCTGACCATTTTGTATCCGACTTTCCGTATATTATTTTTATACCCTAGCCATAAGTCGAGGGCAAAAGGTGACGTGAAAAATAACATGCAATATCGTACATTGGTAGGAAAACCTTGTCTGCATATTTACCTGTAGCGCATGCAGACGTAACCGTGATACACGGTGACCGTCACCGGGAATCACCGCGAATCACCCTTAGGGCCTCGCTGGTTTCAGTCACGGTGACCATTTTCAACAGTCGCGGTGACGATCACCGCGAATAATCGTCACCGTGAAACACAGTGACATGTCTGCGCTGAGGAAGATCACGGGGATGGGTGGGTCGCGCACGCAAAAAAACGTGTGTACTGTATATTGACTACAACATATTTACTATACTATATTTACTGTACTACATCGACTATAACATATGTACTATACTATAGTTACTGTACTACATCGACTATAACATATTTCCTATACTAATATTTAATAATTTTAATCTATAACAAATTTACTATACTATATTGACTACAACATATTTACTATACTACATTGACTATAATCATATTTGCTATATTATCTTTACTATACTACATTAACTTAACATATACTATATATATGTTACTATTACTACACTGACTATAACATATTTATACTATACTATCTTTGCTATACTACATTGACTATAACATATTTACTATACTATATTTACTATACCACATTGACTATAACATATTTACTATACTATATTTACTATACTACATTGACAATAACATATTTACTATACTATATTTACTATACTACATTCACTATAACATATTTACTATACTATATTTACTATACCACATTGCCTATAACATATTTACTCTACTATATTTACTATACTACATTAACTATAACATATACTATACTTTATACTCATACTACATTCACTATAACATATTTACTATACTATATTTACTATACCACATTGACTATAACATATTTACTGTCGTATATTTACTATACCACATTGACTATAACATATTTACTATACTATATTTACTATACCACATTGACTATAACATATTTTGTATACTAAATTTACTATACATATTTACTATACTACATTGACTACAACATATTTGCTACACTACATTGACTATAACATATTTACTATACTATATTGACTATAACATATTTACTATATTATATTTACTATACTACATTGACTATAACATATTTACTATACTATATTTGCTATACTACATTGACTATAACATATTTACTATACTACATTGACTATAATATATTTACTATACTATATTGACTATAACATATTTACTATAATACATTGACTATAACATATTTACTATACTATATTTACTATACTATATTTACTGTACTACATTCACTATAGCATATTTACTATACTATATTTCTATACCACATTGCCTATAACATATTTACTATACTATATTTACTATACTACATTAACAATAACATATTTACTATACTATATTTACTATACTACATTCACTATAACATATTTACTATACTATATTTACTATTATAATAATACTACATTTACTATAACATATTTACTATACTACATTTACTATAACATATTTACTATACCATATTGACCATAACATATTTACTATACTATATTCCATACCTGGAAGATGAGTTTCTTGTCATCGTCCTTGATTACGGAGGCCAAGCGTCGGAGACTGGGGCCCTGGCGCCCGTGGAGCGGCATTGTTGCCCCCGCTGGTAACTTCGCCCGGCCGTTTGTCGCGTCCGCCGGCATCTACAAAAATGTAAACTATAGTCTGTTTCACGAAAGCTGCCCAAATTTTACGGTCATATAAACAATTCAAAAACAATATTTTTTTCGATACTATTAAATTGAAGGAAAATTTAACAAGAAACGAGGCAAAGCCACGAAGGCCAGGTTTTTTCCAAGCATAGACACTTGGATAACATAATTATACCCACTTTCTGTAGACTAGATGGCCGTGGCCTGCATGTCCGCTCCTTGGGGCGAGGCATGGACACTAACAAAATAGATATAGTAGATGGAAAAACTTTAACGAAAAACTTTAACCGGACACACAGACGTTCTTACAGTACTATACTTATGTGGCTTATCACATGTTAAATATTAGCCACATAAAACGATTTTTAGCCACATAAAACGATTTTTTAGGTGGGTAATTGTAACCAACCCTATCCTTTACCAAGTCCATAACCCTGTGGGGCTAGCCACATAAGTACCCTAATGTGTGCCCGGACGGACGGACGGACGGACGGACGGACGTATGCCAAAATGCCGACGATATCGCGCTTTCCGCAAGCGGGTGCGACAATGATGATAAACACCCATGTGAAGTATCAAGGTAATGGGTGAAGCAGTTGCAGATATAGTACACGAAAAAACTTTAACAAAAAAATGCAAAGTAATTTGACCTTGACATTGGGCACAGGGGCCGCACGGTTGGGGGTTAGAATGAAAATATGGATGATGATAAACACCCATGTGAAGTTTCAAGGTAATGGGCGAAGCAGTTGCAGAGATATAGTATAACGAAAAAAAAAAGTTTTAACCAAAAAATTTAACCAGACGTACGTTAAAAAGTTAACGTTGAAAATGGCTAAGTCAATTACGTAGAAATAATAGGTCAAGGTAAAAAAATGGTCACATGTTGGATAGTTGTATGTGGTAGGCATCCCTTGGTTATGAAGCTGTGAAAGTTTGGTGGTCCTAGGTGGTACAGTACCAAATAAATGGACTTAAACACGAAAACTTAACATTGAAAACGCGAAAACTTAACATTGAAAATGGCTAAGTCGACAGCGCGTAAAAAATGGGTAAAGTTAAAAAAAAAGTAACATGTTGGATAGTGATATGTGGTGGGCACCCCTTGATTATGAAGCTGTGAAAGTTTGGTGATCCTAGGTGGTACAGTAACAAAAGAAATGGACTCAAACACGAAAACTTAACATTGATTGTGGACGCCGCCCGCCCGTTCCGCCGTCCGTCCGCCCGGCCGCCCGCCCGCCCGCCCGCCCGCCCGCCGCCTGGCTTTCGCCAATCCAATAGCCTGGATTTTTTTCTCAAAAAACCTGGCTAAAAAAGTAACATGTTGGATAGTGATATGTGGTGGGCACCCCTTGATTATGAAGCTGTGAAAGTTTGGTGATCCTAGGTGGTACAGTAACAAAAGAAATGGACTCAAACACGAAAACTTAACATTGTTGTGGACGACCGCCCGCCCGCCCGTCCCGCCCGCCCGCCCGCCCGCCCGCCCGCCCGCCCGCCCGCCGCCCGCTTTCGCCAATCCAATAGCCTGGATTTTTTTCTCAAAAAACCTGGCTGAAAAAGTAACATGTTGGATAGTGATATGTGGTGGGCACCCCTTGATTATGAAGCTGTGAAAGTTTGGTGGTCCTAGGTGGTACAGTACCAAAGAAATGGACTTAAACACGAAAACTTAACATTGTAAACGCCAAAACAGCGCGGAAAAAATGGGTAAAGTTAAAAAAAAAGTAACATGTTGGATAGTGATATGTGGTGGGCACCCCTTGATTATGAAGCTGTGAAAGTTTGGTGGTCCTAGGTGGTACAGTAACAAAGAAATGGACGCAAACACGAAAACTTAACATTGATTGTGGACGCCGCCCGCCCGCCCGGCTTTCGCCAATAGCCTGGATTTTTTTTAAAAAAAACCTGGCTAAAAATGAGCCTTCTTTTTATTTCCTGAAATTTGGTCAAATATTTATTTTATTGCGAAAAATAAATTCCCCATGTTAAAGGCCCAACTGGGATATAAAAGCCACCATATGGCGCTGGGCAGGCTTTTTGATAATTGTATGCATGCTTCACTTCAGGGACACATTTTCAGATGTTTTCAAAATACCACTGAACAAATAATTACACTATTTCACACAGACATAGATAATACAACTATGAATTTGGATTTAAGAAAACAAATGTAAATGTGCTTTTGAAGTAATACAATGTACTCAACTGACAACTGATTCAAACTTGCTGGGCGGAGTGTAGCTGTTACATATGTAATTCATTCATAGAGCTGAGTTCATGATCCGACATTGTAAACAACCCCACGTGTTTAGTGATAACGCTAACAGCTATAACTGCCTGTATGGTCAACATCAGTCAGTGTGCCAGCTGCACAACTTTGATTTTGGACGGTAATATCAAATTAAATATGTGTTTGGTATGCACATAACAAGGTGAATGAAACAAAACCATGGTTTAATAGACCAGCAAGAGAAATATGTCGCCTAGAAACTTGATACAGTGGCTGTGAAAATGCAGTATATACTAATTATAAACAGCATATACTTGGGTTAGTATGCACATTCACAAAACAGCATGTATGTGCAGTCTGATCTGGAATTTACATGACTACCGGTACATGAATTCACGTTTGCTCGCAACCTTATTTCCTGTATCCTAACATATGACAGTATGGCTATTTCAAAACTTGTCTCTAATTAGCTGTCAGCATAATTATATTATACAGTGTATCTGCAACAATGCAGTCGTCTAACTGGGACGGGGTTATCTGTGGAATGACAAGACACAGATACACATTTTTATACCAACTTATTACAAACACATATTCTGATATATTGGTTACTACATGGACTTACAAAATACATTGGAGATAGGAACCTTGTTTAGATCCAAAAGTATAATATAGGTTTCACTATATGTAGGTGACACACTGTAAGTAACGGACAGGTGGACACGTTACGACATGCATATCCCCGGATCAGCTGGTGCATCCTTGCAGCCTCATCAGGATCTACACTGTTTAATTTGGTGGTCATTCATGATGGCTCTAATTAATGATGTAAACTGCATCATGTTGTAGTCATGTGCTATCTGAGTGCGAGTTAAACTTATCAAACACTCAATAAGCCCCAGTTTGTCATTGTGTGACACATGGAATGGTGTTTCATTCAATTTTACTTCTTTCTATTTTTAATAATGTATAATAGCACCAAAATACTCATTGCTTTGAAATAGTTAGCTCAAAAATACTATATAACTTGTTACACTTTTAGTAAATTCTCAATCATTTTTCTGCACAAATAAAACATACAAATACTATTAGAAGGAATGGTATACACTGTATCATGTGTCATGTGTGTGTTTTATGGGACAACAAGCTTGATAACAAACCTACATATCATATATCTAGATACTGGTACAGAAACACCTACACTGGCTATCCAGCAGCCCCCTCATTGTTCTACATTGGGAGCAGACGACAAACATGTGCTGCTGTTTATATGTTCTATTTATAAAGCCAGTGTATAACTGACAGGCTAGGTACACTATGGTAGCAGTGACCAGTTAGCCGCCAGTTTTGTATAATGGCACCGGTGAAATTTATAAATATTACACTTTCTGCTGATTAAAATTGTTTAATGAATTTTTTGTAGTTGATTTTGTATTTTATTCAGATTTTACATCGTATTAATTGATGACTGCTCATTCCAGGGCCATCTGACCTGTTCCCATTGATCAGAAATGGGCAAATACGAATTGAGGGTATGTTGTGACAAAAACTAATGAAAACAACAGATTTTTCTGGGAGTTTCAAACAAGAATTTATTTGAGAGAAAACTCATGGATGGGAACTGGTTTGCACCATGATAGTACATTTGCCTCTGGATGATGATTGAGAACACATGCAACATTCAATCTGTAGTTCCGCAAGCAACGTGGCATGGCATGGTTTTAAAGTGAATATTTCACCTCGGAATTGGATAATTTTAAAGAAACTGCACGGAGATATTTCACATTCCTGCATAGGTAAGGAGCACTAATAGAGCAGCATATTTGTGTTTATGTAAAAGCTTCTAGTGTATCTAGGTCACAAATGTCGAACGCATATTGCTGTCTGCCCACTTATTTGGAATATTGCATTAAATACATGCTGTCCGAGGGTGTGAAATGGATAATTTTAAATTAACTGGTCACAGCGCCCTATCAGTAATTGGATATGCCTCTCCTTCTAAATTCGCTACCAGGGCACCGATTGTTGGACCTTTAAATCCCCATAGACATCTTCACAGGATTCAACATGGGGAATTTTTTTTAGAATTTCAGAAATACTGGACCGATTTTTAAAATTTAACTTTCGTTTTCTTAGTTAGATCATTTCCAAGCTATCTAGCTAGGTTTCGGAGTCAATTTACAAAATGTTTCGTTTTTTGACTCCTCCCACAACTCCTCTACCTCTTATTCACCCATGTTAAATTCCCATAGAGAAATCAATTTTTCGTAATAGAACCAATATTTGACAAAATTTCACGAAATAAAAAGAAGGATCATTCTTAAATTTTCCTTTAATTTAATATTATCAAAAAAAAAATTGTTTTTGAATTGTTTATATGGCCGTAAAATTTGGGCAGCTTTCGTGAAACAGACTACCGGTATATAGTCTTCAACAGGTAACCAACAAACCTAACAAAGGTGCCCATTTTGCTCATAGATAGAGAATAGTAGGTTAGTGCCGTGAATGGGAAAAAATATCCGGCAACGCTCAGGAATTTCTTTATTTCTCATCAGAAGTATATGTAGTGACCACCATTTGAACCGTCTCGCCGAGACGGTTCAAATGAGTGGTCACAACATATACTTTGGTTCAGAAATAAGGAAAATAGGTAGAGAATAGTAGGTTAGTGCCGTGAATGGGAAAACATATCTGGCAAGGCTCAGGAAACGGGATGGGCGAGGCTCTGCCGAGCACATCCCGTTTCCGTGCCGTGCCAGATATTTTTTCCCATTCACGGCACTAACCTACTATTCTATGTATCCCGTCAACACCTACAAATGGCTGTAAAATGCAAAAATAGTATTGACTGGATATCAAAAATGTTTCATGGCACCGTGTTTCACGGCACATACGCACTGTGTTGACGGGATAAATAATTCACACTTGACTGTTCTACATAAATTTTGGACTTTTCAATTAAAAGAGAAAAGCAGTATTTCATATTAAAATTCTGAAAGAAATTTTTCTACAAGAAAATAGTATTTAAAGTTTATTCTGACAATATTATATAATCATAATACTTACTCCGAATCACTAGACAGAATCACTAGATGCGTCTTTATAACCATAACAGATTTGAGTCACTAGATGCTTGTTTAAAAGCATAACAGACTAGATCTGCATCAGAAGCTGCTTGTTTACCTCGAAGGTGCTGTCAAGTTTGAGCATGAGGTCGAGCTCCGTGGCGTTCTCCAGGACATAAGGGGTCATAACTTCCCCCGCCTTCTGGGTCGGCTCCACCAACTCGTACGCTTCACCGAATGACTGGAATGGAAAAATCAAGTAAATCTCATAAGTAACCTCGTCTATTGGACTGCGATTATAAAACATGAGCATGAACCCCTTCAACTCAAAATCAAACAATTTGATTTCCATCAATTAATACCGATTAACCCGTACAACGATATCTTAATTTTTTGTCGAAGACCGTTTATTGTCTATTTTACATTTTTATCATCAAAAACATGCTTTGACAGCACTTTAGAATAATTTACAACATGCTTTGACAGCACTCTAGAATCATTTCCATTGGAAATGATTCTGAAGTGCTGTCAAACCATGCATTTATTGAGAAATAAGACAAGATATAAAAGCAACAACAGGTGACAATTGTTGTGTGTAGTGGTCTAAGGGTTTTATACTGAACAAGAACATGTGCACAGTAATGCCCCGATGGCAGATAGGAGAAACTGTGGCAAAGTTAATTAACTAAAAAGTGATAAGTATTCATAAGCACAGTTGTGAAGGTCAAATGGTGAAGGTCATATTAAGGGCAGCATGACTTTGTGCACAAGTATGATGTATTGAAATGTTAATCCTTCAAGGAATATATAGAGGTTATGACAGAATTGAGAAAGTCCGGCGAACTTCTTAATGAGGGAAAAGGTTAACAAGAGTTGGCAGAGGACAACGAAGCGCGCCCGGTGTCAGCAAAGGAACTGAGGGCACATTTGAATCCAAGCAAGGAAACAGAAAATATAGGCCATTTACCCGAGCGTCCGAGCGTTAAGGTTTAGAGATTTTTGAAGACAGACGGACAATGAAGGTCATATCAAGGGCAACATGGATGTGTGGCATTTGACCACAGGTATACTGTGTTGAAATATTTCAGTAATCCTTCAAGGAATATAGAAATTATGACATAACAGAAAAAATTCATAATGTGCCGTACACACGGACAAACAGTCCAAACAATATATGCCTCTCAGCAGAGTCGACAAAAATAACCAACATAACAGACAGCAGACTTTAGATAACAGTCTTAACACTTTGAACACGAAAGCCTGCTGTAGCGGTTTATGCAAACAGTGCAGATCCAGATGAGCCGGCACTTTTTCAAAGTAATTTTCATAGTTCTGCGAACAAAAAATTCCCATTTTTCATAAATGGTCTAGTCTGAAAATAATTTTGTGATGATTGAAACATTTCTGGCTCTACCAAGACGTGGGGCATAAATAGAGAATAGTAGGTTAGTGCCGTGAATGGGAAAAAATATCCGGCAAGGCTCAAGAATTTATTTATTTCTCATCAGAAGTATATGTTGTGACCACTCATTTGAACCGTCTCGCCGAGACGGTTCAAATGAGTGGTCACAACATATACTTTGGTTCAGAAATAAGGAAAATAGATAGAGAATAGTAGGTTAGTGCCGTGAATTGGAAAAAATATCCGACAAGGCTCAAGAATTTATTTATTTCTCATCAGAAGTATATGTTGTGACCACTCATTTGAACCGTCTCGCCAAGACGGTTCAAATGAGTGGTCACAACATATACTTTGGTTCAGAAATAAGGAAAATAGATAGATAATAGTAGGTTAGTGCCTTGAATGGGAAAAAATATCCGGCAAGGCTCAAAGGTTGCAAAAAGGTTGCTCTACCAAGACCAGGGGCATACAAACAGCATAGAGTCGAGAAGAACCTACATAACAGACAGCAGACTTTAGATAATAGTCTTAACACTGAACCCGAAAGCCCGCTATAGCGGTTTATACAAACAGTGCAGATCTAGATGAGCCGGCTCATCAGGATCTGCACTTTTTTAAAGTAATTTTTATATTTTTTGCGGAAAAAAATACCCCCTTTTCATATATGGTCGAGTCTGAAAATCATTTTGTGATGATTGGGTTGGTTGCAAAATTAACATGTTAAAATCCATTCCAGTTACTTAGGGGTGAAATGGTTACACAGTTACCTTTCTTAGGTTGGTCAGCACCTCCAAGCACGCCTTCGTCATGGTGAGCTGCAGTTCGTCCGTCGACCGCACGTTTATCGTCATCTTCGGCGGTGGCATTCGTAGATTGTCCGCGTCTTCATCGTCCTCGATCGAGAGATCAATGTCGTCGTTCTTCCTGACCTCGAGTTGTAGCTCCCAGCGTCGGTATTTCCCGGTGTCCAACACAGGCTCCAGTAGCGGCTCCCAGACCGACATCACCTCGTTGTAGTAGGCCACCTCTAGCTTCAGGCGACTTTCTACCGACAACTGAAAAGATTGATTCCATGATACAGTGGAACCCCTCTAAACCGGACACGGAGAAAAGTGAGTGGTGCTTAATTATGATAGGTTTCATTGCCATTTATCTCTGATGATAATGCCTGTTCATGATCACAAAGCACCAACGTGTGTTGAAGTAGCTATATGCCTGCGTTACAATGGAACCTCTCTAAACCGGACACCCTGGTTCATATTCATCCAAATTAGGAAAAACATATTTTAGAAAAAATCACTTTTAACTTTAATAAATATCACAAAATTGGATTGGTTGCAAAATTAATATATGCAAGTCCATTCCAGTTACTTGAAAAGGTTAACCCTTCCTATGCTGTTGACGGAAATTGCCGTCAGCTGTTTTTCATTTTTGCTTTCATTCTTAACAAAAACCTGGTTTTGACAGCACATGAGAATTTTCTCCACTGGAGACGATTCTCATGTGCTGTCAAAACCAGGTTTTTGTCGTGAAATATTGAAAATAAAACATTTCCAGCAGACGAGAACATTTAATTCAGCGTAGTAAGGGTTAAGATACGAAACCTTCGTAATGGATGGTTATGTATAGTATACCCTTCCAAACTCAGGGGGACACATTGATCGTGATGCCATCTATACAGAGTTTTCTATTATTAATCACGTGAGCAGCACTGACGTCTCCCTACCTGTCCGGTCCAGTCGCGGACTTCTCCCTCGAAGGCCGCCTCAGTGATGAGGAGGGGAACTGTTCGCTTGCCGACCCCGCCCTCCAACTTGACGACGATCGTTGGGGCCCGCACTATCAGCTGTAATGGCAATCACAACATACATTTTGGTAAAAACTAGAACCAGTGAGCAAAGGCTCATAGATAATGGCTGCCGCCTGGACAACAAATAAAAACTTTGGACAGAAGCACAAACGGACAGACACAACAAGAATTCCGCGGAATCAAATGTCTCGCCTTGTTCAGCCTTGACCTTGACCCTCGGGCCTTGACCCCGAGAATAGTCCTGTATTCATCTACATATCATAGTAAAGGTATGTATAAAGTTTGATGACTGTAGCTGATAAGGTGTTGAAGTAATGACCGTAACACGAAAACTTAACATTGAAGAATGTTGACGCCGCCCTGGCGCCGCCGCCGCAGCCGCAGACGCAGCAGACGACTCCGGAAAAGCAAAACCTATGTCTCACTTTCCGCTTTCGCGGGCGAGACAAAAATTATGAAGTGAATGTTTACATTGACAAATATATTTGCCCCAGGTCCTCACCACACCCGAGTTACCAATACTAGTCCCACCCACCGATACTAGTTCACCCACCAATACTAGTCCCACCCACCAATACTAGTCCCACCCACCAAAATAGGATTAACTATCAGTATGGAAATCGGACATAAAATGTATAATAATGCCAATCAATATATATATTTTGCCCCGAAATAAGAATAACCTGATCTGGTGTCAGGTCCTCACCACACCCGAGTCACCTATACTAGTCCTACCCACCAAAATAGGATTAACTATCAGTGTGGAAATCTGACATAAAATGTATAATAATGCCAATCAATATGTGGGGTAAGGGTGAATGAATGTTTATTTTGCTATAAAGAACATTTTGTGCCTACTGAGTGGTCATGCACCTTTAACATTTGGTTGGTAATAATTAAGTTTTTAAATAAATCAGTGAAAATATTAGATGTCACATAAGACTACAAAAAATTAATGTTCAGATTCTCATCCCTGCCCGCCCCTAATAAAACGGCCAGCCCAAGGGTTTTTTATTTAAAAAAAACAAAACATTAAATTAAAAAACATTTGGTAAAATTTACGAGAATGATGCGGCCCGCGTATTATACCGCTCCCACAGCTTTTTATCCGAGTGCTTTACGTAGCGCAATACAGCAACCCCAGAACACGCCCCCTCCAGATTAGCAATACTTCAATATGAACATGTTATTACAAAACACTAACAACTGCGCCTTGCCGTTCAACATCTCGTTTTAGTATTACCTGCAAATATAAAATAAAAGTGTCCCACTCGCCCCATTTTTCCCCAAATTTGGATGGGAATCTAAACATTAATTTTTTGTCACCTAACCAATCATTAAAATAAGGACTACAAAACTAACTATTGCAAACTGGGGTGAGTGGCATGGGTTAGCTTTGGCAGGGCTCCAGATAAGGAATTAATAATTGAGTATTATCACTCCATCATTTCTGAAGCAATTGGGTATTTCAAAATTTTAATTGGGTAAAATAAAATCACACTACTGTTTACACATCAACAGATAGCAATTATTGAATAGTTTGCTTCGAAATGAAAACATGTCTTGGTATTTCATTAGAATTGTCTCCTTGGAGACAATTCTAATGAAATACAATTCTAATGAAATACCAAGATGTGTTTTCATGGACAAGAGTTATCAGAGGACAACGAAGCGCGCCCGGTGGCAGCAAAGGAACCAAGGGCACATTTGAAAACACAACGTGCTGGATAAGGGAAACAAAATATATGAGCCATTTACCAGAGCGTGTTAAGGTTTCGAGCGTACAAAGTATTTGACCTTGACCCTGGGCTTAGAGGTGGAGGACCCTTGGAGCAATGCGTGTGTGAAATATGAAGCAAATCCAAGCAAGGATACAGAAAATATAGGCCATTTACCCGAGAGTTAAGGTTTCGGGATGCACAAAGTATGTGACCTTGACCCTGGACTTAGAAGGGGTGGCACAGACGTGGATTTGCAACAGCGCAGTAGAGGACCCTTGGAGCAATGCATGTGTGAAATATGAAGCAAATCCAAGCAAGGAAACAGAAAATATAGGCCATTTGTCCGAGCGTTAAGGTTTCGAGATGCACAAAGTATGTTACCTTGACCTTGACCCTGGACTTAGAAGGGGCGGCACGGACGTGGATTTGCCACAGCGCAGTAGAGGACCATTGGAGCAATGCGTGTGTGAAATATGAAGCAAATCCAAGCAAGGAAACAGAAAATATAGGCCACTATAATTTTTGAAGATAGACGGACAGACAGACGGACGGATGTTCCTACAAATGGATACTTATGTGGCTAACCCTAACCTTTTCCTTTGTTCATCCCTATTGTTCTGTAGCCACATAAACCCATTTTAGCCACATAAAATCACTGAACAATAGAATATTACATAACATGTTGTTCTCCTAGCCACATATGTATCCATTTGTAAGCTAGGACAGACAGACAGACGGACGCCTACGACGCCGAGGGTATGCCATAAGCACTTCTTCCTTCGGAAGGCGCACTAAAAATAAGAAAAATATGCTATATTGGTGGTCTGATTATTGTTTTCTGCAACATGATGAAGGTACCACAATTGTTCTCATTGCTTTTTGATACTCACTACTTCTGATTTCAATTGGGTTTTTGGCAATTTTAATTGGGTATTTACGCAAATACGCAGCTTATCTGGAGCTCTGGCTTTGGTATATACTAATTATGTTTCAATTAAATTTGACAAGCATAGCTAGCTTTTTTCAGTTGTGACTTAACATTTGTCATGTGTTTGTAGGTGGCCTGCATGTTAAAGGTACATGCCCACTCAGGAGGCACAAACTGTTCTTGACATGGGAATTAAATAAGTGTATAATTGTGTCACTATTCCACCAGTTCTAAAAATTACGAGTGCCCGCTATACAGATATAAACATTTTATTTTATGTTTAGTGACGCACGGTGGCATTAGGCTATTTTCATATGCAAATGAGGCATGATATTTTTTTAATTATTTATGCTAATTAACTGCGTCACCTGACAAAATAATATGTTCGACGGATTATAAAGTATGATCATTGCACATCAAAGAATAGATGCAGAGAATAAATAGTAATGCCCGTTAACATTTTAAGGAAACATGGTTATCGCCCCTGATATCAGTGTGGAAATTTACGTCTGATATAAAGCTATAATAATGCCAATCAATACATGGGGTAAAGGTGAATGAATGTTTATTTTGCCAGAAAATGCCTCAGATGCTGTCTATAATGATATAAATAACATTTTGTGTCCACTGAGTGGGCATGTACCTTTAAGCCCATTAATGTGTCGTCAGAACAAAAACTGCTATCGCACCCTTCACACACATGCATTTCCAGTAGCTGATTTCATCAACATTCTTACCTACCTAAGTGTACTTTGTGGGAGTAATTATTTTCAGGGCTCCAGATAAGGAATTAGTAATTAAGTATTGTCACTCCATCATTTCTGAAGCAATTGGGTATTTCAAAATTTTAATTGGGTAAAATAAAATCACACTACTGTTTACACATCAACAGGCAGCAATTATTGAATAGTTTGCTTCGAAATGAAAACATGTCTTGGCATTTCATTATAATTGTCTCTTTGGAGACAATTCGAATGAAATACCGAGATGTGTTTTCATGCAAAATAAGAAAAATATGCTATATTTGTGGTCGGTTTGTTTTCTGCAGCATTATTAAGGTACATATGTATAAATGTCCGACCGACAGACACCCACAAGGGATTAGTATCTGGAATGAGTTGAAATAACTCAAGAGTCGGCCCACCATTCTCCTGCGCATGCACAACATTGATCTGTACAATAGATTCAAGATTATGTTTCTGCTGGTGACTTTAACAAAGTGAATGAAGAGATGTATTGGTGTTTAACGGCCTATCAACAGTTAAGGTGATTTATCTGGAACGCGACGTCCCATTTCTGAATGGCTGAAATAACCCAGACTGCCCACCATTCTCCTGTGCATGCACGACATTGATATGTGCCATACATTCAAGATTGATGTTTCTGGCTGGTGTCTTTAACTAAGGGGTTGTTGATAGATGATTTGTTTGATTGGTGTGTTTATACGGCTATCAAAAGCTAAGGTGATTTATCTGGAATGAGACGGCCCATTTCTGAATGGTTGACATAACCCAGTCTGCCCACCATTCTCCTGTGCATGCACGACATTGATCTGTCAATAGATTCAAGATTATGTTTCTGCTGGTGACTTTAACACAGTGAATGAAGATAGATGATTTGATTTATTGGTGTTTAACGGCCTATCAGCTAAGGTCATTTAAAGCCGGGCCAACAGGTTCGTTCCCATATTTAACCCACTGCATTGGGGGAAAAATTCCAAAATCAGAACGGAATATTTACATCAAAAAAATAATTATATATTCAGCCCTGAAATTAGAATAACCCGACCTGGTGCCAGGTCTATACCACACGAAAGTCACTTGGCCTCTTCCCCTAAGAGTAATAGGATTACTGTCTGTTTCACGAAAGCTGCCCAAATTTTACAGCCATATAAACAATTAAAAAACAATATTATTTTCGATAGTATTAAATTAAAGGAAAATTTAAGAATGAGCCTTCTTTTTATTTCGTGAAATTTGGTCAAATATTGGTTTTATTACGAAAAATTGATTTCTCTATGGGAATATAACATGGGGAAAAAAGAGGTAAGGAAGTATGGGAGGAGTCAAAAAACGAAAAAATTTGGAAATTGACTACGAAACATGACTAGATAGCTTGGATATGATCTAAGTAAGAAAACAAAAGTAAAATTTTAAAAATCGGTCCAGTATTTCTAAAATTCAAAAAAATTTCGCCATGTTAAATCCCCATAGACATCTTCACTCCAAGGAGTCTATGGGGATTTAACATGGGGAAATTGTTTTTCGCAATAAAATCAATATTTGACAAAATTTCACGAAATAAAAAGAAGGCTCATTCTTAATTTTTCCTTTAATTTAATATTATCAAAAGAAATCTTGTTTTTGAATTGTTTATATAGCCGTAAAATTTGGGCAGCTTTCGTGAAACAGACAGTAGGAATAATCATACTACTCATACAACGGGTATAACCAGATTCAGCTCTCACATACAAGAAAGCCAGTCATATCTGAGGGCCAAACCAGGTCTGGTCGGGATTCCAGTAAGGATGAATCCCGATCGTTAAATTACCACACTCCCAGCCAACCACCACCGAATGAAGATAGACCAACAAGTCATTCCTATGCTAATGAGATTGAAACTTGTATTAGGTAGATTGAAATGTTAATAATTAGATTGTCTAACGTTACCAACCAACCAACAAACAAACAAACAAACAAACAAACAAACAAACAAACAAACAAACAAACAAACAAACAAACAAACAAACAAACAAACAAACAAACAAACAAACAAACAAACAAACAAACAAACAAACAAACAAACAAACAAACAAACAAACAAATAAACAGCTTCCTTGGCTACACTTGCGTGAAGTTCTAATTGGTCACCGTATACTTGGGATCAGGGCTCCAGATAAGGAATTTGTAATTGAGTATTGTCACTCCATCATTTCTGAAGCAATTGAGTATTTCAAAATTTTAATTGGGTAAAATCAAATCACACTACTGTTCACACATCAACACAACAATTATTGAATGGTTTGCTTCGGAATGAAAACATATCTTGGCATTTCCAAGATGTGTTTTTACGGAAAAATAAGAAAAATATGCTATATATGTGGTCTCTTTATTGTTTTCTGCAGCATGATAAAGGTACCACAAATTTTGTATTGCTTTTTGATACTCGCTACTTTTGATTTCAAAAGGGTTTTTGGCAATTGTAATTGGGTATTTTAGCAAATACGCAGCTTATCTGGAGCGCTGTATGTAGTATTAATTCATTAAAAGGGCAATGTAGAAACTATTTTATTAATGCATTATCAAGGTGTATATGATCATGTGGTACTAACAACAACAACAAGTACTGAAACTTCCAGATTCCATCTGATTCAAAGTACGTATTCTGTTATAGTGTCCTTATTACGTAACGGATTTTGATGAAATATGGCACATCAAACGCATCTAAGCTGCATTTGGTGGTCTCTGTATTTTCGGCCGAACTCGAAGAATCGATTACCGACGCGGTAATGGAAATGATTCTGATTTTGTAGTTTTTATTTCCAGATATAGTTATGTATAAACACAATTTAAATTCAACATGTAGATATTATTATTGTCATGTAAATTGACATGTATCCATGTGAATTGACATGCATAGATAAATGAATATATTTGAGAATGTTAATTAATGGCTATAAGGATTTTAGGAGTAGAGTTGAGGCTACATAGAAAAGGAGAGAGAGGTGGAAAGAGATGATAGATTTGAATCGAGCAACGTCGTAATAAGCATTGTATGTCTTCTACTTCGGGTCTCTATGAAAAAAGACCATTATATGTACATAATGTACACAGCTCCAGTTAAGATGCGTAATTTGACCAAGTTGGGGTGAAATTCTGTTAATTCTTCATCAAAAATGGCAAGTTGGGAGTCCTTTAGAATCGTCTCATTGAGACGATTCTAAAGCACTCCCAACTTGCCATTTTTGATGAAGAAATAAAAAATTTACCTCCAAATTACGCACCTTAACTGGAGCGCTGAATGTATTGTTATTGTAGTTGTATACCGTCCCACTTTCGTTCATGTGTAGCAATTTTTATATTTATAGCTATTGCTCTCTCAATATCTTCTTCTTTTTTTTAAATAGCTTTTAAAATCAGAAATGTTTGGTTCTGTATTCCTTAATTTACAAGAATATATAAAATATTTTCTAAGAATAATGCACAGGTATAAGAACATATTTCTGGAAATGATTCTAAAGCGCTGTCAAATCATAGAAAATAAACAGCAGACGACAAAAGTTTATTCAGCGTGTTATTAGGGTTAAAAGGAAGGCAGATGGCAGATGGCAGATGATACTTCGATTTACTGTCTGTTTCACGAAACCTGCCCAAATTTCACGGCCATATAAACAATGCAAAAATAATTTTTTTTTTGATAATGTTAAATTCTATAAAAATTTATGAATGAGCTTAAATTTTCATAAAATTTACTATTATTTAATATTATCGAAAAATATATTGTTTTTGCATTGTTTATATGGCCGTAAAATCTGGGCAGGTTTCGTGAAACAGATAGTAGACAGATATACGAGGTGTAGTCATAAAGTTCTAGGACTTTGCTTATATCTAAAGAACCAGTTGGTCAAATCGGTTGTGAAATATGTCATTAGAAAGCTGGTTAATTTGTGCAAACAGCAACATATTGGTTCGATGAAGTAAATCACAAGATTTCGTCAACTACTCATTTAATCGCTGGCATCTACGTCAGCATGGAGCAGTTTGATGTCGTCCAACGTTACGTAATGATTTAATAGCAGTGTTTATTATTGTTTTCGAAGCGCTGTCCGCAAACCAAATAAACGTATTTATCGCACAAGCGCCATTTAGATTTTTATTGTACTGTAACTTGTTTCATTGTATGTAAGTATTTTCACCCAATGCTTTAATTAATTTTGATGGAGTGCCACTTACATATAGTTGCTATACTTAAGGCGCATGGTTCGTTACCTGTTGGTTTTGTATATTATAATGTCGTTCAACACTTGATGATATCTGTCATGGATTAAAAACCTGTATAAATTTCAGCATACATGTCTAATAGATCTGTGACAATATTTTGCCACGTTATCAGAACGCACAAATCTGAGTTGAAGTCACGATGCACCATGACCATATACATTAGAAACTCCAACCATACAAAGTTCGTCCAATTGTGATCGTTCACCGAACTAAAAAACACTTTTTTGTCTAATTTCGTTCATTATCTGGAACTGGGTCAATGCACCATCTTCCATAATACAACCGGAAGCGTCTATGTAAAGAACATCTCTGATTGGCTAAATCTAAACTGTATGACGTCATTCAACCTATTTCGGGATTGCGGAAGACATAATCTGATAGTCCGCGAATCATGAATGAAAGTAGAAAAAAGGTGTTTTTTTAGATCGGTGAACGATCACAATTGGACGAACTTTGTATGGTTGGAGTTGTTAACGTATATGGTCATGGTGCAGTATATGGTCATGGTGCACCACTTTAGTTTGAGCTGGCGATCAGTTATTGGTCAAATATGACCGATAATCCACGCCGGACGGCCTCCGATTCTGTGTGAGATTCTTTCGTACACGCAAATTTCGCTTTGGATGGGGTATACAAAATGCGAATAACTGAATAAATGCTGGAAAGAGCGATTTGAAGTGAATATATTCACACGCCTAATACCTTTATCGATTGCCAGCGACAGAAATCATACATTTAATCGATGTGTATTGTGTTTGTGCGAGTCGGAAACGAGAGGGCTCTTTCTATAATGGCCACAATGTTATTCACCTTTCTGTATAGAAGATGGTAATGTACGAGACCAAGTGGGTGGGGTAATGGGATTTTTTTTAAAAGGCATATTTTTGGTGTCATAGGTCCGAGTCTTCCACCTGTGCTAAGTAACTGGAATGGATTTTGATATGTTCATTTTGCAATCAATCCAATCGTCACAAAATGATTTTCAGACTGGTCCATTATGATGAAAATCACTTTAAAAAAGTGCAGATCCTGACAAGACGGCTCGTTACGAGCCGGCTCATCTGGATCTGCACAGTTTGCATAAACCACTATAGCGGGCTTTCGGGTTCAAAAGGTTAAAACTAACATGACATGTGATATACAGTCATATATACAACTTGTTTTTATTTATGATCAATATCCTACTTAATCTTGTTTGGTCAATTGTGGCTCTGACTGGAGAAATGTGGCTTATAGGATTTGTGAACAATGCAGCTCCTGATAAAATAGCTTACTCCGGTAGCCTGATCACGATCTGTACTGCTCGTTTAGAAACATAACAGGTGTTTCAATGATGAAATGACGAACAGTGCAGATCCTGATCAGACTGTGTGGATGCACAGGCTGTTGCAAAGTATACTTTTCTAGCAAAGTATACTTTGAGGGAGTAATCATTTATTTTCCGCAAAATGCAATACATGTATTTCATATACAACTAACGACTGCATATAGTTGATGATTAAAAGTATGCAGCATTATTATACTGAATTTATTACATTATCACAGCCAAAATGGCTGTGATAATGTAATAAATTCAGTGTAATAAAAAATAATAAATTTATCCTAAACTTGAAAATTTCTCCCTCAAAGTATACTTTGCTAGAAAAGTATACTTTGCAATGTTGGTGAAATAGGCTACTGATCTGGATCTACTCTGGCCACAAAACCCATAAGCCCCATTTCTCCAGTCATAACCACGATTATGGATGACCACCTATTCTGTATGTATCGCTGTTCATATTGACACCACCATAATGCACCTGTAAAATCATTCACGTTGTTGGGGAGGGGAGGTGGAAGGGGTTGTGGCAATGCTTACTAGATATTTAAAGACCATGGATGTGTGTGTATTTGTTATGCAACATGGAGCAATTTCTAAGTGATCTAAATCATGAATATTGCCTGATTGAATGGGGAATAATGTCAATTTAATACAGGCCATGTCCAGGTTAGAAAAAGGAAAACTCTGCCAAAGCAGGAACATGCCAGAAATGAATCACAAAATGTTGAAATTACCAGATTATGTGTGGTCTGTGCATGTTGTAGATTAAAAAGGAACATGGACAGATGGAATTGTAACTGATTCGGGACATTAACTGTATAAATGCACCCATTTAATTCCCCAGTAACTGTAGACTGTTATTGTTTTGTGTTATAATTGTAAATCTTTTTTCATTGTTTGACTATTCCATTATTCATTGCAAAAAATAATAAGCAACTATTAAAAACAATGCATATCCCGATGAGCCGACTCATCACTATCACTACTGTTTGCCAACATTGGGTCTGTGAGACAGTTAACATGGTTAAGTGGTGGGAAATCACAACACAGCAGGGGAGATAATGCAGCACGGCAAACAAGGGAGGCAATTGATACTAGGACATTCAGCTACATGGGTTGTCTACCGTTTCTCTTTGTATCTGGAATGGTATACAGTATGTGTGGTATATACACGTGTATAACAACATGCAGATCGGGGAACACCTCGGGTATTACCTCCCTGTTTGTATCATCAACTTTGCTGATATTAATTTATATCAGCAAATGTGGCCTTTCAGCACATGAATGCCCCGTGTCTGATCGTGATAGCACACACCTATGGCTCAGAATGATGAAACTCCTTATTTACAGTGAAACCTCTCTAAACTGGACACCCTGGGGACTCCCCAGGGTGTCCAGTTTAGAGAGGTTCCACTTTAAGAGAATACTGATTTATTTTTCAAGACAAACATTGATGTAAACGACGATGTGACGAGGGAAGAAATTCCAGAGGTCCATATACGTTTCACTTTATTTTATGATTACAAAACACATGGCAATGAATGATACACTAAACATACGGTATCTTACACATGACATAATACATGTTTCACTACTCTACGATTACAAAACATGAGCACACATGGTAATACAGTAGCGCTTTTCTGCATTTCTACTATACCAAGACTATACGTATACTATACCAATACGATATGTTTTCTATACAATATGCATATAATATAAACGTACGGTATGTTTGTACCGTTCATACCAACCAATATCGCATAGATATACCATTCAAATCGTACGTTTATACGATTTTTATGCATGTTTATAATTCTGGTACGTTTGTATCATACAAACATACCAGATTTGTGTACAATATTCGTATAGTATGTTTGTATAATGTAAACAAACTGTACTATACGATGATACGGTACAAACATACCAATATTATAAGATCATACGATAAGCTCATTAAATATACCAATACTATATGATTACGATATGTATACGATATTAGTATATACAAATAGGTAAGGAGCAGAAAAGCGCTACTACACATCTTACACATGACATTACACATGCAGACGTGTACAATGATGCCACATGATGAAAACATGAATGATAATTATTAACCCTTAGACCGCTACTCACAACAATTATTGTCGTCTGCTGTTGTCTTTATATCTTGCCTTATTTCTCAATAAAAACATGTTTTGACAGCACTTCAGAATCATTTCCAATGGAAATGGAAATGATTCTGAAGTGCTGTCAAAGCATGTTGTTAATTATTCTAAAGTGCTGTCAAAGCATGTTTTTGATGATAACAATGGAAAATAAACGGCAAAAAAATTAAGATAGCAGTCTAAGGGTTAAGTTAACCCATTACATGTGGAATACACCTTTATGGGTATGAAATGTTTTATTTTTAATTTTTTTTTTTTATTTCTCAATGAAAATATATTTTGTCACCACTCATCTGAACCGTCTCGCTGAGACGGTTCAAATGGTGGTCACGACATATATTTCTGAGCACATAGAAGGAAAATATTTAGGATTTTCCATAAACAAAATGGCGTATCCACAGCATGAAATGGGTTAACTGTTCACTGCTGCTATGTCGATCATTTACCATGTTGGGTCACCATTACTAACATTACAGTTATGATGGCAAAGTCATATAGTTTACGATGTAGTGACAATACGTTATACACAGGTTACGATGGTTACGACATTACGTTATATGCGTCTGTGACTGGAGAAATGGGACTTATGGGTTTTGCGAACAATGTAGATCCAGATCAGCCTGTGCATCCGCACAGTCTGATCAGGATATGCACTGTTCGCCATTGCATCAATGAAACACCCATTATGCTTATAACAAGCAATATAGATCATTATCGGGCTACAAGAGTGTGCTATTTGATCAGGATCTACAGTCGTCAAAAATCCCATAAGCCCCTTATCTCCAGTCACAGCAACAGATACTGGTTACAATTCTTGTGAGATCAACTCTTTTGCATGCTAGCAGCGAAAATATCCGCCAAACGAATTAGGAGTATATGTTTTATTTCTCTCTGTAAATATGTCTTGAAATTTCATTAGAATTGTGTCCTCCGGACACAATTCTAATGAAATTCCAAGACATATTCATGACATTTATAAGGAGAAATAAAAGAAAATGTAATGAATTGTCATCTGCTATTTTTGAACTATTTATAGCCCACAAATTTCCCAGCATGCAGAGTTAAGTTACCTGTTCACCACGCGCTTCATAAACGTCATCCACAGACGATCCAAGGTTATCTACCGGGTTGCCTTCCACTGTGGAATATACCGGGCTGTGTTCACATGTATAAACCCACAGGTTGAAGTGACGGACCGAGGTCTATAAATAGATTAAATATGTCTAAAAGCATCAATAAATGAAAAAAAAATAAGCTAACTAGAAATGTGGCCTGTCGGCACACGAATGCCCCCGCTGGCAGCCAAAGAAAATGAGGCATATTTGATTACAAGCCATTTACCCGACTACGGACGGACGCCGGTAACACTATATGCCCCACTCACCATTTGGTTGCGGGGGCATAAAAAGGTGAGGTCAAAGGTCAAGGTCGAAGTACTGAGTGGTGGAGTGTGTAGGGCATGTTCATATGTATCATGTGTATAAATATTTAAGCGAATGGCAAAAGTATTGAGAAGTTATTGTAGGATTGAGAAACGTGCACGTAGATTTGTCCCAAAGTGCTAAGTAAACATTTAAAGTAGAAAAGGTGAAGGTCAAAGGTCAAGGTCGAAGTACTGGGTGGTGGAGTGTGTAGGGCATGTTCATATGTATCATGTGTATAAATATTTAAGGGATTGGCAAAAGTATTGAGAAGTTCTTGTAGGATTGAGAAACGTGCACGTAGATTTGTCCCAAAGTGGTAAGTAAACATTTAAAGTAGAAAAGGTGAAGGTCAAAGGTTAAGGTCGAAGTACTGGTGGTGGAGTGGGTGTAGGGCATGTTCATTCATGTATCAAGTGTAATACATATTTAATCGATTGGCAAAAAAGTATTGAGAAGTTATTGTAAGGATTGAGAAACGGTGCACGTAGATTTGTTTCCCCCAAAGTGCTTAAGTAAATACATTTTAAAAGTAGAAAATGGTGAAGGTCCAAAGGTGAAGGTCCGAAGTAACTGGGTGGTTGGAGTGTGTAGGGCATGGTTCATATGTATCCATGTGTATAAATATTTTAATTTAAGGGATTGGCAAAAGTATTGAGAAAGTTCTTAGTAGGATTGAGAAACGTGCATCGTAGAAGTTTGTCCCAAAGTTGGTAAGTAAACAATTGTAAAGTTAGAAAAGGTGAAGTCAAAAGGTGAAGGTCGAAGTACTGGGTGGTGGAGTGATGTATGGGCATAGTTCATATGTATCAATGATGGTAAATAAATGTTTAAGCGATTGGCAAAAGTAATTGAAAGAAGTTATTGTATGGATTGAGAAAACGGTGCAGGTAGATTTGTCCCAAAGTGCTAAGTAAACATTTAAAGTAGAAAAGGTGAAGGTCAAAGGTCAAGGTCGAAGTACTGGGTGGTGGAGTGTGTAGGGCATGTTCATATGTATCATGTGTATAAATATTTAAGGGATTGGCAAAAGTATTGAGAAGTTATTGTAGGATTGAGAAACGTGCACGTAGATTTGTCCCAAAGTGCCAAGCAAACATTTAAAGTGGAAAATGTCAAGGCCAAAGGTCAAGGTCGAAGTACTGGGGGGGGGGGGGGGGGGTGGGGGTTGGAGTGTGTAAGGGATGTTCATATTTATCACGTGTATAAATATTGACATAATATGTGAAGCCATGTAGAAGTTACTAAAGAATATAATATCGGGACGTACGGACGGACGGACGGGACGGACGTACGGACGGACGCCGGTAACACTATATGCCCCCGTACCTTTCGGTAGGGGGGGGGGGCGCATAAAAATACCAGTATAAGTCTATATGGAGGGAGTAAAAACAATTTTTTAGCTTATATTTGTTTTCATTTATTGATGCTTTTAGGCATATTTAATGTATTTACAGACCTCAGTCCGTTACTTTAACCTGTGTATAAACCTTGGTTGATTAACTGGTTGGTTGATTGATAGATTTATTAGCATACATGTTGATCCCAGGTCATCAGTGGGGCTGCCCTCTACTATGGAACATACATGGGTGTGTGTATGTACACATTGTGTGTGTATTAATTGGTTGGTTAATTGATCCATGGATTGATTTACTGAAATACATGTCGAAAACTAATGATCCAAAGTCATCCACTGGGCTGTTTTGCGTAATTTGGAGTTAAATTTCTTATTTCTCCATCAAAAATGGCAAGTTGGGAGTGCTTTAGAATCGTCTCAATGAGACGGTTCTAAAGGACTCCCAACTTGCCATTTTTGATGAAGAAATAAAAACAATTCACCCCAAGGTGGTCAAATTACGCACCTTAACTGGAGCTGTGGACATTGATTCATAGATCTACTGACAAATATACATGGCATGCACTGATGACCCCAGGTCATCTACTGGGCTGCCCTCTACTGTGGCATATACATTGGCTGATTGATTGGTTGTTATTTGATTGGTTGGTTAATTGATTTATTGATGGGTTAGATAATTGATTTATTGATTGGTTGGTTAATTGATTTGTTGATTGGTTGGTTAATTGATTGGATGGTTAATTGATTGATTGGTTGGTTAATTGATTGGTTGGTTAATTGATTGATTGTTTGGTTGGATAATTGATTTATTGATTGATTTATAGACATAGATGACATCCACAGAGCCATCTACAGAGCTGCCTTCTAATGTGGAACACACAGGGATGTGATATACACAATGCTATTTGGTTGGTTGATCGATTGATAGATTTATGTATTGTCCGGGATGTGTACCTACACACTGTTTGTGGTAATGTTTCGTTAAATTTTAAATTTGCACTTACAACTGCTTGTTACTTTGTACAAGTTTAACAATAGGGTTACAATGCACACAACCATAGATAAATTGATTTGGGTCCAGCCCCTTGCCGGGATCTTCAACTCACAGTTTTTTCAAGGTTTTTTCCTGACAGTTTTGCATAATGATCAGATATACATTATGATACTTATATGTGGCTGTGCACATGTATGCATGTGCATCCATCCAAGAACCAAGTATGTATAAGTACTGTAATATCCCTATATATATTAGGTTACTGCAGATATAAACAACATTTATTCAACCCCCTTTATTATGCCACATGGAGCAATGGTTGAGGTATAAATTGTTATTGTACATTATGATACTTATATGTGGCTGTGCACATGTATGCATGAGCATCCATCCAAGAACCAAGTATGTATAAGTACTGTAATATCCCTATATATTCGGACACAATTTGCTTTGGGAAACCACTATAAAAACAAATACGTAGTAATAAGCATTACAATCATAACAGACATATCCATGTCGTTGGTTACATCGCATATACTGTAAAAATGGACAGAATTCAGCTGAACCGACAGCGATTTCGATTTTAAAATTCGCCGCCATCTTGAATTTGCTGTTGAGACTGACCAATCAGAGGCCATGGTTAGGGGTCAAAGGTGAAAAATGGCTCTTCATTTATATTAGGCTACTTCAGGTATATTAGGTTACTGCAGATATAAACAACATTTATTCAACCCCCTTTATTATGCGACATGGAGCAATGGTTGAGGTATAAATTGTTATTGTGGTAAACCAGTAAATATTCGGACACAATTTGCTTTGGGAAACCCCTATAAAATAGGGGTTTCCCAAAACATATTGTATCCGAATATATTGTTATTGTGGTAAACGAGTAAATATCCGGACACAATTTGCTTTGGGAAACCCCAAAACATATTGTATCCGAATATATTGTTATTGTGGTAAACCAGTAAATATTCAGACACAATTTGCTTTGGGAAACCCCTATAAAATAGGGGTTTCCCAAAACATATTGTATCCGAATAAATTGTTATTGTGGTAAACCAGTAAATATTCGGACACAATTTGCTTTGGGAAACCCCTATAAAATTTGGGAAACCCGTTTTCCAAAACATATTGTATCCGAATATATTGTTATTGTGGTAAACAAGTACAAGCATACTAACCATAAATATTGCGGATTGGCCCTAAATGATACTCTTTTGTGTTGATGGGCCATTAAGCACCATTCCATTCCATTATTGGGATCATCTTTGTTGTGGGAAATCATATACATTGTATTATTATAATGTCATTCCAAAATAAATTGTGTCTGAATATTTAGGGTTTAGTTGCATACTCAGCAAACCAACCTCGTGTTTAGAGTGAAACTAGAAATGGACGCTTGTCGACAAGCGCATGTGTATCCCCCTCCCCAGATACACAAGTAGTTTGAAAAAAGGGTGTTCGAGTTATGCTCCGGAGACAAAATCAGTGACGGAAAAACAAAGGGAGATAACTAAAGAATTAGTGATGCAAGAGTTGTCATTCTTGCGGGACACACCTTTAGGGTCGTGGTCTATGCATGTGTGAAGTTTCATGAAAATATTCCAAAGGGTGTTCGAGTTATGCTCCAGACACGAAATCAGTGCACGAAACAACAAAGGGAGATAACTAAGAAATTAACGACGCAAGAGTTGTCATTCTTACGTGCGACACACCTTTGGGTCGTCTTCTATGCATGTGTGAAGTTTAATAAACTAGAAAATGTGTTCATAGAACACGGATGTCCCACATATCGCTTTGATAATAAATGAGGCCAAATTGCAAGTCAAAATTTTCTTTTACCTGAGCGTTAAAGTTTTTGAAGCACCAAGTATGTGACCTTCACCCTGGGCTTGGCGGGGCAGGACAAACGTGGATTTGGCACAGGGAGAGGTAGACCATTAGAGCAATGCATATATGAAATATGAAGCTGATACCGTGAAAGAAAACAGAAATTATAAGATATTTACCTGAGCGTTAAAGTTTTTGAAGCACTAAGTATATGATGTTAACCCTGGGCTTGGCGGGGGCGGGACGAACGTGGATTTGGCACAGGGCGGTAGAGGACCATTAGAGCAACGCATATATGAAATATGAAGTTGATCCGTGAATGGAAAGAAAAATTATAAGATATTTACCTGAGCATTAAAGTTTTTGAAGCACCAAGTATGTGACCTTGACCCTGGGATTGGCGGGGGCAGGACGAACGTGGATTTGGCACAGGGCGGTAGAGGACCATTAGAGCAATGCGTATATGAAATATGAAGATGATCCATGAAAGAAAACAGAAATTATAAGATATTTACCCGAGCGTTAACGTTTTTGAAGCACTAAGTATGTGACCTTGACCCTGGGCTTGGCGGGGGCAGGACGAACGTGGATTTGGCACAGGGCGGTAGACGACCATTAGAGCAACGCGTATATGAAATATGAAGTTGATCCGTGAATGGAAATAAAAATTATAAGATATTTACCTGAGCGTTAAAGTTTTTGAAGCACCAAGTATGTGACCTTGACCCTGGGATTGGTGGGGCAGGACGAACGTGGATTTGGCACAGGGCGGTAGAGGACCATTAGAGCAATGCGTATATGAAACATGAAGATGATCCATGATCCATGAAAGAAAACAGAAAGTATAAGATATTTACCCAAGCGTTAATGTTTTTGAAGCACTAAGTATGTGACCTTGACCCTGGGCTTGACGGGGGCAGAACGAACGTGGATTTGGCACAGGGCGGTAGAGGACCATTAGAGCAATGCGTATATGCGTGTTCGAGTAATGCTTTGGATACAAAATCAGAGCACGAAACAACAAAGGGAGATAAGTAAACAAGAATTCCGCGGAATCAGATGCCTCGCCTTGTCCCGCCTTGACCTCGAGCTTGGGCCCGAAAGCAATTTTCACTGGCCCGAACATATTATACAATTATTGACTAGTGAACCATAGAATATCAGATTATATTCTATGGCTCACTAGTCAATAATTGTTTTATTATATGATAATAGTCTGTATATAGCACTTACGACCTTATGCTACTAGACAAAAATTGAAAAAGAATTTGAAAAAAAAAATGAAAAAAAAAAATGGAAAAAAAGTTTAAAAATTAAAAATAATAATGCTTGCTACTGGAGCCCAGATTTTTTTTTAATAGTCCTATATTTATCTACATATATCTGCACAGGTCCACATAATGCCACAATATTTTCAACACAGTTTACGGAAATGTAATATAATCATTTACCTGTATAAATTACCTGTAAGTGGTCAGTGGTCAGTTGCACATGCTAGCACATGTACAGGTGAATAGTCTGTATACCTTCTGCTACTGGACAAAAATTGAAAAATAATTTGAAAAAAAAAATGAAAAAAAAAAAATGAAAAAAAAAAAAATGGAAAAAAGAAGTTTAAAAATAATAATGCTTGCTACTGGAGCCCAGATTTGTTTTCCAGTCAAATTGAAAAATAATTTGAAAAAAAAAATGAAAAAAAATAATGAAAAAAAAAAAAAAAATAAATGACAAAAAAAAGTTTAAAAATAATAATGCTTGCTATTGGAGACCAGATTTTTTTTTAATAGTCCTATATTTATCTACATATATCTGCAGAGGTCCACATAATGCCACAATATTTTCAACACAGTACCCAATGTAGTGATTTACCTGTATAAATTACCTGGTCAGCAGTGGTCAAGCAGTGGTCAAGCAGTGGACATCTGCACATGCTAGCCCATGCTTAGCACATGGTTCTCCCAGTTTCTATTGTTCTCTCTACAGGTAAGGTGTACAGAGCACACGAGAAAAGGTATACAGAGCAGACGAGAAAACAGGTCTTCATGCATTATTGTCCAGTTTGTAGAGTGCGCAAAACAAAAAAGGGAGATAACTGAAAAATTAGCTACGCAAGAGTTGTCATTCTTGTGCGCGACACACCTCCGGGTCGTGGTCTATGCATGTGTGAAGTTTCATGAAAATATTCCAAAGGGTGGTCGAGTTATGCTCCGGACAGGAAATCAGTGAGCGAAAACAAAAAAGGGAGATAACTCAAAAATTAGCTATGCAAGAGTTGTCATTCTTGTGCACGACACACCTTCGGTTCGTGGTCTAACGGACAAATGGACGGTAGTCCGGGGGATACAATAATGTACCATATATACACCTACCTATATATGTTAGCTATATGTGGTGTGCTGTATTTCTAGGTATTAGTAGTATTATATTGTATACAAAGCATGACAAAACAGGACATATAGCACAGTGACAAGTGTATGTCTCATGTCACCGGACTCCATTTTCCCGTAAAATATCCCAACAAAGATGTCTATGGGGATTTAACATGGGGATTTTTTTCTAATTTCAGAAACAGTGGACCGATTTTGCAAAATTTAATTTGTTTTCTTAGTTAGATCATTTACAAGCTATCTAGCCAGAATTCTATCTAGCCAGAATTCCGAGTCAATTTCCAATTTCTTAGCTCCTCCCCCAGCTCCTCCACCGCCTTTTCCCCCATGTTAAATTCCGATAGACAAATAAATTTTTCGTAATAAAATCAATAGTTGACCAAATTTCATGAAATAAAAAGAAGGCTCATTATTAAATTTTCATAAAAAACACCTCACCAAAAGACAATAATTGTATAGTATTGAAGACCAGTCTCATCAGGATCTACACTTTTTGCAAGTAACTTTCATATTTTTGAAACATAAAAACACCCCCTTTTCATAAATGGACTAGTCTGAAAATTTTGTGACAATTGGATTGGTTGCAAAATTAACATATCAAATTAATTCCCAGTTACTCAGGGGTGAAAGGATTAAATGACGGTTAAATGTAATGAAAAATAGAATTTTGTGTTTGGCTGCTATTGTTTGTGGTCTCAATGGATTTTTCATTGAACAATACAAGAAACAAAGTCCCATTCCTATATGTTTGTTTGTTTGTTTATTGGTGTTTAACGGCCTATCAACAGCTAAGGTCATGTAAGGCCGGGCAAACGGGTTCGATCCCGTTTTAACCTGCTGCATTGGAGGAAAATCCCCAAATCAGAACAGAATATTTACATCGAGAAAAAATATATTCAGCCTTGAAATTAGAATAACCTGACCTGGTGCCAGGTCCATACCACACCAAGTCACTTGGCCCCTTACCCTATAATAGGATTACGAATAATTGTAATACTCACATAAGGGGTATAACCAGATTCAACTGTCACATACAAAATGCCAAAGACGTATGTGAGGACCAAACCAGGTCTCCAGTCGGAATTCCGGTAAGGATGAACCCCGATCGTTAAATTACCCATCGCATTCTCCCACCTGCCACCCACTCAACTCCATTCCTATAATCAAAGTACTGAAAGTACTGACTGGCGGGAGACAAGTAGCCACTTGTGAATTTGCACTCTCAGAAATTCCTTGTTAGAAATATATTCAATGTTGATTATTGGATGTACAATCTGCAAATTTGGAGAACTTGATCAGTTACTGGTGTTTGTAAAATACACCCTGCTCTCAACACAAATAGGTTGATGAAGCAAAGGTGCTTTATGTCCGACTAATAAACCGTTTTACGAGGTATATTGCAGACGTATTTATTGGGGTAGAACCCAGAATTGAAGTGGTGATGTACGCCTTTATACGGATATGGTGAGAGGTGCCCTCTGCCAAAAAGTTTGTGCGTTCAAAAAATATTTTTGGCAGCATAGGTTTTTAGTAATGTGAAGAAAAAAAACGGGGAAATTTTCATATTTTTAGTATGTTTATTTGGCCAAAATCAATCGGCACTTTGCAGAATAGGGATACAAACCGAGTAATCCAAATTGCATACCCAACAGGAACTCTGGAGGTGTGACATAATATTATGTGAAATCTTTTCAAAATTATGACTGGGTGTAGGCCTACATACGTGTATGCTGCATGAACGGCAAAATGTTTTCATGAATTTTGTTTCGCTCACCCAGAGGGTAATTTTTCGAAAATCGCCCGTAAACCAAAATATGAAAAAGAAATGGCCTTCGACGTCGCATTGCGACTGCGTGGTACACGATACGGGGGGGCGTCTCAATAACAGCAATTTGTTCTCTTCAAAAGTAAAGTAGGGCATGCCAACTATTTTACACATAATGTTGAGCATTGCCGTTGCTATTAATAACTTGCTTTCAGTTCACTCGCTGACTTTAAATGTCACCTGACTGTTGTTAATTGCGAACGCAAACTGAGCCTATTGAGACGTCCCCCGATGAACAGAGAGCCACTTCCGAAAGTAGACCCGTGCAAACGGCCAGAATCACGATCCCAATAGCGTGGAGACAGTATGTCTCCCGCCAATAAGTTAAATATTAGTAGGTTATACAAGTTCTGTTACAACGCCTTACCAGAAGCCTTCTCAGCTTCTTCTGAAAGTAATTATGATGAGTCTGGACACACAAAATGTGCACAATATTGAAGGTACATGCCCACTCAGTAGGCACAAAATATTCTTTATATCAGAGACATCATCTGAGACATTTTCTGTCAAACTAAACATTCATTCACCATTATCCCACGTATTGAATGGCATTATTATACATTTTATATCAGATGTAAATGTCCACACTGATATCAGGGGCGACAACCGTGTTTCCTTAAAATGTTAACGGACATTACTATTTATTCTCTGTATTTATTTTTGGGTGTGCAATGATAATACTTTATAATCTGTTGAAAATATTATTTTTTAAGAGGACACATTTAATTAGTATAAATAATTAAAAAATAGCATGCCTCATTTGCATATGAAAATAGCCTGATACAGCCACGCGTCACTATCAGTAAAATAAATATTACTAAATGATTATATCTGTATAGTAGGCACTCGTAAGTTTTAGAACTGGTGGAATAGTGATACAATTATACACTTATTTATCCCGTCAACTATGTCGCTACTAGACGTGAAAAGCAGGTACGTGTATTTTTTCTCGTTCACGTCTAGTAGATACGTCATTATGTATGACGTTACGTCATTATGTGAATGACGTAACACGATAATCTTGTCGCTTCAGAAGACAAACTTATGAGACCACAAATGCATTTTTAGAGACATTTGAACAACTTTGATGTGGTTAACGGGATAAATAGAATATTATTATAGTGTCATGAACGTGAATAAATATCTGACTCGGCTCGAAATCAGGATGTGCTCGGCAAGCCTCGCCCATCCTGATTTCTCAGCCTCGACAGATATTTATTCACGTTCATGACACTATACTAATATTCTCTATTTAATTCCCATAAAGAACATTCTGTGCCTACTGAGTGGGCATGTACCTTTAACAGTAGAGAAATACACAAAGTCAGTGAATCTATCGAGGATATTCCATCGTACATTTTGAATAGCGGGAAATAATACATGAGTGTGCGTCGCCTTCCGTGTAAGCAAAGAGTGAGAGTAGCGAACGAGTTGTGTTCATTTTTGACGTTAGCGTATGAATTGTTTCTTTGCTGGAAATGACGTCAAAACGTGACGTCAATTACTTCTCACGATCGTCTAGTAGGAATAAATCACGCCCGAATCACAGTAAATCATAGGGTAGCACGTAATATGTATTATAGATCACATATTGAATTTTAATAAATTAATTTCGAACGAGTGCTAGCGAGCAAGAAATTAGTTAATTAAAAATTCAACATGTGATCTATAACTTATTTATTGTTTACCCAGCCCATTCGCGAAGCTCCGCCTCTGAACATGATTACGAATCACTATACTAGTATGTGAGTCGCGGTGTGACACGAAGTTAGCACGTGTGTGGACGGTAATATGCTTTGTGTCATGTGAACTGATGGCAGCAACGTGTACAATCAGCTCTAAATATAGCGGCTAAACATTTAATGATTAATTTAAGACATTATAAAGTGTCGCAATATGCGATTAATTGAGACAAAATGCTGTTCTTTTATTGGTCGAGACACAAGGGTAAACTATATGTGTTAACATATTATAACATGTAGTAAAGTCCTATTGTCATCCATATTTTTGTCAAATTCTAAAAAAGCAGTATGAAGAAGAAATGTGCACAATGTTAATATATAGAAAGACACAGTCTACGAGCCACTTACCACCCTTAAATATAAGCTAAAAAATTAAAATAAAATGGTATTGAATACAATATTAACCCTTTCAACACCACAGGCCTGTACAGTGGTATTGGCAAAAAGTGTAGATCCAGATGAGACGGCTCGTGACGAGCCGTCTCATCTGGATCTACACTTTTTGCAAGTAATTTCGATATTTTTGTCAAATTCTAAAAAAGCGATACACAACACTACAACAAAGCAGTATGAAGAAGAAATGTGCTCAATGTTAACCCTCTCTACGCTGGAGACGAAAATTGCCATCTGCTGTTTTTCATTTTTGCATTAATTTTAAATAAAAAAAATGTTTTGACTGCCATTGAGAATCGTCTCCAGTGGAGAGTGGAGACGATTCTCATGCGCTGTCAAAACAGGTTTTTGTCGAGAAATATTGAAAATAAAACATTTCCAGCAGACGACACAATTTAATTCAGCGTAGTAAGGATTAATAATATATAGATAGACACAAGTCAGTGAAGGCACGTCAACCCTTAGACTGCTGCACACAATTGTCATCTGCTGTTGCTTTATGTTTTGCCTTATTGCAGTCTCTGCGAAAGTCGTCGGTCCGTCGGACATGTACGTTAAAATTGCCGTCCGTCAGAAGTCGCCGGACCGTATTGTCCAACTATAAATTTTACTTTTCTATTCTAAGCTTCAATGAAATCACCTTCCTTTGGTATGTGCTTCTGGTGCTAGCTAGCTTTTCTTATATGACTGATATACTTAAAGAAGCTCTTAAATATGACACAAAATTAATTTTATTTTTATAAATGTTTGTTTCTTTTTCGGTCCGGAAATTTGTCCAGTCTGGTAAAAAATTCAAGTTTACCAGTCCTGTAAAATTTTGGCAGTTTCGCGGAGACTTTTATTGCTCAATAAAAACATGGTTTTGTTGAGAACAATGGGAACTAGAAAATAAACAGCAGACGAAAAAATTTAGCAGTGAAGGCAAAAAGTCTAGTAATTTTTCGCGGAGACTGATAAATAAAAACATGGTATGACAGCACTTCAGAATCATTTCCATTGGAAATGATTCTAAAGTGATGTCAAACAATGTTTTTGATGAGAAAAATAGAAAACAAACAGTAAACACAAAATTTAATTTCTGTCGTCTGCTGAATATTTTTTATTTTTCCATTTTTCTCATCAAAAACATGGTTTGACAGCACTTCAGAATCATTTCATTTCATTTCCCTAAAATGGGATTACGAATAAGCTAAGAACAACAGCTAAGGTCATTTTAGACCGGTTTAACGGGTTCAAATCCCATACTACACCTGTACAGATGGCGGGAAAATCACAAAATCCCAGCTGGAATATTTTCATAAAAAATATTTATTCAGCTCTAAAATTTGAATGACCTGATCTGGTGCCAGGGTCTCACCACACCAGGGGGCAGTTTCACTAAACTTTGTACGACTAAAATATTCGTAAGTGCAAAATTATGATAGTCTGTAAATTTCACATTAGCAATGTTTTCTTGTATTACAATTATTGGATTTACATTTATTGAACATAGCCTATGTTCACTAAATGTAAATTCATCAATTGAAATTTCCAGGCTATCATAAATTTGCACTTACGAACATTTTAGTCGTACAAAGTTTAGTGAAACGTCCCCCAGCACTTAGCCCGCAATTTATAGAGCAAAACTTTCACCCAGTCATAAGAACAAGTGCCGTTAGTATGTATTGATCAATTATATTCTAAAGCATTGTCAGGTTCATTCAGGGACATTTATGCGATAATATACAAGCAGTGCAAAATAAACATCGAACACACATGCAAATATATGGTCGTGACAGGAGACATGGGGCTTATGGGTTTCGCGACCATTGTAGGTCCAGATCAGGATCTGCACTGTTCGCCATTCCATCAATGATATACCCGTCATGCCTCTAACAAGCAATATACATGTCGATCATTATCAGGCTCAGTAGGCACAAAATGTTCTTTATATCAGAGACATCATCGGAGACATTTTCTGGCAAAACGAAAAAAATTCACCATTATCCCACGTACTGATTGGCATTATTATACATGAAAATAGCCTGATACCACCTGTGGAACTGATGGAATAGTGACACAAGTATACACTTATTTAATTCCTATAAAGAACATGTTGTGCCTACTGAGTGTGCATATACCTTTGACAGGCTACAGGCGTGCGCTATTTGACAGGAGCTACAATGCTCACAAATCCCATAAGCCCCATTTCTCCAGTGACAGCCACATGTCATGTTTAGCTGTATCTGACAAAGTTTGACTTTATCTTGCATTCCGACACTCTCGTGAATTTTCAAAGCTACATTGCAAGACAAATAAGTAAATTGAAGAACCTGGGGGCCGTTTCACTAAACTTTGTACGACTAAAATTGTTTGTAAGTGCAAATTTACGATCGTCTGGAAATTTCAATTGATTGATTTACATTTATTGAGCATAGGCTGCATATGCAGCCTATGCTCAATAAATGTAAATCCAATAATTGTATACAAGAAAACATTGTTAATGTGAATTTTTACAGACTATCATAATTTTGCACTTACGAACAATTTAGTCGTACAAAGTTTAGTGAAACGGCCCCCAGGCTTTGCAGGCTCCGCGAAACTGACAACATTTTATAGGACATTCGGTCTGGTAAACTTGAAATTTTTACCAGACCGGACAAATATTTACCAGCCTGAAAAAATGTATAAACATAAAATTGATTTAGTGTGATATTTAAGAGTCTTTTTTAAGTATATCAGTCATACAAGAAAAGCTAGCTAGCACCAGAAACGCATACCAAAGGAAGGTGATTTCATTGAAGCTTAGAATAGAATATTAAAAAATTTATAGTCGGATATTCGGTCCGGCGACTTCCGGTTTACAGACGGACCGTCGACAATTTCAACGAACATGTCCGACGGACTGACGACTTTCGCGGAGACTGCTTTGTCAGAAAGCGACACTCGACATGTACAATACAACATAGAATGTCAATACAACATAAAGCTTTTACAAACTAAGCTAGACAACAGTAAAATCTGATCAGCGACTCATGCGCTTAGGGAATACATGCACTAATTATGCATGAGAAAACATTGACCAAGTGAAATAAGTTGAATCTATGTGACATCAACATATGTAATTGCCTGCCGTTCCTCTAAGACCATGCCATTATTCTCTGTTAAGCGTCCACATGAAGCCAAAACCTACTTACGTATCCAGTAAAAACAAACAAGGCTTTGAAAAAAATGTAAATTTATGTTAAAAATTTCCTCAACCCTTTGCAGTGTGCAAAGGGTTGATGAAGTTTTTAACATACATTTAAATTGCCATTAAATAATAAGAAAACACTCTTATTAAACTCATTAAGTGTAAATTCATGAACAAATTTAAAACTTAGACAAGTCCCAAATCAATATTCATGTTACTTCACCAGTAAATAGTGTAAAATAGCCGACACAGTTTGTTTGTTTTTTCACAGAACAACTCTCAAAACATACCCGCAAGCAGATGCTTAACGGAGGAAGAACTTGCTATGGCCTAACTATAAAAAACTTCCAGAGAAGTGCTCAATATTTTGCTGAATTTCAAAGTCATTTATGAAGATTCATACAAGATGCTAAACTTTACTTTCCATATTTTCTGTATAAACTAATGGATGAAAATTAATGCATTATCACATGGGGGCAGTTTTCTGAATCTGTTTGCGAAAATCATGCAATTTTCTTTCAATGGAAAATTCCAAGTAACAAATAATATTACACAACTCAGTGTGACATCAGGGCTCCAGATAAGGAACTAGTAATTGAGTATTGTCACTCCATCATTTCTGAAGTAATTGGGTATTTCAAAATTTTAATTGGGTAAAATAGAATCACACCACTGTTTACACATCAGCAGACCGCACTTATTGAATAGTTTGCTTCTAAATGGAAACACATATTGGTATTTCATTAGAATTGTCTCCTTGGAGACAATTCTAATGAAGTACCAAGATGTGCTTTCATGGAAAAATAAGAAAATATGCTATATTTGTGGTCTGTTTATTGTTTTCTGTAGCCTGATAAAGATACCACAAATTTTTCATTACTTTTTGATACTCACTACTTCTGATTTCAATTGGGTTTTTGGCAATTTAAATTGGGTATTTACGCAAATACGCACCTTATCTGGAGCTCATTGAAAACAAGATGCAGCTCAGTACCACGTGGTGCATAGATTTTGCCCAGTCTTATAAATAGGCTACCAAACTTGGAAAATCACGACACATTGAAATTAAAACTGGAGAAATACTTATGTATTTGCAGAGTTGGTTGTACACAACTTTGCTCAGTTTCTCCATGTTGGTTTGCACTGTAAAACTAAACAAATTTACTTTTATCCCGTCAACACTGTGCGTATGTGCCGTGAAACATTTTTGATATCCTGTCAATACAATTTGGAGATGCGGCTCGGGTTATTTTTTGCATTTTAAAGCTATTTGTAATGTCGACGGGATAAATAGAATAGTAGGTTAGTGCCGTGAATGGGAAAAATATCTGGCGTGGCACAGAAACGGGATGTGCTCGGCAGAGCCTCGCCCATCCCGTTTCCTGAGCCTTGCCACATATTTTTTACTATTCTCTATCAAACTGACAAACCCTACCCTAGAAAAGGAAAGTTACTTGTAATTTTTCAAATTCCGTTTCCCATTTGAATGACTGGTTTATTGCGACTGCTGTTCGTTTCACAAAAACCTGCCCAAATTTTACGGCTATATAAACAATGGAATTTTTAAAAAAAAATTTATATGAAATTATAGCAAAATATAAGAATGAGCTACTTTTTCTTTTGTGAAATTTGTTCCAATATTGATTTTATTGCGAAAAAACAATTTCCCCATGTTAAATCCCCATAGTGAAGATGTCTAGGGGGATTTAACATGGGAAAATGTTTCTAATTTCAGAAATAGTGGACCAATTTTCAAAATCTAACTTGTTTTCTTAGTTAGATCATTTCCAAGCTATATATAGAGGTTTCAGAGTCAATTTCCAATTGTTTTTGCTTTTTGACTCCTTCGCCAGCTCCTCCACCTCATTTTCCCCCCATGTTAAATTCCCATAGGAAAATAAATTTTTCGTAATAAAGTCAATATTTGACCAAATTTCACGAAATAAAAAGAAGGCTCATTTTTCTTAAATGTTACTATAATTTAATATTATCGAAAATAATATTGTTTTTTGCATTGTTTATATAGCCGTACAATTTGAGCAGGTTTTGTGAAACAGACAATAAGTTAAGATCCGTCACTTACACGTCTTGAGAAACCAGAAGTTGCAGTCCTGTAACTTCTTGTTCTCCCACAGGTCAGTTGGGATTTTCTCCTCCTCCTCTCCCTCCTCCTGGCAACGATAAACACAATCTAGTTATAGCTTGTGTGTTTGTTGGGGTTTAACAGCCTATAAACAGCTAAGGTCATTTAAGGCCGGGTCAATTGGTTTAGTACTAAATCCCATATATTGCCTGTACCTGTACAAATGGGGGGGGGGGGGGAATCTGAATATTTACAATAAAAAAACTATATATTCAGCCCTGAAATCAGAATAATCCTGATCTGATGCCAGGTCCTCGCCACACCAGAATCACTTGGCCCCCTCACAAAAGCAGTAGGATCAGTAATAATCTTACTACTTTTATAATGGACAAAAACCCGATTAAACTCCCAGGTAACAAAGAGCCAAAGATAAAAACGTACGTAAATTGTGTCCAAATACACTGTTATTGAGATAAAACCATGGTAACCATGACACCATAAATATACAGGTGTTTATTTATTTTGGAACTAACACACATATAGATCTGATTCATATGTAGTGATGAATTCTCTTACATTTATAACTCATGTGACCTTGACATTCAGAATAAACTTGGCTGATACAGTGAAACCTCTCTACACCAGACACCCTGGGAGGTCCCCAGGGTGTCTGGTTTAGAGATGTTCCACTGTAAATCAGGCATATGACCATTCATTCTGATATGTATGTGCGTGCTTTGCAATCATGAACATACATTAACATCTGAGATAAATTGCCAAGAAACCATCAAAAATAGGATCACAGATGTTGTCTTGGTGTTCTGTTTAGAGAGGTTCCACTGTACAATCAGTGTCACAGAATGACACAAAAATATCCTGGGTCGATAATGAATTATCCCATGAGGGCTCCAGATAAGTTTTTTTATCTATAACATATTATACCCCCAGTTTCAAACTCAGTGCGTATTTTATATTTACAAATGTATTATTGATTTTCTTCCATATTAAATAGAGAACAAATGATAAAAAAAAGAAAAAAAGAAGAAATTCACTTATTTGAGCTGCAAAAAAAACAAACGCTGTTATTAAGTAAATAAGTAAATTGAAGTAAATAAATAAACTAAGTAAATGTTCAACTTTATTAGAGTATTTCCACTACTCAATTTGAAAATCAATGCATAAAAGGAAGTTGGTAAAATACGCCAATACGCACCTTATCTGGAGCTCTGTCAGTATACTTTTCATTTTGGCTGTGATAATGTAATAAATTCAGTATAATAATTCTGCATACTTTTAATCATCAAATATATGCAGTGATTAGTTCTATATGCAATAATGCATTATGGTAAAAATAAATGATTACTCCCTCAAAGTATACTTTGTTAAATCAGTATACTTTGCAATGTTGGTGAAATGACCATTTGTAGCTCTGTCCCATACATACCTCTTGCTTTGACAGACCGGCCGCTATACCGGACATGGTGCGGATGGTGGCGGGGGAGATGTTGAGAATGAGGTCCGAGGTCGAGACGTCCATGTGGGCACCCTGGCAGTGCGGAGCTTTACTGTAGAACGAGACGTCACACGGGCTCAGGATCTGAAAGTTATACACGATATAGAGTGAGGCTTCATCGAAGTCACATAATCAGAGTGAGAGATTTCAGATATTTTTTTTGTTGTTTTTTTTTTGTTATGGTTTAACGGCCTATCAACAGCTCAGGTCATTTAAGGCCGGGTCAATGGGTTTAGTACTAAATCCCATATATTACCTGTACAAGTACATGTACAAATCGGGGGAAAATTCCAAAATCAGAACTGAATATTTACAATAGAATATCTATATATTCAGCCCTGAAATCAGATTAATCTGATGCCAGGTCCTCACCACACCAGAATCACTTGGCCCCCTCCCAAAAGCAATAGGATCAGTAATAATCTTACCACTTTTATATTGGGCAATGACCCATTCAACTCCCAGGTAACAAAAGAGCCAAAGATAAAAATGTACCAGGCAAATCGTGATTCCTATAAGGAGGAACACCTACCGTTAATTTACGCCGTCATGTTCACCTGATCACCACCCACTAATTCAGATAGTAAATTGATTGAGTGAATGAATGCATAAAAATAATGGAATGAGATAGGAATTCACTGATATAATTCAGAGCGAGACAATTTATAGCGATTCCTAATACAGTAGAAATCTAAATCATAAACCATGGAAATTTTACTGACATTTATCCCTAATGATATGTTCAAGACAGAAAAGTGCAGGCACATTTTTGGGAATGCACATCAGGGCTCCAGATAAGCTGCGTATTTGCTTAAATACTCAATTAAAATTGCCAAAAACCCAATTGAAATCAGAAGTAGCGAGTATCAAAAAGCAATAAAAATTGTGTGGTACCTTTATCGTGCTGCAGAAAACAATAAACAGACCACAAATATAGCAGATTTTGCTTATTTTCCATTAAAACACATCTTGGTATTTCATTAGAATTGTCTCCAAGGAGACAATTCTAATGAAATGTCAAGACATGTTTTCATTTCGAAGCAAACTATTCAATAATTGCTGTCTGTTGATGTGTAAACAGTAGTGTGATTTTGTTTTACCCCATTAAAATTTTGAAATACCCAATTGCTTCAGAAATGATGGAGTGACAATACTCAATTACTAATTCCTTATCTGGAGCCCCCGACACATATACGGGAATTACATTGGAACCACTCTAAACTGTGAACCCCGAGACAAACCCAAACAGACCCTAAACATGTATCAAGATATTTCATCAGGTAACAAGCTTTGTCTTGACAGAATACGTACGGACTGATAACATAGTGCTGTATCAGGCATTGATCTGATAGGAACATCCGGGTTACAACAAATTGAAAACAGACGTCTCATGGGTTGAACGGCATCACATGCTTTTTCCGAATTACTTCAGTGTAATGAAGCAACATAAACTAGTCCGTGTTTATTTTCATCGAAAACATGCCATCATTTCTCATAATGTAGATGAAAATGTTACCTGATGAATAATTTACCATGGTAGTGTTTAATATCCAGTTTATCAGGCTCAGCTCGGAAACGCTAGGAATTCCGAGGCTTGTTTCCCAGCCTTGCCTGATAAACTTGATATCAAAGGACACTACCCTGGTATTCTCTATATATGAGCTCAATATATGACTAACAACACAATAGCAACATTTTTCCTTGCAATATCTGAAGAAACTGACAACCCAAGGATGTGGTTTAGTGGCTATAAAACACGACCACATCTTGGCTTAGCTACAATAATTTGCCTCCGATATGTTATCTACGGCTACAATTTGACCCATTCAAAAAAATGTGAGCAACCGAAGTGCACAAATAATCTTTGATGTAGAACTAGTAAATTGCCAAAAATAATTTTCCCATGGAAGCCATCTTTTCTCTAGTTGTTGTTCAACATTCAACATAACGAAATGAACCTTTCAAATTTACAAGATATACCTGTAAATGTCAGATAAACACCTTAACAGGGTAAAATAAACAATTTCTGCATGTGTATGTTCTTAATTAATAATTTATTGATACAGCTTTGACAGTTTTATATCGCTAATATATCAAACACGCCGGATAACCGATTGCAAAAACCACTCTTCCATGCGTTACATTAAAGAGATGGTGTTAAATTGCTCCATACCTCCCGCGGGGTAGTAATTTTGTTTCTAATAATAGCTGTGAGGCTATAAAACACCACCACGATAGATGCGACCTTTGTCAATGTTACGATATACATGTACACCTACCTGTGAGCCTGATGCTCGATCGTTGTATTTACTCGAGACTATGCCGAGTTTGTTGACACTAGCCGACATGTGCAGGGTGTCGGGCGTCTGTCGCATCCGGAACATCAGCTCCATCTGTAAGGTACAAACTTATAATTCCAGCACAAAAATATTTACACAATTCCCTAACATTTGATTGGCCAGTAGCAAGTCTCTGTCCAAAATATATATCCCAGTAAACTCTCACGCCGAACTACTTTCCATAACCGTGAGGCGCAGTAAAATAATTCTTAAGAAAACGGAAAATAAACACATTTTCTTGATGAATTTAATTAAAATGCTGGAATTATAAGGAATGAATGGCCTTTTTTGTTGAATTTATCGGGGATATTAAACTTGGAAAAGTCGCGGGAATACTGGACGAGGCCTTCCGGCCTTCGTCCAGTATTCCCGCGACTTTTCCAAGTTTATACCCCGATAAATTCCACAAAAAGGCCATTCATTCCTATAATAAAAACAAAGACAAAAGACATTCCACTGCCAAAATGTGACCATATTGTACATGTTTTAGCTCGAGCAAACTGGGTAAACAAAAATAAGTAAACTAAACAATTAAGTGCAATCAGATCTGTTCAGTTAACAATTCGAGTAAGTTATAAAGGAAATAACCGTTGAAACCAATTTAGCGAACATCGGGTGACATATTAAACACTAGTGTAATAAATATTCAAATGAGCGCACCACAGAAAACATGTTAGTTGATCACTACAGCTTCGAATTATGAAGATGTGCTTATGCAATAAATATAATCTAACATTAGTGTTGATTTAATACGATATCGGCATAGCCTCGTTTCTTATGAATCAGTAAACTTGTTTAAAGGCACAGAACGGCTCAGTATTCCAATTTTCAGATTTTCAGATTTTTTCAAACACAAAAACATGTTTGGCAACTGATTTAGTACACCAAAACTACATATACTGCCTAATATATATATCCCAAGTCTTGAGATTCATATCATAATCGCAATGTGAAGACAACAAAAGGTAAACAAAAACTTGTTTTGTGTACCACTCAGCGCATGATGTCAATATTGACACTTTTCATTTTCGGAATCCCGAGCGTTTCCGCGCTAGCGTACTCGCTACTACTCGGAGACATGTCGGAAAACTGCTTACACACAAAACCATGACGTCACAAGCACGTGCGCTAAATTGAAGGGGAACAACAACAACAAGAAATTAAACATTTGTTTCTTCAGACTCGCGAAGACGATATTATTTAACTACAATTTGCATCAATGACATTGACATTATACACAATCGAACAAGAACAGCCGAGCGACTCTCACGATCTCATGACACCAGTTACAGTACTGTACCCGAGTAAGTATTCGTGAATCGGTCAACATTGAATATTACCCCACCCACTTGTAACACACAGTAATGATGTTACAATGAGTATTGAATTGCATTACAGTGGACTTATTTTAGTAGCCCTGTGTCATGACCGAGTCAGTGGAACTTGGAAGAAAGGGGCAAAAGTGTGGCCGGATGCTATTCTTGGGCTTCTTATCCTTTTAATGCAGTATTTAAGGTAGCTTAGAAAATCTCAGCTCTACGGATGTGTTTTACTATTTCATCTGTATTTTGTATTTCCTGTATCCGTGAGAGCTGAGACACTTATAGTGTACAATTTTGTCACAATAACAAGCCAATTTGTCCTGGCGTTTTGCTACACAGTCTGACGAGTGAGAAGTTTTAACACTTCACATGCAGTCATCATGGTCATGTTAAAAACATTCATAGACTAATAATACACATGTAGGTACACATAGTTTGACATTCAGAGCTCCAGATAAGCTGCGTATTTGCGTAAATACCCAATTAAAATGGCCAAAAAACCAAATTGAAATCAGAAGTAGCAAGTATCAAAAAGAAATTACAATTTTGTGGTTCATTTATCATGCTGCAGAAAACAATAAACAGACCACAACTATAGCATAGCTTTCTTATTTTCCATGAAAACACATCTTGGTATTTCATTAGATTGTCTCCAAGGAGACAATTTTCATTAGAATTGTCTCCTTGGATGCCAAGACCTGTTTTCATTTCGAAGCAAACTATTCAATAATTGCTGTCTGTTGATGTGTAAACATTAGTGTGATTTTATTTTACCCAATTAAAACTTCGAAATACCCAATTGCTTCAGAAATGATGGAGTGACAATGCTCAATTACTAATTCCTTATCTGGAGCCCTGACATTGATTATCCTTTTATTCCCATTTTTGTAGCAAAACACCAGGGCAAATTGGGCTGTTATTGTGACTAAATTTTACACTGTAAGTATTTATAAGGGTCTCGGCTCTCACGGATACAGAAAATATAAAAGACAGATGAAATAGTAAAACACATCCGTAGAGTTGAGATTTTCTAAGCTATATTTAAGGACGTGCAGATGAGATGGTCATAATAGCATTTCAACTTGCTGCACACTTTTAACTCAACTTGACAGCACGATCTATAGACCGAACTGTTTCGGGTCATGGATTAACTCCCCCTTTTCCACTTAGAATTTTGCCTTGTAATTTTTTTTAAACCGTAATAGCTAAATACCGGGGTCCTGGATTATCTCCCCTTTTTCGACTTTTCCAATTTTGGCTTGCGAGTCGTAAAACCTTTAAACCGTACTAACTACACACCTGAAACTTGGTATGTAGCTTGCTTAATATGATGATGTGATGCGCAAAATTTATTTCGATTTTTTATTTGACCCCGGGGTCATGAATTATCTCCCCCTTATCGACTTTGAATTTTCCAATTTTGACTTGTAAGTCGTAAATTTTTTAAATTGTACTAGCGACACACCTGAATCTTGGTATTGAGCTTGCTTAATATGATGATGTGATGCGCAAACTTTATTTCGATTTTTTATTTGACCCCGGGGTCATGAATTATCTCCCCTTTATCGACTTTGAATTTTCCAATTTTGAGTTGTAAGTCGTAAATTTTTTAAATTGTACTAGCGACACACCTGAAACTTGGTATTGAGCTTCCTTATTATGAGTCGATGCGCAAAGTTTATTTCAATTTTTGATTCGACCCCCGGGTCATGAATTATCTCCCCCTTTTTTACTTGGAATGTTTTAATTTTGGCTTGTAAGTCTTAAAACTTTTAAACCGTACTAGCTACACACATGAAACTTGGTATGTAGCTTCCATATGATGAGTATTTGCGCAAAGTTTATTTCCATTTTCTATTTGATCCTCGGGTCATGGATTATCTGCCTCTTTCGACTTAGAATTTTCCAATGTTGGCTTGTAAGTCGTAAAACTTTTAAATTGTACTAGCTACACACCTGGAACTTGGTATGTAGCTTCCTTATGATGTGTAGATGCGCAAAGTTTATTTAGATTTTTGATTCGACCCCCTTTTCATGGTCATGGATTATCGCCCCCTTTTCCACTTAGAATTTTCCAAATTTGTCTTGCAAGTCGTAAAACTTTTAAACCGTACTATATACATACCTGAAACTTGGTATGTAGCTTCCTTATGACGAGTCGATGCGCAACATTTATTTTGATATTTTATTTGACCCCGGGGTCATGGATTATCTTCCAATTTTCAAATTAGAATTTTCCAATTTTGGCTTGTAAGTCATAATTTTTTTAAATTGTACTAGCTACACACCTGAAACTTGGTATGTAGCTTGCTTCTGATGAGTCGATGCACAACATTTATTTCGATTTTTTATTTGACCCCGGGGTCATGGATTATCTCCCCCTTTTGGTATGTATCTTCCTTCTGATGAGTAGATGCACAAAGTTTATTTTTATTTTTTATTTGACCCCGGGGTCATGGATTATCTCCCCCTTTTCGACTTAGAATTTTCCAATTTTGGTTTGCAAGTCGTAAAAAGTTTAAACCGTACTAACTACACACCTGACCTGAAACTTGGTATGTAGCTTCCTTATGATTAATCGATGCGGAACAGTTATTTAGATTTTCGACAAAGTTCATGATAATATTTTTTTCTCATATTGTACATTTGTCTCTCAATAACTATATAGCTATGAATGTCAATGCTGTCAAGGTCATTACCAAGGTCAGGAATGATCGAGACAAATTGTCTCCCCCAATTATCATATGAACCAAGTATACTTCAATTGTTATGACGTTATGGCCAATATAGCTTGATCTGACGAACGAAAAGTGGTAACAATGCAGTTGAAGTGTAAGGGATAGGCCAGAGTAGATAAGTACACGTACATGTAGTCACTTAATCACTTATAATGTACACTATATTACATGGGGAACACACAGGAATACATGATACATTGATATGCGAACATCACTGTACTGTGCATGATACTATTCAATTACTACAAGGTTGTAAGCCAATCGACTGTTATACTTTAACGCAACTTAAAAGCTATAGACGAATAAACTCGGTATGTGGTATCTCAATGGTCCCGTAGTGGACAATAGTATGAATGCACAAGTACTTTGATGATCGCTAATCAAAGTGAAATAACATACAAGTATAACATGGCATAACGAACATTGGAGGACAAATGACAATCATCTGAGCTACCACAGTGCTGGCGTATCTCAATAGATAGTGTAACCTCTGAGTATCAAGGTCCCAAGGTCTGCCTCACCCGCAATATGAGGTCTAGTCAACAATATGGCTATAATCCAACTTCAAGTGGATTAATCCATAAACAATATATGTAGTCTTACTACAATCCTTTAGCCATGATATGCCATGATAGGAGTATTACCATACACTATCAAAGTATACATATGTATTGCCTATGCAATATATTTCCAAAGTATGAATGTCAAAGTCAAAGCCGGATGTGGTTACATCACATGATAGTCAATAACGATAATGTTCCGGAAGCTGGTACAGGAAGTAAAGTTTCCCAAGGTAGTATTATTTCCGGAAATGGTGGACCAGAGGTAAAGTTCCTATGGTATCACTCGACTGTAGCAACCCGGATGTGGTAGACCGGATGTAAAGTTCCGATATAATACAAAATGGCGATTATCACTATGGCTAAGACGCCGGGAAAAGTTTCACTTAGGTGACATTCAACTCGGTGGTAGTATATGATATGATATGTGTGTATGGCGTTTCACTTCACTAAACTATGGCTGTGACTGTCTGCTGAACGCGATGTAGCTATCACACACTGCTCTATACAGGCCTGTACCCGGAGCTGCTACACTCACTGCGCCAGATAGACGTACGGACACTCGGACGACCTGACACTCTGCACTGACTGGGGTCTGCCCTCAACGAGTGGACCAAAACGTCCAATGTTGCCCGCTGGAGCGATCTCAAGAGGCTACAAAAAATAAATGAGTCTCCAATTACTGGACGAATACGCACAGACAGACAGACAGAATGCACAACGGACTAGAACGGAAATCGAACAACGGCAAATCACAGCTGAAATAAAATGTTGTAGGTACATACCAAAATCCTCCGTGTCACTGGTGAATACAGTACTAGTCTTCTGTAACCAGAACATATGTGTCCCGCCAACACATAGCGAGACATCGCTTATATACGCACCAGTGAAACCATGCACGGAATAATGAATTATGCCCTACCCTCGTACGACTCTCACATAAATACTACAAAACCATGGCTTTTGCCATGTCACCCGTGGGTTATATTTGGCATAAATATATGTTCCCACGCCTTAAATTCAACCAAACCAGTGTACAGCCCTCGTGGAATAAATACCATCCAACATGGTATACCCCACACTACCATAAATCTGCACACTATAGACCCAGATCTCATAATCCGAAATCTACTCGACTGGTCTCGACAATGCGAAGGTCGCTTCTTGGCCCCGCCAAACCCCTCCATATCGGTCTTACGGCTATACATTCAAATGAGAGTGTAGCACATACTAAACTCAAATATCGTGGTCATTTACGGAAATATCACGACACAAAACATCACCAGTATGGGATCTGATATATCCGTGTTGGCCAGTACCAGGCTATGCTGAAACACTAACCCGTAGCATACATAACAGGACAGACCATGGTATGGTCTGCGCTATATACTGGCTTCACCTACAGAAGGTCCCTTATGTGGTGAACAACTGACACGCGGACAAACTCGGCTGGCACGGATAGTGGACATCCGTAAAAACTAAAAGGTCTTCTCCCTAGCGAACCAGCACACGCAGTCAACGAGTTCTCTACCACACACATGCATAGTCTGTGGCAAATATGGCGTGACATCAGTAAAACATTGCTCATAAAATAGACGTATATTTAAATCCGCAAAAATGACACGCATAAACGTATTTCCACCAATACAAACATAAGCCCCCCTTATTACACGCACATTGTACATGGCAAATGTACATGCTAAATCTCAGGTATGTAAAAGTCACAGGTGTGTGAAATCACAGGTATGTGGAATCACAGGGATGTGAAATCAATAATACGCACAACAATACAACACAGTACCACACATCACAAATATACAATTATACGGAATCCAGAATGTACAAGAATGCACGTGTCACGCGACATATCTCCCCCCTAAACAAAAATGTGTTTACACTTTCGTGCATAATTTTCCTGTTTCCCTGACCTTAAATGGGATAGGGTACCCCTTAATTCTTGATGGGTCTTGCTTTGACAACTTTATCTCATGTTTCTCTATATGGGTGTGTCCCGGTGCGTCCCTCAGGACATGGGTGAATTCCCGTAAGATCTCTTTGACTTGGGTCTTTTGTTTCTTGCCTAAATCAGGCGACAGGTCAACTTTGCTCTCCGTATCGGACTCTAATCCCTGGGACATAACATGTTTCTTCGGCACTACACCCACTTGGACTAGGATCCCCCTCTACTGTGTCTTCTATCACGGCGCATTTATTACAGTGAGTATTCCCTTCCCCGGGTGCTCAGGCCTAGTCTCGTACCTCTTTAACATGTTTGCATGAAAGGTTTTCAACTTCCCTCCCATGTCAACCCTATAGTCCCACTCATTAACTACCTCTGTTATGGGGTATGGTCACTTCCACCTAAGAAGCAATTTGTTGTTGTCTGTCGGTAGTAGTACAAGTACCTGATCTGCCACTGCATACTGCCTACTACGAGTCTTACGGTTGTAGTACTTTTGCGTACTTTTTGGACGCACTCTTCAAGTTCTCATGCGCGATTTCGCACGTTTTCTCGAGCCGTTCGCGCAAGTCGAGGACGTACTGATACGTCGTTTTGACGTTGTCCTCTATGTCCTTCTCGGACCACAGATCTCTTAGTATGCTCATCGGACCCCGAACGGTCCTTCCGTACAATAGTTCAAACGGTGAGAAAGCTAAACTTTCTTGAGGGACTTCGCGATACGCGAATAAGAGCGCGTTAATGTATTTGTCCCAATCTTTGGGACGTTCGCTTGCCATTCTACGAAGCATTTGCTTTAACGTACCATTGAACCTTTCCACGAGACCGTTACACTGTGGGTGGTACGGTGTCGTGGTTAATTGTCTCAGCCATAACAATCTATTAACTTCCTCCATGACTGCCGACGTAAATTGACTACCCCTATCGGTGAGCATCTCCTCGGGGATACCCAGTCTACTGAACATATCCACGAGAGCTTCCGCGACTCGTTCGGCCTCGATGCCTGGTAGTGGTACCGCCTCTGGGTACCTAGTTGCATAATCAACTAACGTTAGTATGTAACGATTCTTTCGATCGGTAGCTGGAACAATTGGCCCTACAATGTCAACTGCGACTCGTTTGAACGGAGTGTCTATCAACGGCATAGTTCCTAACGGAACCTTGGTGATGTGTCCTTTGACACAGTCTTTTGACATATGTCACAAGACCTACAAAACCGTGTAATGTCACTGCCCACGCCCCTGGCCAATAAAATTCTGATAACACTCGATCAGTTGTCTTCTTAACCCCTAAATGGCCCGCCATGATTGATTCATGTGCCACTTTCATCACGGTAGTCCTAAGTGTTGTTGGGACTACCAGCTGATGGTACATCCTACCTGACCCTATCGATTCGAAATTACGATACAACAAGTCTTTTCGGTATGCGAATTTCGATTTGTTTCCGTTCTTACTTGACCGTACCGTTCCGTCTTTTGCATTATTTCGAACTGACGTCAATGTGACGTCATGTGCCTGCGCCTCTTTGAATTCATCGCGTGATACGTTAGCGATTGCAGTAGGGACTTTGAGGGTCTTATATGATTCGTCTCGGGCTGTCGTTTGTGACCTAGTTTCAACTGCGCACGATTTAGCGCCTCTAAAATCGGATATCACGGTAACTCTGACCCGTCTACATTACCTATGGTAACATCATACATTGTATCTGTCATGCAAAGGGCTTCTACCCGACCTTTAAAAAAAGGTGTATCTAGATCTACCCGGGCGGTAGGAATTCCACTCATTTTGCTCCTATTTACCAGCATGCATGTTGAAACTTTGCTTAAAAAACTGATCTGGTTGTACTAAGCTTTCCCTGACGACCACCCCGGTACACCCAGTATCTCGCATTACTGTGACCTTTTTCCCATTTAATGTGCCCTCTGCTACGGGTAGCCTATCCATACCAAATGTACATCCGTTAATCAACTCCGGCTGTATCTCGCTACCTGAACATACAATAGTGGTGTCGGTATCAACCACACAGAAATTTCCTTGGTTTCCCCTGGTTGTTCCGTGTTTTGCCATCTACCTCTACCTCTGCCTCTAGTGTGCCTTCCACTTCTACCTCTATTTCTACCTCTGTACCGACCTCTCTGTTCTTTATCTGCAAAACTTACACGTTTCCCTTCTTCGACTGCTGCCGCTTTGTAAGATGAGGACCGGTCACGTTTATGACAATCGTAGGACATGTGACCTTCTTTGCCACAATGGTAACATGTCCCGCGATGCCTATCATAGCCGTTCCTGCTGGTACTTCTGTCATAACTGCCTCTACTCGGGCTTCTATCATAACTACCCCTACTTGGGCTTCTATTTTGGTACCTGTCCCTATCCCGACTCCTATCCCTGGATCGATTATCCGCACTACTTACCTTGCGCCTCTGGTTATCTACTGACCTGTACTCAGTTCTGTTGCTAGTACTGTTCCTCTGAACTACATACTTGCTACCTCCTCTAGCTTCTGCAAAGTAATCTGCCTGAACCGCCATCTGATCTATCGAGTCAAATGTTTTCTCTTTGAGAAATAAGTAGAGCTCACGACTGCATATACTTAACATCTGATCTCTGATCATGTAGTCTAATACTCCTTCATATGTTCTATTCACCTTACCTAACTCAAACCATCTATCTAAATAGTTCTTTGACCGACTGACATATTGCACAAATGATTCACTGTGATCAGGTTTGGTGTTTTTGAACATGCGTCTGAACCCATCTTCCGTTAGATCAAAACATTTCAACAATGCGGATTTCAACTTATCATAGTCAAGAGCATCATCAATAGGTAGTCTAGAATATACATCTAATGCCTTGCCCTTCAATAACGCACTCAAGTGTAGTGACCACTTATCTCTCCCCCACCTTTGAATTGCTGCGTACCTCTCAAATCTAGCTAAGTAGCTATCCATGTTGTCATTATTCTGATCAAAATGTGGCAGCTTCGGACCGAATGCTCTGCCATAGTCCCTATCATGTCTATCTTCATCTACTACTCCACCCCTTTCTACTTTTGCCATTTCTACCTGATGCTTAGTGTCTAGTTCTCGCAATTTAAATTCTAGAGCTAACTGTGCTTCATTGGCATCTAATCTATCTTTCTCCATCTGTCGCTCAACCTCCTTAGCCAACTGCTCAGCATCTAACCTATCTTTCTCAACCTGCCTAGCCTCTACTCTTTCCTGTCTTTCTTTCTCTCTCCGGCTCTTTCTTTACAAAGGCCCTTAACTCTGAATCTGCTAGCCCTAAGCTTTTGCCTATCTCCATTAGCTCCTTAATGGACGACATTCTCACTCTCAACTCAACCCCGGATTATCGATTTACACGCTTTACCCGACGGTACACAAGGTCTCTAGCACTCAAATCACTTGGTGATTTGTGCGAGTCTCTTGCTTCACGTCTATAAGGTTAAGGTAAATCAATCCGGTCTCTACTCCTAACGACGGTATAAGTTTCTCATTCGGGTAAGTCAATCCGGTATATGTATGGTCTAATGTAATGGTATATTTACAATTCCCCCTCTATGGTACTGGACACAACAAATGGGGACTGGTTATAGACACCTGGCAGGATATAGTATTGTTCATACACAATATAATAGTGGTAGTAATCTCGCCTCAGATATAGAAGTGTCTAGTGATAACCTAGAACACCCGCTGTGCCATCATCACAGGGAGGTACTGTTCGACAAATCAAAAATTACAATGACCCTTATATCGACTATCTCACAAGATCGTCTCAACTCTATACTTCTGTACCTAGGTAGTAAAATAATGTATGTGGTGATGTATTAGTGCCTAAGTGTTGGAGGGCATCTTACATTAACTCCCAAGGCAAACAAATACAAGATTGAATTTTGACGACGCTAGGGGTACAGCTATTCTAGCCTCCTTACTTCAACTGCTTTGAAGAAACTGATTATAAAAGAGGAAACAAACCGCACTTCTGACACCATTGTCAAGGTCATTACCAAGGTCAGGAATGATCGAGACAAATTGTCTCCCCCAATTATCATATGAACCAAGTATACTTCAATTGTTATGACGTTATGGCCACAAATATAGCTTGATCTGACGAACGAAAAGTGGTAACAATGCAGTTGAAGTGTAAGGGATAGGCCAGAGTAGATAAGTACACGTAGTCACTTAATCACTTATAATGTACATATTATTACATGGGGAACACACAGGAATACATGATACATTGATATGCGAACATCACTGTACTGTGCATGATACTATTCAATTACTACAAGGTTGTAAGCCAATCGACTGTTATACTTTAATGCAACTTAAAAGCTATAGACGAATAAACTCGGTATGTGGTATCTCAATGGTCCCGTAGTGGACACTAGTATGAATGCACAAGTACTTTGATGATCGCTAATCAAAGTGAAATAACATACAAGTATAACATGGCATAACGAACATTGGAGGACAAATGACAATCATCTGAGCTACCACAGTGCTGGCGTATCTCTATAGATAGTGTAACCTCTGAGTATCAAGGTCCCAAGGTCTGCCTCACCCGCAATATGAGGTCTAGTCAACAATATGGCTATAATCCAACTTCAAGTGGATTAATCCATAAACAATATATGTAGTCTTACTACAATCCTTTAGCCATGATATGCCATGTTGATAGGAGTATTACCATACACTATCAAAGTATACATATGTATTGCCTATGCAATATATTTCCAAAGTATGAATGTCAAAGTCAAAGCCGGATGTGGTTACATCACATGATAGTCAATAACGATAATGTTCCGGAAGCTGGTACAGGAAGTAAAGTTCCCAAGGTAGTATTATTTCCGGAAATGGTGGACCAGAGGTAAAGTTCCTATGGTATCACTCGACTGTAGCAACCCGGATGTGGTAGACCGGATGTAAAGTTCCGATATAATACAAAATGGCGATTATCACTATGGCTAAGACGCCGGGAAAAGTTTAACTTAGGTGACATTCAACTCGGTGGTAGTATAATGATATGATATGTGTGTATGGCGTTTCACTTCACTAAACTATGGCTGTGACTGTCTGCTGAACGCGATGTAGCTATCACACACTGCTCTATACAGGCCTGTACCCGGAGCTGCTACACACACTGCGCCAGACAGACGTACGGACACTCGGACGACCTGACACTCTGCACTGACTGGGGTCTGCCCTCAACGAGTGGACCAAAACGTCCAATGTTGCCCGCTGGAGCGATCTCAAGAGGCTACAAAAAATGAAATGAGTCTCCAATTACTGGACGAATACGCACAGACAGACAGACAGAATGCACAACGGACTAGAACGGGAATCGAACAACGGCAAATCACAGCTGAAATAAAATGTTGTAGGTACATACCAAAATCCTCCGTGTCACTGGTGAATACAGTACTAGTCTTCTGTAACCAAGAAAATATGTGTCCCGCCAACACATAGCGAGACATCGCTTATATACGCACCAGTGAAACCATGCACGGAATAATGAATATGCCTACCCCTCGTACGACATCTCACATAAATACTACAAAACCATGGCTTTTGCCATGTCACCCGTGGGTTATATTTGGCATAAATATATGTTCCCACGCCTTAAATTCAACCAAACCAGTGTACAGCCCTCGTGGAATAAATACCATTCAACATGGTATACCCGACACTACCATAAATCTGCATACTATAGACCCAGATCTCATAATCCGAAATCTACTCGACTGGTCTCGACAATGCGAAGGTCGCTTCTTTGGCCCGCCAAACCCCTCCATATCGGTCTTACGGCTATACATTCAAATGAGAGTGTAGCACATACTAAACTCAAATATCGTGGTCATTTACGGAAATATCACGACACAAAACATCACCAGTATGGGATCTGATATATCCGTGTTGGCCAGTACCAGGCTATGCTGAAACACTAACCCGTAGCATACATAACAGGACAGACCATGGTATGGTCTGCGCTATATACTGGCTTCACCTACAGAAGGTCCCTTATGTGGTGAACAACTGACACGCGGACAAACTCGGCTGGCACGGATAGTGGACATCCGTAAAACTAAAAGGTCTTCTCCCTAGCGAACCAGCACACGCAGTCAACGAGTTCTCTACCACACACATGCATAGTCTGTGGCAAATATGGCGTGACATCAGTAAAACATTGCTCATAAAATAGACGTATATTTAAATCCGCAAAAATGACACGCATAAACGTATTTCCACCAATACAACATAAGCCCCCTTATTACACGCACATTGTACATGGCAAATGTACATGCTAAATCTCAGGTATGTAAAAGTCACAGGTGTGTGAAATCACAGGTATGTGGAATCACAGGGATGTGAAATCAATAATACGCACAACAATACAACACAGTACCACACATCACAAATATACAATTATACGGAATCCAGAATGTACAAGAATGCACGTGTCACGCGACAAATGCCCTGCAGATTATTGCTATATTTTAGTGAAACGTTATTCCGCATAATTTATACCGTTGACTGGTGTTGCGATATAGTGCAACCTATTGCCTATAAAGCGAAAAATGTGCAGCTATAGCAAAGGGTATAACCAGGTATTGTGAACTCTTTGTCTTTGTGAAGTTGTGTGCAGTGACAGTCCCACTCCATGATACAATCGACGGTCGGCGCCATCAACAATCAGTTTGTTCGTAACTCGGTCCGGGATGTAGCAGTCATTGAAGTTCTTGGAAGGGTAAGTTGATTATACTAACAAATGCCCCCACCCCCATCCTGTTTGTTTCAATTTACCAATGTAGACAGCAGAATAATATCGTTGATTTCAATGCAATTTCTTACCATAAAACCACTTTTTGTCTCGCCCACGAAAGTTGAAAATAAGACCTAGCAGTCGCAATTCCGTCGTCCAGAAAAACAACATTTTGGACGTACATGTAAGTAAAAAAAATGTGCATATCTCTCGATCCGTTAGTCGGATCATTAATTTGCAAACTTCATCACTAACTTTCTCATAGGTGACCTTCACCTTTGTGTCAATAATTTTAGACGTACGTCCAAATATTGAATACCCCCTCATCAGTAGATTCTTAACGTTGATGGATCATTACCAAATTTTATCAATAACTTCCTCACATTGATGGCTATTCACCCAGTGTCATTGTGTGACCTTGACCTTCATATTAATACTTTTGGAATTCCTCATCTTAACCGACCTTGACCTTTGTGGTGATCGCCTTGTTTAGTGGGCGAGACACTTCCTGGCGTTCGCCTTGTTTTTTAAACGTCATCAGGTGATTTGTTTCTCGCCAGCGATCACCTTGTATTATCAAAGCTGCCTGCCATGGGATTAGCTTAGTGATAGCAATGCACTTATGGCATATGTGGGCAGTCTGACGCTTGTAGCTGATTTCATCAAAATCTCTAACTACATTTATCTTGCTGAGTGTACTTTGAGGGAGCAATTTTCAAATTATGCATAAATTATTTTTTTTATTTAATGATAATGGAATAAATACAGTATAATACATGTACTTCTGCATAATTTTAATAATCAAGTACAAAGTTAGTTGTTATATATGAAATAATGCATTTCAGTACAAATAATAATTACTCCCACAAAGTGCTAAGTATAGATAAGTTTACTTAGCAATGTTGGTGAAATCGGCTTACCAATCTTGATATGTGGTGGTGAGGATTGAAGCTTAGGGTATGTCATTTGTGTGACTGGAAGATTGACAGTCTGACTCCTGATCTTTATATATGTGGCTGGAAGATTGAATCTGATCTCTACATGTGGTTGGAGGATTGGGGTTTCCGGCAATTGTGGCCAGTCTGACTCCTGATCTCTATATATGGCTGGAAAAAAATTACGGCTTATGTCAATTGTGGCCAGTCTGACTCAGGATCTCATAAGTCACTGCAGAATTGGTGCTTATCAATGATATGGCAAGTGTGGCCAGTCTGCAAATATCTATATTGTGTGGCCAGTCTGCTGATCTCTATATGTCACTGTGGCTGGAGAATTGGCACTTATGGAAATTGTGGCCAGTCTGACTCCTGTAGCCTATTTCACCAACATTGCAAAGTACATGTATACTTATCTAGCAAAGTATACTTTGAGGGAGAAATTTTCAATTTTAGGAAAAATTTATTAATGTTTATTATACTGAATGTATTACATTATCACAGCCAAAATGGCTGTGATAATGTAATAAATTCAGTATAATAATTCTGCATACTTGTAATCATCAAATATATGCAGTCGTTAGTTCTATATGAAATAATGCATTTCGGGAAAAATAAATGATTACTCCCTCAAAGTATACTTTGCAATTTTGATGAAATCGGCTACAGATCTCTGTACATGTATGTGGCCTTTGTGAATGTGGCTTATATGAATTGTGGCCTATCTGGCTCCTGGTCTCTATATGTGGCTGGAGGATTGGGGCTTATGGCATTTGTGACCAGTCTGACTCTTGATATATATGTGTGGCTGGAGGATTGGGGCTTATGGCATTTGTAGCCAGTTTGCCCCCCCCCACCCCCCCCGAGGTTCTCAGTGACCGTAACTTTGTGTCTTAATTCATACGTGTGGTGCTTGCAAAACCAATTACTATACCTAGACACATGTTATGGCCAAATATTATTAAAATCGATAAAGTGGTTCAGAAGTTATTTAAGAAAATGAAAGGTGTTGCTAACATGTACATGTATTACCGCTACATGCCTTTCGACAATGTCAAGGTCACTGAGGGCACATGTTATTATTGTCAGTCAGGGGATCTTGAAAATGTGCATGTTGTAATCATAATGGTTACTCCTAGCAAAGAAATATAAAATGTTGTTCTTGTTTATTTGCAGGAGTATTTGGTGCCACTGAGGTGTCAACATAGTGTCATCGACCTAATGATGTCTAAAGTCAAGTTTTAACTGGTGTTGAGTTTATTCACAAGCCATAACCGTCAACTCCGCAGAAGACTTTGATGTCCTTGGGACGTGTGAAATAGGACGGGACTAATTGTCTGTTTAATTAATGGAGTTTAGTGGGAAATGGGACAAGAATACTTGCCAGTTTAATTAATGGAGTTTAACGGCCTGTTAACAGCTATGGGCATTTTAGGCCAGGTTAACAGTCAAATCCCATATTTCAATTTCATCGATGGGGAGAAAGTCACTGAAATATATATATTCAGGTGTGAAATAAGAAAAGAACCTGATCGGGTGCCAGGTTCTCGCCACACCAGTCACTTAGCCCCTGCTCCTAAAAGTAATGGGATTAGTATTAATCCTACTACTTTTATGATGGGTATAACCTGATTCAACTCTCAAGTAACAAGAAAGGCAATCATGCACCTGTGGGTCAAACCAGGGATATTGGGATTCCAGTAAGGATGATTTGATCGAATGGTGTTTAATGGCCTGTCAACAGCTAAGATCATTTTAGGCCAGGTTAAAGACTTGTTGTGATGGGGGTAAATCCCAAAATCCCACCAGATGAGATTTGAAACCGATCTACCATTCCTACATGACCTTGGCTGTTGCTGGGACATAAAATCCATTCTCTTTCACCACCCATGTGGCTTAAATGGCCAATGTCAACGCCAAGTTTTGGCAAAATTTGCATTAAAGGTTTCTATCTCCCGCCCATTATTCACCTGTGTTCAAGGTCAAATGAGGGATGGGTTGTGGTATAGGGGTTAGAACACCTGACTCCAATCCGGAGGTTGTGGGTTCAAACCTTGCCTAGGGCATCCAAAAATACTTTCATAGTATTTCCTTGCCACTGGTCTGTCTGATGAGACTTTTAAACTGTTGTCCTGTCTCACAATGACCTTAGCTATTGCTGGGACGTTAACCCTTTCACTTTCACTGTTGTTTTTTGAAGGTCAAAAGACTAAGGAAAGTTGACATTTTTGACTTTCGAGTCAGAATTCTTCAGTTTCCAGTTGAAAGCTTCAAGTTAATATTTTCGAGTTTCAAGTTGAGAACATGGAGTTTCGAGTTGCAAGACACTAATGTCATGATGAGGACATAATTATGGGACCCCTGATCATCATATGATTCAAACAATTGCTTCGTAAAAGTGATGGAATATATGTTTAACATATATATGAACACTGCCTCGTTACTGTATCATATACGGCACATGGAGTGGCCAAGTCAGCCATCTTTGTGTGTGTGCCAGCCATCAGCTAGTTTCACGTCTTCCGGCATTTGACAAAGAACTGACAATGAGAAGTAGAACATATGATATAATGTGGCCAATCATACATAGAAAAGCCAGGACACGGACTCCTATAAGTTTTATACTAACACCAAGATGTACTTCCAAGTGAGATATTGGTGTACTTTTGCGAACATTCTCAATATGTACATAAACTAACGTGTACTTTACTCCTAGACACTGTACTGTGATATATGTAAATACACATGGGCCAGATATACTCTCACGATATGAAGCTCCACTGCACTATTGTCATAGTCTCTAATAACAAAGAGTAAATGTAAATGTATTTACGAAGCAATTATCTTTGAATCAAACATGATCAGGTATAGAATGGTTCCTCAACTTACTTATAGAAGTAAGTTTTTTATGTACATCATATACAATTGCATGTCCCCTCACCCCAGCGGTGAAAATTCACCTAACAACATTAGTGACCAGCATCCCCCCGGCTATTGTCGCTATTCTGACAGTTGAGCATATGCTTATTACTGCTGTGCATAATGATTAGGATCTACACTTGCCACAAATGTCACAAGGCCGTTTGATCAGGGCAGTTCTCATAGTTGTGTTCTCGAATTGAATATGTACAAATATATATCCTCAGCTCACCAGAATAATTTAACTCCACTTCATAAAAGTAAAAGGATTAGTACTAATCTTCTTACTTTTATAATGGGTATCACCGGACTCCACAATCAAGTATCAAGAAATGTCAAAATAAAATGTACTCTATTTTTCGTGAAAATTATTGGTTTATTACATTGTAAAGAAAATCTACTGCAAAAACGACATCACACATTATCTAGGGTCGTTTTGAAATCACGTGACCCCATACCCTGAAAGGGCAAATGGTTCTGTCATGGCTTTTGTAAGCTTATACAGAACTAATGAGTAAAAGCTATCGTTACGAAGAAATAATGTAACATTCACACAGATCACATATGTGGCTGTGACTGGAGAAATAGGGCTTATGGGTTTTGCGACCACTATAGCTGCAGATCAGACTGCAGTCTGATCAGGATCTGCACTGTTCGCCATTCCGTGAATGATACACATGTCATGCTTCTACCAAGCTATATAGACCACCAGGCTATCAGAGTGTGCTATTGGATCAGGAGCTACACTGGTCACAAATCCCATAAGCCCCATTTCTCCAGTCATAGCCACATATAGCCCCCAGCCGAGAAAATGGACCTGACATGTCCAACAATTGTAGATAGAGGTCCACTTCGCAGTATAAAATATAATTGTTTTGCTGATGACAGTAATTCAAACAATGTAGGTCATGATCAGTGAGTGAGTGAGTGAATAGGGTTTAACGTCCGCTTTTCTGACATAGAGGTACAAGCCTCAGGGAGTCTACACGCAGACGGGTCAACGGGGTCGTGTCCCGTATCCACCTGTCCGAGGGGGGTAAATCCCAACTTCAGAACTCAATATTTACAATCAAAATATATATTCAGTCCTGAAATTAGAACAACCTGATCTGGTGCCAGGCCCTCGCCACACCAGCATCATTTATCCCATCCCCTAAAAGTAATAGGATTAGCGCTAACCTACTTTTATATATGGGGCATAGCCGGACTCAACTCTTACATACAAGAAAGCCAAAAATGTACACGAGGGCCAAATCTGGTATAGTGGGTTCCGGAAAGTATGAACCCAATCGTTAAGCCAGTTTAGTCGCCTTTTACGACAAGCAATGGCTACTGCAGCACTATTCTCAGGATCAGTTGATCCCGCCCCGGTGCCTGCACGGGGCAGGTCATGATCAGATCTATGCACTCACCATGCTGATTGCACATGTTATAGGGTTCCTTTTCTCAGCTGGTAGCTCATAATATTCTCAATAACCCACACTTTTCAATATCTGTATCATCGACGGCATTTATTGATCAAATTGTGAAGTTGTGAACAATGAGTAGCCTGGTCAGATACAAGTAGTGTTATCTAATATCGTAATGGTTATCTGCATAATTATAAAAAAACACATGTAGATTTCAGATGAATCATGAAATCAGTCCGATTTTCGTGTTTTTTACGGATAATTTCTGAACTGTTCACAAAATATCTGTAACGGGTGCATTAAAGGCACTGGGTCTCTGATATGCCTAGAATGTGATGAAACAGATTAGGACAAAATAGGTTAATTTAGATCGTATTTCTGGAACCAAATTATATGTTCAAGTCGTCTGTAAAACGAGGCAAAATTCTAAGTCGAAAATGGGGGAGATAATCCATGACCCGGGGGTTGAAAGAATCAAAATAAACTTTGTGCATCTACTCGTAAGAAAGCTACATACCAGGTTTCAGGTCTGTAGCTATTACTGTTTAAAAGTATTACAAGTTACAAGGTTGGGGACGGACGGAAAAGGGCAACACTAAATGTGCCCTCCACTGAATCTATCCCGAGACACAGTACCTTTAATGTAAGAGTTATCATATGTGCTACAGTGTGTAGGCTCAACATTACATGTACAATCATTTAAATGAGGAAAATAAAAGCAGCAGCAACTGTTATAGTTTGTGTCTCATTATATTCACGTACATGTATCTACATGTATTTAAGTATACTGGTTGTCATCAGTATAATACTGAAAAATGTATAGTTTTTGAGATGACATGTACTGACAAAATGGATCTTCTGACCGTGTGATAGATGTAGTAGACTCGGATCACCAGTCACAGTTGAGCAGGCTGATCCGGGTCTACACTGTTTGTTATAACTCTAGGTTAGCGCAAGGATTATGAAATTTAAATAGTCAAAATTAAAGGTTACCTTGAACAAAATTTTACAATACCAGTAGCTCCAATATTTGCAAAACTACTTTTTCCAATCGTAACCTTTCAGTAGCCATATTTTGAAATATTAGCCAAATCACTGTTACAGTAACAAAATGGTTTCTGCAGCTACCAGTAGCACCAACCTATGTTATTTAACAATGGAATAGGAATGTCTAGCATACTTTTACACGGTGGGTATAGTACGTCACATGCACCTGCTATTTGGATGGGATGCACTGAATCGGGTAAGAACATTTTAATGCAATTATGCGCAGATAACCCGGAAAATTGATCAGCAACGCCTGTCGATGTTCTAGTCCCCGTAGATTCAGCCATTTACGAGTTATTTAGAGAAAATCTACATATACATTTGGCTGGAATTAAGGAAAGATGGGATGCACTAGGGTATAAAATTCAAGTTTTCCTGACTGGTGAATGTGCAATATTATTACATGCGTGTTCGTGCATCTCTTTTCGTGGCTATAAACTGCATTTTCGAACGATTTTGGGGCATATCGGAGTGAACCCCATCAGTCCTTATTTCCAACAAAAAATGGGCAATGGCAGGTTTGCTTATCAATTTTCCGCGACAGCTGTGCTTAAGCGCGTCAAAATCGCGAATGTAAAAAAAAAGAATGGTCTGAATTCGAGGGTTTTCCCTTCCTGATTCAGTCCACCCCATCCCAATAGCAGGTGCCTGTGACAAACTATACCCACTGTGTTTGAACAAACATATTCACATCTATACTGGTAGCCAAATTAACTGCATAAAGTCTGTAAACACTGGTCATAAAATAAGTGTCCGTCGGCTGTTCTCTATCTGGCCAAGGGTCTTGTGTACATGGTGTCTTTGTCTTCTTCACCCTCCCTGCTGATTGTTGATATCGATCGATCCAGATGCACAGTGGACAATCCGGTGTTCACATGGCCCAGTTCGAGTCCAAGCTTGATGCATTGCTGTTTTCCTGAAGAAGAAAAAACAACATATTTTTTATGTCGAAAGTTGTTGATACAGTGACCATGGTCACGGTCAGTCGAAATACACTGCTATTGATGAAATTATGGTCATGATTAAGGTTCTGACACCGGATGGATAGCTATCAATGTGAGAAGCTATTGATGAAGTTTGGTAATTATCCGCCTAACAGATCAAGAGATATGCGAAATTTGGACTTTGTCCAAAATTGTTGATGAAGACGACACCGGAATTTTGACCGCTGTCTCACTTGCCAGTATCATGAGCTAGGATGGTCGCAATTTGGCTACTCAAATGGCCATTTGGCTACCAATATTTCAGAAATCATTCAGATGGCCATTTTTGCTACTGATATGTCAGAAATTATACTCTATATGTAATATATAGTACATTGTATTGTTTATTTTAGTATTTTACTGTGACAGTTAATTTCGGCTACTAATTTTAATTTTAAATTTTACCGCCAATCTTAGCATGAGTGAGACAAAAAGATATTGATGAATGTTTGGGCATATATCCAACAAACGTATCCGGATATATGCGAAAATAGGGACGTACGTCCAAGTTTTGACGGATGTGACCTATATTTTGAGAAAAGTAGGTCAGTGTCACCCAAAGGACCCAGAATGGTTTCTATCAATGTAAGGAAGCTACTGATGAAGTTTGGCGAACATCCAACTATTTGGACCTACAATGGACCTATGTCCAAAATTTTGGACGACGACAACTGATATGCGATTTCTATGTTCACTTGAATGACCCAGGGTGGTTAGGTATCAATGTAAGGAAGCGACTGCTAAAGGTTGGCGAACATCCAACACATCAGGAGATGTACAATGTATACAACTTGACGGATGTGACTTGTATTTCGTGAAAGTAGGTCAATGTCACCTAAATTACACGGAGCGGTTATATATCAATCAGGGCTCCAGATAAGCTGCATATTTGCTTAAATACCCAATTAAAATTGCCCAAAACCCAATGAATGAAATCAGAAGTAGCAAGTATCAAAAAGCAATTACAATTTGGTGGTACATGTAGCATGCTGCAGAAAACAATAAACAGACCACAAATATAACATATTTTTCTTATTCTTGCTGCCTGTTGATGTGTAAACAGTAGTGTGATTTTATTTTACCCAATTAAAATTTTGAAACACCCAATTGCTTCAGAAATGATGGAATGAAAATACTCAATTACTAATTCCTTATCTGGAGCCCTGATCAATGTAAGGAAGCTATTGATGACGGTTGGCGATTTGGTGGCCCATACATGTACATTGTATATAAATCCTATGAAAGTGGTGGGTCCTGTTCCATCACCCAGGAATCGCTATTTCGTACCTCCGGTTAATTGCCAATTAATTAACAACACAAAATATAATAAAATGACACCAACAGATATGCATCGAAATATCTGATTACAAAATACAAGTAATTAACCCCAAAGACTTTTTAGTGTCAAACATATATATGTGACTGGAGAAATGGGGCTTATGGGTTTTGCGACCAGTGTATATCCAGATAAGCATGTGCATCCGCAGTCTGATCAGGAACTGGACTGTTTGTCATTCCATTAATGAAACGCCCGTCGTGCGTCTAACAAGCAATATGTAGAGTTTATTCAACTACCATTTTGAAATACATGTACCGGATTTATATCACGAGACATCTGGAAGTCTTATAAAGAAACGAGCAAGCACAAGTTTCTTTTGTCTGATTTACAGATATCAAGGGAAATAAAGCTGGTATTTCAAAACGGTAGTGTATATTACATGCTTTCCGAAAAATGTGAAATTTGCTCTTAGACCAGCTTATAATATCAAAATTGACAATTTTGACGTTCGCGTATGAATTGTTTCTTCGCCGGAAATGACGTTTCGCTATATATAATGTCCAGAAGGAAATATTTCCTTCAAGGAAATAAATGCTACCAGAAATATGGTAAATCATTGGGTAGCATGTAATATAGATCGCTATTAGGCTACACGAGTGTACTATTTGATCAGGGGCTACACTGGCCACAAATTGACTAAGCCCCATTTCTCCAGTCACAGCTACATATGTACATCACGATATGAGTAGATTGCTAATTCTGTTAGGGAACAACATCGTTAGCTGGCCAACTAATATTTAACCGTTTCAACACTACCTGTATAGTGGTATTGCCAAATGGTGTAGATCCAAATGAGCCGGCTCGTGATGAGCCTGTCTCATCAGGCTCTGCACTTTTTGCAAATAATTTTCTTACTTTTTACAACAAAAATATCCCCTTTTCATAAATGGACTAGTCTGAAAACCATTTTGAGGCGATTGAATTGGTCCGGAAATCAACATATACAAATCCATCACGAGCCGGCTCATCAGGATCTGCACTTTTTGCAAATAATTTTCTTATTTTTTGCAACAAAAATATCCCAATTTCATAAATGGACTAGTCTGAAAACCATTTTGTGCATGGCGATATAAAAATCCATCACGAGCCGGCTTATCAGTATCTGCACTTTTTGAAAATAATTTTCTTATTTTTTACAACAAAAATATCCCCTTTTTATAAATGGGCTAGTCTGAAAACCATTTTGTGGCGATTGGATTGGTCCGGAAATCAACATATAAAAATCCATCACGAGCCGGCTCATCAGGATCTGCACTTTTTGCCAAAAACATCTTATTTTGACAACAAAAATATCCCCTTTTCATAAATGGACTAGTCTGAAAACCATTTTGTGGCGATTGGATTGGTCAGCAAATCAACATATACAAATCAATCACGAGCCGGCTCATCAGGATCTGCACTTTTTGCAAATAATTTCTTATTTTTGACAACAAAAATATCCCCTTTTCATAAATGGACTAAGGTAGTCTGAACATAATTTGATGGCAATTGGATTGGTCCAAAAATATATTCCAATTTCCAGTTACTTATGGGTGAAAGGATTAAATTATACCTAACATTCATTTTATTTTATCTCGGGTTATGACCCAGCTTTTTCATCAAAACAAATTTAAAATATGCAAATATATGCCCAAATATATATGTGAATATATAAAAAATTAAACAAGAATGCGTACGAAATGACCAAACATTATGGTCGATTCGTACCTACATGTATATTTACGAAATTACCGGAAAACATGCGCCTATGGGTAACGAATTGACCAAACACGGAACGAAATGGTATGGGTACGAAATGACCATGACACCATAAAACAGTAGTTTTATGTGAAATAAACGAATAAACTTTCGTACGTGTCCGAGGATGAAGAAGTGGAACATAAAATTACCTGATTACACAGTAATACCGGTCGTCGTTAGGTGATCCGAGGAGATTATTTTCCAATATTTATTTATTTACAAAAATGTCAAAATGCTTCCGGAATGCGCTATGTGTAATTACGTCATCAAGTTGTGCATATATACGGGGGTTACAAACAGTACTACAGAGAAATTACCGGAGCGAATCGGGATTGGTCACGGAGTTATCCAGCAGCTTTCGGAAAATAGCTCGGGGTACTGAAACACGCACCTGCTGTTTGTTGATCAACAAACATTGATATTTTTATCGGCTACAAAGTCTTTTTTGTACCAAAATGACTGCACACAGTTTGGAAGAGTGTCTAAATGGAAAACCGTTTGATTTATTCATGGGAAAACCCAATAGGAGGTCAAATTCGGTAACTTGAGCCGTACTGTGCCTTTAATATACACGTATATCATATTAAATCATCACTTGTTTAATATACATGTACATCATCACGCGTGCAAGATCCTTCTATTTATACATGTCTAAAACAGGTTTCTAAACTCGCAGTGTGTGCGATTCCGAGAGAAAAGTTCCATGTACGTACATCAAGGATTAACGAGTTGGAACTGAAGTTGGCCTGGTCCTCAATGAGAATAATCTCCGGCCGGTCTATGGTCACCAGGATGCTCATATCTCCCTCCGGCCGTGGTGCTTCTTTTGGTTTAGAGGCTACAACATACACAATATTATACAATTATTGACTTTATGATTGAGATTTAAGGACCTGAGAAAAGTCATATTCAAGTGAATATGACTTTTCTCAGGTCCGTAAATCTTGTGTACACCGACTCAAAAGACAAATTAGTTTATTATATGACTTATGTTATTGATGCAACCTGACTGACATGTATGTACAAGTTTTCTTCAGATTGCATCTATTGTTGTTATCTTGCTGTCAATGCGAAGTATATTTGTAAGCTTGTCGCTGATTGGATGATACTATTCGCGTAGTTTTGTTCAATTGGCTCGTCGTCTTTGAACCATGTCAGGTTTCCGTTGCGTGATCAGTGACTCACACATTCAGGTCACATTTAGAATATCACTCTCGGACTGAATATGTCAGGTGAATATCATATATCGTATATGTCCGCAATCATGTGACCGTCTATTGTGCATTCTCATTGGCTGGACTTCTCAGTCGTATAATAATACATCTTATTTGAGAAATATGTGCCACAAGAGTCATATTATTTTTGCTAAGAATCTGTAAATAGATACATCATTAACATCGTTGTAGAAAAATGGAGCCAACAAGAGAAATGTCAGATGAATATTATATGACCCAGAGCTCTAGTTAAGGTGCGTAATTTGATCAACTTTGGGGGGAATTTTGTTATTTCTTCACCACAAATGGCAAGTTGGGAGTGCTTTAGAATCGTCTCGTTGAGACGATTCTAAAGAACTCCCAACTTACCATTTTTGGTGAAGAACTAAGAAAAATACATCGAGTATTTGGTCAAATTACGCATCTTAACTGGAGCTCTGTGACCTTACCATTAATTTACCCTTCGTATGCTCCCGACCAACCACCCACTGTAAATAGTGGGAGACAAGAGTGTTGGTCACAGAATGATTATATACACCCGACCTTCAATTACGACGGTTCCGACTGACCTTTCCGTTCGTCCTTGAGGGCAATGATGGGCATGGTGTGTGACCTTGAACTTGTACACACAACTGAACTTTCTGTTCGTCCTTGAGGGTGGCGACGGGTGGGGTGTGACCTTGAATTTGTACACACTACTGACCTTACTGAGGCGTCAACGGGCGAGGTGTGATCTTGAACTTATACACACAACTGACCTTTCTGTTGTCCTTGAGGGCGGTGATGAGCGGGGCGTGACTTTGAACTTATGCAGACAACTGACCTTTCTGTTTATCTTTGAGGGCAGCGACGGGCGGGGGCGCGACCTCGGGCGGAGTGGGCAGCCCCGTTGTGAAGAAGTCTTTCAGGGACATGAGGAAGTCGAGGCAAACACAGACGTGCAGGGAGCTCATGTGGACCTCAACTGGAACACGACAGACAGGCTGGCTGGTTGATTGGTTGGTTGGTTGGGTGGTTGGTTGGTCGATTGGTTTGGTGGTTAGTTGATTGGTTGGATGGTTGGATGGTTGGATGGTTGGATGGTTGGTTGATTGGTTGGGTGGTTGGTTGATTGGTTGGTTGGTTGGTTGGTTGATGGTTGATTGATTGGGTGGTTGGTTGGTTGGTTGGTTGGGTGAATTGGTGGTTGGTTATGTTAATGCTTGATTGGTTGGTTGGTTGGTTGGTTGATTGGCTGAGTGATTGATTGGTTGAGTGATTGGGTGGTTTGGCTGGCTGACTGACTGACTGACTGGCTGGCTGGCTGGCTGGCTGGCTGGCTGGCTGGCTGGCTGGCTGGCTGGCTGGCTGGCTGGCTGGCTGGCTGGCTGGCTGGCTGGCTGGCTGGCTGGCTGGCTGGCTGGCTGGCTGGCTGGCTGGCTGGCTGGCTGGCTGGCTGGCTGGCTGGCTGGCTGGCTGGCTGGCTGGCTGGCTGGCTGGCTGGCTGGCTGGCTGGCTGGCTGGCTGGCTGGCTGGCTGGCTGGCTGGCTGGTTGGTTGGTTGGTTGGTTGGTTGGTTGTGGTTGGTTGGTTGTGGTTGGTTGGTTGGGTGGTTGATTTAGTGACTGGGTGGTTGGTTGTGTTAATGCTTGATTGGTTGGTTGGATGGTTCGTTGGTTGGTCGATTGCTTGGTTGGTTGATTGGTTGGGTGGTTGGTTGATTGGTTGAGTGATTGGGTGGTTGGTTGTGTTAATGCTTGATTGGTTGGTTGAATGGTCGTTCGGTAGGTTGATTGTTGGGTGGATGGTTGATTGGTCGACTGATTGAGTGCAAAGGGTCAGGGAAGTTTTTAACATAAATTTCCTCTTTTTTTTTTTAAGGCTATTTACCGGATACGTAAGTAGGTTTTGAACATCTGGGTGGACGCTTAACAGATACAAAAATTGTCATGGTCTTAGTGTACATACTGTTTTTGTCCTTGTCCTGCTGTGTGAAGGCCACATCTATCATGTTGGCCTCCTGGCCTGGTTCAGCGCTCTTCTTGCTTCTCTCTATCATCCTGGTAACAACAACAACGGCTGTCACAAATAACAACAACAACAACATCGGCGGTCACGGATAACAAGAACAATGGCGGTCACGGATAACAACAACAACAACGGCGGTCACGGATAACAAGAACAATGGCGGTCATGGATAACAACAACAACGACGTCATGGATAACAACAACAACAACCACAATGGCAGTCACGGATAGCAAGAACAATAAATGTCAGATAAGAGTAATAATGGTTCCATGAACAAATTATTTTTTTTATTATACATTTAACGTCAAATGTTAAGGGCTGTGAACACGCGAAGTTTGTGACATTGAACTTATTTGCATTCAAAATTAAACATGAGACAAATATATATTTACATTCATTCATTCTCGTTTTATAAACATGTGTATCTCCATAAAGTAAACACAAATAATTGTAAGACAATTGAAATACCTAGAGTTGCAGTAGATCACAAAACACTTCACCGGTATATTAGTTTTCATATTAAACACATAGAGGATCTCAAATGAGTTTCCATTTGACACGAGATTTATGAAACGAGTCACGCACATTTTATGCACCGAGCCTCTGACGAGTTTCATAAATCTCATATCAAGTGGAAACAAGTTTGAGATTATGTTTATCCCATGACTTCAGGCTCCAAATAGCAGAAAACTTGGAGATATCAGTGATCTGCTTCAGTGAGAAGATGCCATTGCCTATTTTCTCATCCAGTTGAAAATATCCAGAGAAAAATAGTTTCAATACTAGCTATAAATATACCATTTCATACGTTCATGTTCTTTGTAAACATTACCGTTTATCAAACGGAAGCTCTTTCCAACAATTGCAGTAATTTTAATGAGTCACGGACGCTTCTAATGACGTTTTAAACATGATGACGTCAACGTCAAAACATCGTTGCTTTGTCGCGCCATTACAGATGTCATTTGGAACGTCTCTATTTTATTCATTTGACAGAATGTTGACGCATAATACAAATACGTAATTAGATTGATGCGGTCAGCCAATCAAATTCGCTCCAGTAGCCTATTTCATCAACATTGCAAAGTATACTTTTCAATTTTATGATAAATTTATGAACTTTTATTATACTGAATTTATTACATTATCACAGCCAATTTGGCTGTGATAATGTAATACATTCAGTATAATAATTCTGCATACTTTTAATTATGAAATATATGCAGTTGTTAGTTCTAAAATAAATGATTACTCCCTCAAAGTATACTTTGCAATATTGATGAAATATGCTACTGGTGTTATTACACATGTGTTACATCACATTATGAAATGGGCTAAAACACGGCATAACAATGATTTCCTGTGATAAATGAACATATTACATAAATGATGAGCAAGCACATGAAATAAAAAAAGAGAAATATACCACCACCACACGTGCTCAAGGAAACTTGAAGTTTTGGCAACCAGTGTAGCCCCAGATAAGCCTGTTCATCCATGTGGTCTGATAAGGGAGTAATTTATACAATTATTGTCTTTTGAGTCGGTGTACACGAGATTTACGGACCTGAGAAAAGTCATATTCACCTTCGGCTTCGGTGAATATGACTTTTCGAAGGTCCATAAATCTCGTGTACACCGACTCAAAAGACAATAATTATTTTATTATATGACCCATATTACAGCAATGAGAACTTATATGATACAACAACGCACACATTGCCTCATGCTTTGATTGCATATGCTGCTACACCTGAATATCAGTCTCGGACTCGTCTCACACAATGAGAATATCATTTATCAGGTGAATATCATTTATGTCCACAATCATGTGACCCGATATTGGACATTTCATTGGTTGAAATTGTCGGTCATGTAATAATGTTTATTATTTGATAAATTAGTCATTGGTATGACCACTGGCACATGCAAGTGATCATTATGAGACTGCCTGTGATCATGATCATTATGAGACTGTGATCATGATCATTATGAGACTGTGATCATTGCTTATGACGGACTGTGATCATGATCATTATGAGACTGCCTGTGATCATGATCATTATGAGACTGTGATCATGATCATTATGAGACTGTGATCATGATCATTATGAGACTGTGATCATGATCATTATGAGACTGTGATCATGATCATTATGAGACTGCCTGTGATCATGATCATGATGAGACTGTGATCATGATCATTATGAGACTGTGATCATGATCATTATGAGACTGTGATCAGACTGCGATCATGATCATTGCGAAACTTCTACACTCGTCTGTAGCTGTTATTAGCCAGCCTAAATTCTTTATCATCAATTCTACTGTCCTCTAAAATGTGTGGTTTCCCAAAATACCAAACTAAACATGTGCATTAATGAAAGAATATCATGGTTCATTGTTGACATGGGCCAGTAAATTGAATTGATTACGCTGTAGATTAGACTTACGAACATTTTATTCTTACAAAGTTTAGTGAAACGGGCCCCTGGACGTCATTATAATCAGTATCTCAAACTAACATACATGCATGTTGAATCTGGCGGTGACTGAAGACATAGTCAGCTGATCATGGTCGTTAATGAGGACACCTTTACGGGTATGAAATAATTAAAAAAAAATAATGTATATTTTTTTTTATTTCTCAATGAAAGTATATGTTGTGACAACGTCTCGACGAGACGGTTCAAATGGTGGTCGCGACATATACTTCTGAGCGCATAGAAGGAAAATATTTAGGATTTTCCGCAAACATAATGACATGAAAACGGGTTAATGTTCGCAACACACTGGTCATCCATCAACAAACAGTACAGGGCCCTTTTCACTAAACTTTGTACGACTAAAATGTTCGTGAGTGCAAATTTAGCGTCGTCTGGAAATTTCAATTGATGAATTTACATTTATAGAGCATAGGCTGCATATGCTCAATAAATGTAAATCCAATAATTGTTTACAAGAAAACATTGTTAATGTGAAATGTACAGACTATCATAATTTTGCACTTATTAACATTTTAATCGTACACAGTTTAATGAAATGGGAGCCTGGATCTGTATCGGGCTGGATGCGAGAAGATCAACCTATCAACACTTGATCAATCAGGACCAGTAGCCTATTTCATCAACATTGCAAAGTATACTTTAGTAGCAAAGTATACTTTGAGGGAGAAATTTTCAATTTTATGATAAATTTATTAATTTTTATTATACTGAATTTATTACATTATCACAGCCAATTTGGCTGTGATAATGTAATAAATTCAGTATAATAATTCTGCATACTTTTAATCATGAAATATATGCAGTTGTTAGTTCTATATGAAATAATGCATTTCGGGAAAAATAAATGATTACTCCCTCAAAGTATACTTTTCTAGTAAAGTATACTTTGCAATGTTGATGAAATAGGCTACTGGAGCTAGACTGGTCACAAATGTCCCATCTCTTCAGTCACAGCCACAGATATGTGACAATCTTACTAAACCAGGCTTTGTACCGTTGCCACAAGTGTAGACCAGGACCCGCCTGAACAACTGACCAACAAATGCATCAATAGTCTGCCCTGTTTAACATAGTGTCAAAGCACCACCCACAAAGCCTGTGACCAATGTGGAACAATAAGGCCACATGAGTGTACCAGAGCTCCAGATAAGCTGCGTATTGGCGTATTTTACGCACTTATTTTAGCAGAATACGCATTGATTATCAAAAGTACAAAATACTCGCAGCAATGTGGAAATATGCATTGATTTTCAAATTGAGTATGAAAATACTGTAATAAAGTAGAAAATTTACTTATTTGAGCTGCAAAAAGCTTTTTGCAGGTCAAATAAGTGAATTTTTAAATTTGTTTCATATTTTTTTATCATTTGTTCCATATTTAATACGGAGTAAAATCAATAATACATTTGTGAAAGTAAAATTGAATTTGAAATCTGGGCGTATAATACTTTGCTGATCAGGATCTACACAAGAACTAGAATAAGCCTGGTTTTGTCAGATTGTCACCAAATGTCAAAAGGTAGATGTGCACAAGACTGAAAAAAGATTGAATCTGTAAGACTACTCTACCTTATACGGTCGCTGAAAATGTAACACAGTACAATATACGTGACGGAATCACTTTAACCTAAACAATTCTGGAGGAGAATGCATATGAGCTTCCATAGCTTGTGCACTTAAGGAATAAAACCATGGGCTGTTGCCGTTACTGTGGTTACAATACATAACATTTGGGCTGTTTAAAGTTTGCAAGGAGTCCTCGCAAACTTTAAACAGACCAAATGTATTGTCCACCCCAGTAAAAGCAACAGCCCATCGGTTTTATTACCTATATTTACACTGCATTTTCTGATAGTTTCAAAAAATGTAAATAACCAAATATGGCGGTAGAATTAAGAATAATCTTGTTTTATGTCAATTTGTCGCAATTCCTGGAACAGCGACATTACTGGTCAATAGCGTGCAGTTATTGACAACCTCGTGGAATTTATGGACGTCAAACGAACTTTAACCAATCAACAGCATGGTGTGACGGCACTCTAATGTATTGTATTGGGATGTAAACGCAGTACTTTGAATGGGCGTTTTCATTATGAATTATAGAAGGTGTAAATATTTTGACATAAAATTATTGTTTAATCTACTCCTTGATCCAGAATCTGTATGAAGATACTGGACTCGATTGACATGGATAGTTTTATAGAAGGTGAAGATACTGGACTCGACTGACATGGATAGTTTTCAGTCAATAAAGTCAACGTTTGTGAATCTTTCCAAGCAAATGGAAGAAGTTACTGCACTGAACATACATGGTTTAAATGAACTAGAGAAAATGAGCAGGGGCTCATGTATACCCCCGGCCACCGCCTGGACCGACAAATAAAAACTTATAATAATGCAAATATTTAAAAAAAAAAATAACCCAAAATTAATTTGACCTTGACATTGGACATGAAGGCCGCATGTGTGTGGTATGGAATGAAAATATGGATGATGATAAGGAAGTATATCAAGTTTGAAGTCAATCCGACTTATTGTTGCAGAGATAATGGGTACCCGAAAACTTTAACGCAAATCTTTCCAAGTAATTTGACCTTGACCTTGGACATGAAGGCCGCATATGTGTGGTATGGAATGAAAATATGGATGATGATAGGGAAGTATATGAAGTTTGAGGTCAATCCGACTTACCGTTACAGAGATAGGGGGTACCCAAAAACTTCAAAGTTGACGGACGGACGTTCCTCCAAATGGATACTTATGTGGCTAACCCTAACCTTTTCCTTTGTTCATCCCTATTGTTCTGTAGCCACATAAACCCATTTTTAGCCACATAAAATCATGGAACAATAGAATATTACATAACCTATTGTTCTCCTAGCCACATATGTATCCATTTGTAAGCTCGGACAAACGGATTGACGGACGGAATTACGAAAACTATATACCCCTCGACATACATTGTATGCCGGCGGTATAATAACATTCACTACATGTGTGATGGGGTTAGGGTTAGGGATGACTGTTGTAGAATCACAATAACCTATACAGAGCTCCAGATAAGCTGCGTATTTGCGTAAATACCCAATTAAAATTGCCAAAAACCCAATTGAAATCAGTAGTAGTGAGTATAAAAAAGCAATGAAAAATTTATGGTATCTTTATCATGCTACAGAAAACAATAAACAGACCACAAATATAGCATATTTTCTTATTTTTCCATGAAAACACATCTTGGTATTTCATTAGAATTGTCTCCAAGGAGACAATTATAATGAAATACAAAGATGTGTTTTCATTTAGTAGCAAACTATTCAATAAGCGAGGTCTGCTGATGTGTAAACAGTAGTGTGATTCTATATTACACAATTAAACTTTTGAAATACCCAATTGCTTCAGAACTGATGGAGTGACACTACTCGATTACTAATTCCTTATCTGGAGCCCTGCCTATAATATTTACTACATGTGCGACGATAAACAAGCCCTAATTGATTGTGTGGGTTACTTATGTGATGAAAGGCAAGCCAGCAAACAGGCAGACCCCGCATCGTTACTGGATGTTGCAACAGTAAACATGGACAAACCAACAAACATATTGACCAACTTAACTACAGTGGAACCTTCCCAAACCCTGGGGGTCCAGTTTGGAGATGGCCCACTGTAAATCAGACATGTGAGCACTTCATGACACATGCTAGTGTTTTTCAATCATGAAAAGTCATTGTAATCAGAAATACACAACACTGAAACACATTATATTCTATTTGGCTTATATTTAAGGGTGGGAATTGGCTCGAACACCTTCCATACCCGGAAACAGATCTAAGGTAAACATCTATATTTTCGCGGGAGTGTCCGGTTTAACGGGGTTCCACTGTATTAGCTTAATTTACCTTATAATTCCGTCCTTCTTCAAAGGTCGCATATCGTCCATGGTGATGTCCTTGAGAATGACCTTGGTTGCTATGGAGCTGTTGGACATGATGTGACCATCTAGACCAATCAGCTGCAGGCCAAAGCATCCAAGCGCCTTGGCGTCATCTCTCTTACAGAGCCCGGTTGTCTGAAATTAAAGTGAATGGGTTTAACGTCCCAGCAACAGCTCAGTAGCCTATTTCATCAACATTGCAAAGTATACTTTAGTAGTGAAGTATACTTTGAGGGAGAAATTTTAAATTTTATGATAAATTTATTAATTTGTATTATACTGAATTTATTACATTATCACAGCCAATTTGGCTGTGATAATGTAATACATTCAGTATAATAATTCTGCATACTTTTAATCATGAAATATATGCATTTTTTAGTTCTATATGAAATAATGCATTTCATGAAAAATACTTTGCTAGAAAAGTATACTTTGCAATGTTGGTGAAATAGGCTACTGGACATACAGAGACGGGACAACAGTTTAAAGTCTCATTTATGGAGCATAGGCTGCATATGCAATAAATGTAAATCCATCAATTGGAATTTCCAGACGATCCCAAATTTGCACTTATGAACATTTTAGTCGTACAAAGTTTAGTGAAACGGCTCCTGGGGTCGAATCAAAATATGTGTGCATTTACACACCATAAGGAAGGCACACACCAAGTTTCAAGTCCCTACCTATGACGGTTAAAAAGTTTTACTTCTTACAAGAAACGTGACGGACGGACGTACAGAGAATCTAGGTCGAAAAGGGGAGATAATTCATGCCCCAAGGGTCAGATTTAAACTTGAAATTCATTTCCAGTATCTACCTTCCGTTATAAAGAAAATATATAGAGAATATCAGGCTAGTGTCTTTTGATATCAGGTTTATCAGGCGAGGCTAGTAAACGCGTAGGAATTCCGAGGCTTGCCGAGAAATTCCTACCGTTTCCGAGCCGAGCCTGATAAACTTGATATCAAAAGACACTAGTCTGGTATTCTATTTATCAGGTAACGTTTTATGCTCGAAAATTACCACAGATGACGCCGTTATCTATGGACAGAACGAGGACTTTTTTACGTTGCGTCCTTACACTGACGTCATTCGGTAACATCACGTGACGTCAACCGACCAATTTTCACTTTGTTGTAACCCGGATGTTGATATCAGGTCAATGCCTGATACAACAATATGTTACATGTATCAGTCAGTATGTATTCGGTCAATACAGGGCAGGTTACCTGATAAATTCCAATTATTAAGCTCCATCTATTACAGTTTAAAAATTATACAACTTCTAATGCAAATTTGCAAAGGGACACCCACGGCAAAAACAATATACCCATTTTTCAACAAAATGTGGGTATAACTAGAAAATGTGTTCATAAAACACGGATACCCCACATACCGCTTTGATAATAAACGAGGCAAAATTTCAAGTCCAAAAGAGGAGATAATCCATGACCCAGGGGGTCGAATCAAAAATCGAATTAAACTTTGCACATCTACTCATCTACTAAGGAAGCTACATACCAAGTTTCAGGTCTGTAGCTATTACGGTTCAAAAGTTTTACGAGTTACAAGACAATGCCAATTGTAAGTCGAAAATGGGGAAATAATCCATGACCCGGGGGTCAAATCGAATTTCAAAATAAACTTTGCGCATCTACTCATCATAAGGAAGCTACATTCCAAGTTTCAGGCCTGTAGCTATTAGGGTTTAAAAGTTTTACGAGTTACAATGCAAAAAGTCGAAAATGGGCAGATAATCCATGTCCAGGATGGGACGTACAAGGGCAACACCAAATGCCCCCTCCACTATCGTAGTGGGGCATAAAAAGTTGGTATAATGACAGAAAGCCATACATGTACAGACAGCTATATTATCACTACGTACCAAGCTTGTATCGCCAGAGTACAGAGACGCGGAGACACTCTTCACCTTGAAGGCAAACTTCAGCTTGGTCCAGGGCTCCGTGCTGATGGACCTCGTTGTCGTGTCGACCGTGGGCGCCCCTTCTACCCGACCTGCAGCAGCAAATACAGTGGAACCTCTCTAAACCGGACACCAATAAATTACATGGTAACATATCTCAGATAAAAATGCATGTTCATGATTGCAAAAGTTTCATGATGTGTCCCAAAATTGTCACATGTCTGATTTACAGTGGAACATCTCTAAACCGGACACCCTGGGGACCGGGGTCCCCGGTTTAGAGAGGTTACACTGTCCATTCACAACATTGATATATTTTGGTATTAAGTAAATAAAGATAAAAATCATTATATTTTAATTCCATGCTTTGCAATCATCAACAGAAAATATAAATCATTATAAATCAACCCACCAAATTGAAAAAATAAGTGAAAGTGTTTAGCGTCCCAGCAGCAGCTAAGGTCCTAATATTTTATATTATAGAGATGGGACCACAGTTTAAAGTCTCATCCGACAGACCAGTGGGATGGACATACTATTAAAGTATTTGTTGATGCGAGGTTTGAACCCACAACCTTCAGTTGATTGCGTACTTTGAATCGGAGTTTCAGTACTTGTTGTTGTTGTTGTAACCACGTGATCATACACCTTGACTAAAATACAAACTTATTTCAGGTGGGATACTGATTAACCTTTCCCTGATAGAGGCGACTTTTCACGCCTCTGCAGAAGATGTGTTTTGAAAACATTGTGGGAAAAGGAGAAATTGCTTGTAACAAGCAATTTCTCCTTTTCCCACAATGTTTTCTACTCTATCAGATAATTTAACCATCATTTGACCCAGCATTTGATTCTTTTATTCAGATGTTTTGGATTTGGATGAGTCGAAATATCGCACTTGCTGATTTTAATTGACTGATGGCAGTTATACGTTGTCCAATTGAACTCACCAGCCGATGACGCAGTGATTGCTGCTTCCACCTCATGTTCTGGCGACTTCACATCAGGTACACTGGGCGTGGCAGTGGGCGGAGCTTGGCCTTCAGTGAGGTTGTCTTTGAGTACGCCCATAATGGTCGTGAAGTCACCTTGGCTCATTGTCGCCTAAATAGAATAGAACATTATAATTATAGTGGGCGGTGCTATGGCAGGAGTGACAAGGCTTGGCCTTCAGTGAGATTGTCATTGAGTACGCCCATATAAAAAATAATATTATTTTCGACAGATTATAAAGTATGATCATTGCACATCAAAAAATAAATACAGAGAATAAATAGTGATGTTCGTTAACATTTTAAGGAAACACGGTTATCGCCCCTGATATCAGTGTGGAAATTTACGTTTGATATAAAATGTATAATAATGCCAATCAATACGTGGGGTAATGGTGAATGAATGTTCGTGTGACGACCGTACAACGTGTTCCCATGACAACAACTGTACGTACAGTTAAGGCCTCGAGGGTGCCGCTGATCTCTATTGGAACGTCGTGGAACCACGCCGCCGCGATGTTGCGGCTTATGTTTATCGCCACGGTAACAGGCTCCAGTATCTCCACTTCTGACTTCATGAAGTTACTCGCATCGATTATTGCTCTGAAAACACAGAAAATACATAAATTGAATGACTGTCTTTTTTGTCCCCAGGGTGTCTGGTGTCTGGTTTATAGAGGTTCCATGGTAAAACTGTAGCAAAGTATATTTTGAGGGAGTAATCTTTTCGGAAAAAATAAATGATTACTCCCTCAAAGTATACTTTATAGCTAAATAAGTAAGCTTAGCAATTTTGGTGAAATCGGCTACTGACAAATTACACAATTATATTCCACTTAAGAACCCATCAGTGCATTATACATCAACTACATGTAGACATCTTCAGCTCTGTTGAAGTGATATTCATCCTCTCCAGCAACACTTTGGAACATTTTGGCAATTCCACAACGGATCAACAGAGAGCAAATCTGATGGAATTTTACCAAACTAGAGAAAGTGAGCAGGGGCTCACGTATACCCCCAGCCACCGCAAAAAAATCTTAACGTAAATTTTTAAGTAATTTGGCCTTGACCTTGGAAATGAACGACGCATGGGTGTGGTATGGATGACAAGAAAGTTTATGAAGTTTGAAGTCAATCTTAACGTTGCAGATATAATCGGTAACCGAAAACTTTACCGCAAATCTTACGGACACAAATGAAAGCCACATAGGTGTGGTATGGAATTAAAATATGGATGATTATAAAGAAGTACATGAAGTTTGAAGACAATCTGACTTAACGTTGCAGAGATAACGGGCACCTAAAACCTTTTATTAACGCAAAATGGACGTAATTTGACCTTGAGCTTGGACATGAAGGCCGTCTAGGTGTGATATGGAATGAAAATATGAACGATGATAAGGAAGTATATGACATTTGATGTCAATCCGACTTACCATTACAGAGATAAAGGGTACCCAAAATTTTAACCTGGACGGATGAACGGACTGGACGGAATTACGAAAACTATAAACCCATCGACACACTTCGTATGCCGGGGGATATAATAATTTATAAGATAGCTTGCATATATGATTGTCTTACATTTATCTGAATTTTTTTCAACCTGGGCAAAGCACTGTTTTTGTTGTTGTTCCTTCTACACTGCATGATGAAGCCAAATAGCAAATATAACAAGGGCATTGTTATCACTTTCCCCATGTTAAATCCCCATAGACATCTTCACGGAGTGAAGATGTCTATTGGGATTTAACATGGGTAAATTTTTTTTGAATTTTCGAAATACTGGATCGATTTTTAAAATTTAACTTTTATTTTCTTCGTTAGATCATATCCAAGCTATCTAGTCAGGTTTCGGAGTCAATTTCCAAAAAATTTCGTTTTTTGACTCCTCCCACACTTCCTTACCACTTTCCCCCCCCCCCCCCCATGTTAAATTTGTTTAAGCTAATCCCCTCACTGGCAGCCTTGATAAAAACAAAAAAGAAACTTTTAAACATTTTTGTCTTACAAACAAGGTGAACATATGTCCTCAATGACCTTGACCTTGGATTGTGTCATATGCAAAAAAAACACACATTGTGGCCAAATATTATCAAAATCGATGAAGCGGTTCATAAGTTATTGAAAGATGTTACTAACACAAACATGCACGTACGCATGGACTAACGTTATAAATAATAAAACACCCATCAGCGGATCTCACCTCACCTAAATATTTTCAGCTCTGTCAAAGCGATATTCATCCTCCCCGCTGGCACCTCACTAGTGGAACATTTCTGTCATTCCACAAAGTCATATACAATAGTTCGACAGAGAGCAAAGACAAATAACACAATTTAATAAAACACCCATCAGCGGATCTCGCCTCACCTCGACATCTTCAGCTCCGTCAAAGTGATATTCATCCTCTCCAGTACGGCCGGTACCCCGTTCGTGGAGCATTTCCCCGCCAACTCGAACCTGTTTCCCAGCTCCAGGTGCCCGAAGTCCACCATCAGGATACTGTATGACCGCGAGTGCTGGGGCATGAAGATCAAGGGCGCGTTCATATCGACCGTGAGGGACAACCGCGACGCGGTCTCCTGTAGATTCTGGACGGCGTCCTGCGTGTACTCTGCCATCGCGTCGCCCGCTGCCTTCAACCGCGCCTGGGCCGCTTGGAAATTGTTGAGGAAACCCTGGAAACGTGTCTTGTTTAATTAATTGTCACAGACATAAAAACCCATTCAATCCATCAATCAATCATCAATTGATGATTGATTGATGGATTGATTGTTTTGGGTTTTATTTCTGCTGAACTGCAATGTCATATACAGACAAGAAAAATGCAACAAATTGGTGAAGTGATTGGTCAAGCAGTTTGGAAATTGTTCAGGAAACCCTGCAATATGTCACGATTGATTGGTTGATTGATTGGGTTTTATGTCTGCTCAAAAGCAATTTCATATACAGACAGGAATGTAACACCTTGGTGATGTGATTTGTCAAGCGGAAGTTATTCAGAAAACCCTGCAATATGTTACGATTGATTGGTTAATTGATTGGGTTTTATTTCTGCTCAACACCAAGGTCATACACAGGAAAACAACTGCTTGGAAATTGTCCAGTAATGTGTCATGTTTCATTAATTGTCACAGACATAAAACCCATTCAATCCATCTATCAATCATTAATTGTGTCACAATTAATGATCGATTGATGGATTGAATGGTTCTTATGTCTGCTCAATAGGAAGCTCAGATACAGGAATGCAGTTGTTGGAAATTGTTCAGGAAACCATGGAAATGATGATTTACCTCCATTCAACAACAAGGTCATATACAGACAGGAATGCACCAGCTTGGTGAAATGATTGGTCAAGCAGCCGGGAAATTGTTCAGGAAAACCTGACGACCATCTAACCCGAGTAAACTATAAAAAAATGTGTTCATAGAACACGGATGCCCCTCATATCGCTTTGATAGTAAATCTGGCAAAATTTCAAGTCCAAAAGGGGAGATAATCCGTGACCAGTGGGGGGGGGGGGGCAGTCAAATCAAAATAAACTATGCTCATCTACTCATCATAAGGAAACTAAATACAAAGTTAGTTTCAGGTCTGTAGCTATTACAATTTAAAAAATTTACGAGTTACAACGTTGGTGACAGATGGATGGACGGACGGACGGACGGACGAACTTACATTTCCGACCTTAGGGGGTACTTGCTATATAAAAGATCAAAGGAAATACCCCGTAAGACACAATAGGCTTACGGGGTACGGAATAAGTTCCATTGTCTTCTATTGTCTTAGGCCACGCCCCCTACCCCATAAGTACCCTAATGTGTGCCCGGACGGACGGACGGACGGACGGACGGACGGACGTCCTTACGTGACATCCCTTAGGTGGTTTTTACTATATAAAAGATCAAAGGAATGACCACCTAAGGAACAATAGGCTTAAGTGGTCAACGGAATAAATCTATTGTATTCTTTTGTCTTAGGCCACGCCTCTAACCACCTAAGACCCTGTATGTGTGCCCGGACGGACGGACGGACGGACGGACGGACGGACGGACGGACGGACGGACGGACGGACGGACGGACGGACGGACGGACGGAAGGACGGACGGACGGACGGAGGACGGACGGACGGACGGAAGGACGGACGGACGGACGGACGGACGGACGGACGGACGGACGGACGGACGGACGGACGGACGGACGGACGACGGACGGACGGACGGACGGACGGACATTTCGGACCTTAGGGGGTACTTGCTATATAAAAGATCAAAGGAAATACCCCGTAAGACACAATAGGCTTACGGGGTACGGAATAAGTTCCATTGTCTTCTATCGTCTTAGGCAACGCCCCCTACCCCATAAGTACCCTAATGTGTGCCCGGACGGACGGACGGAGGACGGACGGACGGACAGATGGACAGACGGACGGACGTTCTTACAGTACTATACTTATGTGGCTTATCACATGTTAAATATTACCCACATAAAACGATTTTTAGCCACATAAAAGGATTTTTTAGGTGGCTAATTGTAACCAACCCTATCCTTTACTAAGTCCATAACCCTGTGGGGCTAGCCACATAAGTACCCTAATGTGTGCCCGGACGGACGGACGGACGGACGGACGGACGGACGGACGGACGGACAGACGACCAAGAGTGAACAAGGGGCCATTTCCATTGTTCTAGATCAAAGCAATGGCGCCTTGTGTTAGGCTCCGCCCCATGGCCCCTTGTACACCCTTGGTTGCTCGGACGGTCGGACGGACGGACGGACGGGATGGGACGGACAAGGGTAACACTAAATGCCCCCTCGAAAATCGTGGTGGGGCATAAAAAGTTTCAAATCTCTTGGTCAAATACTTTTGGATAGGCGAGACACAAAAATCAGATGCACAGATGGACGGACGAACAGATAAGGGTAAATGTATAAGCTCCGCGCACCCAAAGAACGGGCATAAAATAGAAAACATCCACAAACAGCCCGGCTTCTCATGATATAATCTCGGTTGGGAATTATGACTCAGTGATCTTTGTGATCATGTATGGTGGATCGTTTATTTAATTTAGTTCACGCTTACCACGAGGTCAGTGACAAATTTGTTAAAGAAGATGACCTTTATAGAGCTCCAGATAAGGTGCGTATTTGCGTAAATACGTGAGTATCAACAAGAGCTGTAGGAGAACAGCATAGCTCGACTACGAGGGTTGTCGATGTACACATAGCTTGACAAACAAGGTGGCTGCGGCCTGCATAAAAACCTTAACCAAGGTTGACTAAAAACCTTAACCAAGGGAAATTAAGTAAGTAATTCAAGGTTAAATGTAGGTCAATGTCAGATATAGGTCCGGGATTATTGATGTACATCATTAGGAGATGAAGTTGTCCAAGTATGGTTGATGTAGGCCCACGAGTATTCCATATACAAGCTTGACTATAAACATTAACCAAGTAATTCAATGTTAAATGTAGGTGAAGGTAAAATATAGGTCAGGGGTTATTGATGTACATCCAAGTATGGTGTCTGTATGCACAATAGTATTCCATCTACAAGCTTGACTAAAAACCTTAACCAAGGTTGACTAAAAACCTTAACCAAGGGGAATTAACTAAGTAATTCAAGGTTAAATGTAGGTCAAGGTCAAATATAGGTCAGGGGTTGTTGATGTACATCACTAGGAGATGAAGTTGTCCAAGTATGGTTGGTGTAGGGCTAGGAGTATTCCATCTACAAGCTTGACTAAAAAACATTACCGAAGAGAATTAACTAAGTAATTCAAGAGGAAATGTAGGTCAAGGTCAAATATAGATAAGGGGTTATTGATGTACATCACTATCAGAAAAGGTTGTACAAGTATGGTGTATGTATGCACAATAGTATTCCATGTACAAGCTTGAGTAAAAACCTTAACCAAGGTTGACTAAAAACCTTAACCAAGGGGAATTAACCAAGTAATTCATGATTAAATGTAGGTCAAGGTCAAATATAGGTCAGGGATTGTTGCTGTACATCACTAGGAGATGAAGTTGTCCAAGTATGGTTGGTGTAGGACCAGGAGTATTCCATCTACAAGCTTGACTAAAAACCTTAACCAAGGGGAATTAAGTAAGTAATTCAAGAGGAAATGTAGGTCAAGGTCAAATATAGATCAGGGGTTATTGATGTACATCACAAGAAGATGAAGTTTTCCAAGTATGGTGGGTGTAGGGCCAGTAGTATTCCATACACAAGCTTGACTAAAAACCTTAACCAAGGGGAATTAAGTAAGTAATGCAAGAGGAAATGTAGGTCAAAGTCAAGTATAGATCAGGGGTTATTGATGTACATCCCTATGAGAAAAGGTTGTCCAAGTATGGTGTCTGTATGCACAATAGTATTCCATGTACAAGCTTGACTAAAAACCTTAACCAAGGTTAACTAAAAACCTTAACCATGGGGAATTAACTAAGTAATTCAAGAGGAAATGTAGGTCAAGGTCAAATATAGATCATGGGTTATTGATGTACATCACTAGGAGATGAAGTTGTCCAAGTATGGTGGGTGTAGGGCCAGTAGTATTCCATATACAAGGTTGACTAATAACCTTAACCAAGGGGAATTAACTAAGTAATTCAAGAGGAAATGTAGGTCACGGACAAATATAGATCAGGGGTTATTGATGTACATCCCTATGAGAAAAGGTTGTCCAAGTATGGTGTCTGTATGCACAATAGTATTCCATGTACAAGCTTGACTAAAAACCTTAACCAATGTTGACTAAATACGTTAACCAAGGGGAATTAACAAAGTAATTGAAGAGGAAATGTAGGTTAAGGTCAAATATAGATCAGGGGTTATTGATGTACATTACTAGAAGATGAAGTTGTCCAAGTATGGTGGGTGTAGGGCCAGTAGTATTCCATATACAAGGTTGACTAATAACCTTAACCAAGGCGTGACGGTGACGCCGACACCGACGCCGGGGTGACAACATAATCTCCAACTATTCTTCGAATAGTCGAGCTAAAAAGCAATGAAAAATGTGTGGTGTCTTTATCATGCTACATAAAACAATAAACAGACCACAAATATAGCATAATTTCTTATTTTTCCATGAAAACACATCTTGGTATTTCATTAGAATTGTCTCCAAGGAGACAATTCTAATGAAATACCAGGATGTGTTTTCATTTAGAAGCAAACTATTCAATAAGTGCGGTCTGCTGATGTGTAAACAGTAGTGTGATTCTATTTTACACAATTAAAATTTTGAAATACCCAATTGCTTCAGAAATGATGGAGTGACAATACTCAATTACTAATTCCTTATCTGGAGCCCTGCCTTTATATGGCATTGTAACATTTGTAATCAAGTATGATAGATTATGATTATTGACTTAGTACTAGATTACCAACACAGGGCCGTTTCACTAAACTTCATACGACTAAAATGTTCGGAAGTGCAAATTTAGGATCGTCTGGAAAGTTCAATGGATGAATTTACATTTATTGACCATAAGCTGCATATGCAGCATATGCTCAATAAACGTAAATCCAATAATTGTTTACAAGAAAACATTGTTAATGGGCAATTCATAATTTTGCACTTACGAACATTTTAGTCGTACAAAATTTAGTGAAACGCACCCCAGATCTATAGCAAACACATTATTGTATATACCAGCATATCGTAAACTCATTATTGCACGTACCAGCATATCAGTGACAAACTTGTTGAGGAAGGTGACCTTGATGCGACCCAGGGATACAGCGACCTTCATGTCGACACATGCCATGTCGGAGTATCGCTCCCCCTCCGTATTGTCGTTGTACAGGGCCAAGTCCAACTTGAGTACCTCAGACCCCTGGATCTCCAGGATCTACAAGGATGGCCAACACGGTATATACAGATATGTCCCCTGCGGTATTAATATACGATTGATTGTGAATTCACGTCAATTCGAAAGCTAGGTAATATACAGACAGGAATGTACCTGTATTGCACTAAAATAACAATAAAAACTTTCAGCATGAAAACAGTCCCGATCCTGTGCGAGACACATTTACTACACCCGATCACTTAGCCTGAATCCAAGTAAAATCCAGTTTAGATACAAATCCTTACACTCTCATCCTCCAGGTTACATATATCAATCTCCGCGAAAGTCGTCGGTCCATCGGACATCTCCGTTAAAATTTCCGCCGGTCCGACGGTAAACCGGAAGTCGCCGGACCGATCGTCCGACTTTTTTTTTTTACTTTTCTATTCTAAGCTTCAATGAAATACCTTCCTTTGGTATGCGCTTCTGGTGCTAGCTAGCTTTCTTATATGACTTATATACTTAAAAAGCTAAAAAAAAAAAAGCTCTTAAATATCACACAAAATAAATTTTATTTGGTCTGGTAAATTTTTGTCTGGTCTGGTAAAATTTCAAGTTTACCAGTAGCCTATTTCATCAACATTGCAAAGTATACTTTACTAGCAAAGTATACTTTGAAGGAGTAATCATTTATTTTTCCTGAAATGCATTATTTCATATAGAACTAACAAATGCATATATTTCATGATTAGAAGTATGCAGAATTATTATACTGAATTGATTACATTATCACAGCCAAATTGGCTGTGATAATGTAATAAATTCAGTATAATAAAAATTAATAAATTTATCATAAAATTGAAAATTTCTCCCTCAAAGTATGTATACTTTGCTACTAAAGTATACTTTGCAATGTTGATGAAATAGGCTACAGACCGAATGTCCTGTAAAATGTTGGCAGTTTTGCGGAGACTGATATATACATGTGTACTGTAACTATTCTGTAATGAGACACACATTGTTTTGTCACTTAACTTAACTTGCTCTATGTATGAATACCATTTTCTCTGCCAATATTTTGTTGTCATCCAATGGATAAACAATGCTCTTAGATACACCAGCAATACCTTGTTTCTCCACCAATCTATAGTCTGATGGCCAAGTCCTCCGCCCATACTTACATTGGGGTAGAAGGTGAGGGGACTCGGGTCTATTATAGAGATGTCCTTCAGTAACGCCGACACCAACGTCTTGTCACCCTGTAGGGTTACAGACGCGTCAATCCCTGAAACACAGCAAATCAAAGTCCTCAATATTTAACTACTGTCTGTTTCATGAAAGCTGCCCAAATTTTACGGCTATATAAACAATGCAAAAACAACATTTTTTTCGATAATATTAAATTAAATGAAAATTTAAGAATGAGCCTTCTTTTTATTTTTTTAAATTTGGTCCAATATTGATTTTATTACGAAAACACAATTTCCCCATGTTAAATCCCCATAGACATCTTCACAGAGTGTTAATCCCAAGATGTCTATGGGGATTTAATATGGGAAAATATTTCTAATTTCAGAAATAGTGGACCGATTTTCAAAATTGAACTTTTGTTTTCTTTATAGTTAAATCATTTCCAAGCTATCTAGCCAGGTTTCGGGAGCAATTTCCAAAAAATTATCTTGGTAAAATCAATATTCGACCAAATTTCAAGAAATAAAAAGAAGGCTCATTCTTAAAGTTTGAAACAATTTAATATTATCGAGAAAAAAATGATACTGTTTCTGCATTGTTTACTTGGCCAGATTTCGTGAAACAGACAGTAGTGCAGCAAAGGCTGGAATGGAGTAAAATAGAGTTACAGTCTTGAACTATTCAACACATTTTGTATGTGGTATACATCACTACCAACAAACCACAGTCAAATCAGTCATTACTCATGGTTCGTAGTTGTAGATAAAACAATATAATATTAATTCTTCGATGCAATAAATGAGTTAAACGTTTCCCTTTAAGGCTGGTGATTTGTTGATCCTCGTTGCACACGGACGCAGTGATTACTGACCAGTGGCGGATTCAAGGCGTGGCCGGGGGGGGGGCAATACCGCACGCTGTCGAACTCGTGCATAATTATATCCACATACAAATAAAATAACCAACAAATATAGATCAAACCTACCTTTCACTTTGAGGTTGGTGATGAGTTTTTTCTCGTTACACACGGACACGGTGATCAACTTGAGAGACGCAGTCAGACTCAGGTCTATAACGTCCGACTCCTCACTCTTCTTCTTCTCTACAACAGTGACAGTATACAGTTATTTCATGGTCATTTCGGGGAACAGTCAAAACTATTGCCCCTCCCCCCCCCCCCCCGAGGTGCTGTGGACGAACTATTGCACAGAGGCCGAAGAGGAACAGTCAAAACATATTGCCCCGAGGTGTTGTGGATGAGCTGAGGCAATATTGCCCTGAGGCCGAATTGCCCCTTGGTACTGTGGACTACCCGATGCACTATTGCCCTCGGCCTTCGGTATCTGGGCAATAGTGCCTCGGGTCGTCCACAGCACCTCGGGGCACTGTTTTATTACTCAACCTGTAAACGGTGTATGTGACACAATTTTATGACATAATCTTCATTGACCGGGCATAGCACTTCTAAACCCAAGTAAATGAGTCAAAACTATGGAATATCAACTTGTATAGGGAGTTGGGTAATAATAAAAACTGTTTAACATCCCAGCAACATATAAGGTCAGACAGAGACAAGCTGTTCAAGTCTCATCCAAATGACCTGCAGGATGGCGATACTATGAAAGCATTTTATAGGGGTTCAGGGCTCCAGATAAGGTGCGTATTGGCGTATTTACGCAACTATTTTAGCTGAATACGCATTGATTATCAAAAGTGGGAGTATAAAATACGCACAGCAATGTGAAAATACGCATTGATTTTCTAATTGAATAGTGTAAATACTGTCAGAAAGTTTAAAATTCACTTGCAGCTCAAATAAGTGAATGTTTACATGTGTTATATTGTTTTTATCATGTGTTCCCTATTTAGTATTAATGAAGAAAATAAAAAACCCATTGTGAAAGTAAAATACGAAATGATTTTGAAATCAGGGGGTATAGTAGCTTTAGACACAAAGATTATCTGGAGCCCAGGGGGTTTCCCCCAAAACAAATTGTGTCCGAATACTTTGGGTTATTACTGTACGATGGAAATAATATGGAAATATTCAAAGTTTCCAAGTCTTACTTTTCTTCACCACCTTGTCCTTCTTCACATCGAGGGCGGACTGCGTCATCTTGGTGCCGCTCTCCGTGACGGCGGGCGGCTGGAGGCCCTGGGCAAACACGAGCAGGTCGAGGATCGTTTCCTGGTGAAGCAAGAGTTCCAGCGCCGCGAACTTCACGCCCACCGCCTGCTCCGTGTTCTTGTACATCGTCCCAAACTCCGGGGCATCCTTGTTGGCCTACAGTACAAGGTGCATGATCATGTGGTTACAACAACGTCGCCCACTCCAAAGTAAGTATTCTTTTATATTTCCCTTAATATGCAATGGATTTAGATGAAATATGGCGCAGCAAACGCGTCTTCATGAGCTGCATTTGGTGGTCTAGTGAGTTCGACATCAGTTTGGGCGAAAATAAAGAGACCACCAAATGCAGCTTATCAAGACGCGTTTGATGCGCCATATGTCATCAAAATCTGTTGCGTAATAAGGACACTATAAAAGAATACATACTTTGAATCGGTACTTGTTGTTGTTGTTAGTACCACGTGATCATACACCTTGGAGTAGACCGATGTTCATACTGATCTGGGTCTACACTCAATGCCCATTTAGCAAGGTGGTTTTCCCATGCAAATATCATCCGGTCACAAAGAGTGACTACTATTAACAGCTGATTACGACCTTGCTTCACTGAAGGCAATGTTCGTAATTCCGTAAATTAAATTTGGTTTGTTTGCAATCGCCCATCGATAAATGCCGAGGCACAACTGTCAGTCATTAATCTGATACACGCAATAACAGTGTCACTTGCTGGAGTAATTATTGACCTAACAAAGTACCATCAGGCAGAGGTGATGACACGTGTCAGATTACACATGCATTTTCAAGCACTAATTGGGTTGCTGGGTCATCACGTCGGAATACGTTAACTATTTAACATGGAAACAAACGTGTGTTTGCCGGGACATTTTGACTGTGTCGCAATAAGCAGTGTGTCGGTATACCCAGGTGTCGGATTAATCAGTTTTCACTGTACTGCATATGTCAGTTTTCCAAAACACAAGAGTGTAGTCCCTAATCCAACTGCTCTATTTGTCAGCGTGGATCACAGATTGTTAATTGGCCACATGTTGCTGTGAACTGTACTGTGTTTGTTTGTTTATTGGTATTTAACGGCCTATCAACAGCTAAGGTCATGTAAGGCCGGGCAAACGGGTTAAATCCCATTTTAACCTATTAAAATATATATTCAGCCCTGAAATTAGAATAACCTGACCTGGTGCCAGGTCCATACCACACCAGTCACTTGGCCCCTTCCCCTAAAATAGGATTACAAAAAATTGTAATACTCACATAAGGGGTATAACCAGATTCAAACCAGGTCTCCATTTGGAATTCCGGAAATGGATGACCCCCGATCATTAAATTGCCCATCGCATTCTCCCACCTGCCATCCATCAACTGTACCATGTATTGACTCACCTTGAGATAGGAGACTGTGAGCAACTTGAAGGTTTTATCATCCATCGCCGGTGTGTTGACCAGGTTAATCATGGGCACACTTTCTTTCACTGCAACACAGTAGTTATATATATAGCACATGTATGGCGTCCAAGATGGCCACCATGCTTGGTGTATCAAGTACATGTCATCGAGTTGCATACATTGCAAATCAGCTTATGCACAAAATAATGTAGCTGAATATCAATACACAGTAGCCAAATGGCATCCAAGATGGCCACCAACTTTGGCAAAATACTGAATGTATCACAAACTAGGTAGCTTGTATTGTATATCAACTTGAGCATGAAATAATGTGGCTGATCATGTGATAAATACATTGCATCTATAACAAGAGGGCCATGATGGCCCTTATTCGCTCACCTGACTCCATGAACACCAGAGGAGAATGTGACATTGAGTTCATGTGTTTTAAAAAAATTGTGCTATTTTTAGATGGCGGTCATCTTGGATTAAGCGATGACTCATTTTACCAAATCTGAAAATGCTTCACCCAAGGATCTTAACTTCCTATGAAGTTTGGCCAGCATCGGCCATGTGGTTCCTGATAAAAAGACGTTCAAAATCTTGAATAAATGGACCTTTTGGTGGCCATCATGGATGACATAATCATCCTATTCCGACAAATATTGCACCAGAGCAATCGCCTCATCGATACCTTCAATTTGATATATGGCATGAGCATATTCGGTCAAAAATAAAATTTGACACCAATTTGACCCCGGGGTCACCATTTTCACAACTTTGAAAGAGCATTGTAAATCGATCATTCCTACCAAGTTTAGTCGAAATCCGGCTAGCGGTTCATGAGAAGAAGATCTTTTAAGAATTTATGCTATTTTTAGACGGCGGCCATCTTGGATTAGCGATGACCTCCATTTTAACAAATCTGAAATGGCTTCACCCATGGACCATAACTTTTAAGTTTGGCTACCATGGGTCAAGCGATTCATGTGAAGAAGAATTTTGAAATCTCTAATAAAAGAACAACCTTTTGACATTTCGGTGGCCATCTTGGATGACATAACAATTCGATTTCGACAAAAAATGTACCAGAGTGATCGCCTCATTGATACCTTCGATTTGTTATATAACATGACCATATTCGGTCAAAACTAAAATTGGACCCCACGGGCCACACCCATTTTTGACCCCGTGGTCACCATTTTAACAACTTTGAAAGAGCATTGTAAATCGATCATTCCTACCAAGTTTAGTCGAAATCCGGCTAGCGGTTCATGAGAAGAAGATCTTTTAAGAATTTGTGCTATTTTTAGACGGCGGCCATCTTGGATTAGCGATGACCTCCATTTTAACAAATCTGAAAAGGCTTCACCCATGGACCATAACTTTTAAGTTTGGCTACCATGGGCCAAGCGATTCATGTGAAGAAGAATTTTGAAATCTCTAATAAAAGAACAACCTTTTGACATTTCGGTGGCCATCTTGGATGACATAACAATTCGATTTCGACAAAAAATGTACCAGAGTGATCGCCTCATTGATACCTTCGATTTGTTATATAACATGACCATATTCGGTCAAAACTAAAATTGGACCCCACGGGCCACGCCCATTTTTGACCCCGTGGTCACCATTTTAACAACTTTGAAAGGGCATTGTACATCGATCATTCCTACCAAGTTTCGTCGAAATCCGGCTAGCCGGCGGTTCATGAGAAGAAGATTTTTTAAGAATTTATGCTATTTTTAGACGGCGGCCATCTTGGATTAGCGATGACCTCCATTTTAACAAATCTGAAAAAGCTTCACCCATGGACCATAACTTTTAAGTTTGGCTACCATGGGCCAAGCGCTTCATGTGAAGAAGAATTTTGAAATCTCTAATAAAAGAAGCTTTTGACTTTTCGGCGGCCATCTTGGATGACATAACCATCCGATTTCGACAAAAAATGCACCAGAGTGATCGCCTCATTGATACCTTCAAAAATTTGACCCCAATTTGACCCCACGGGCCACGCCCATTTTTGACCCCGGGGTCACCATTTTAACAACTTTAAAAGAGCAATGTACGTCAATCATTCTTACCAAGTTTTGTCGAAATCCGGTTGGCGGTTCTTGAGAAGAAGATTTTTGAAGAATTTGTGCTATTTTTAGACGGTAGCCATCTTGGATTACATAATGACGTCATTTTAACAATTTTGTAATCCCCCTACCTAAGGACCATGACCATGAAGTTTGGTGACTATAGGCCCAATGGTTACCGAGGAGAAGATGTTTGAAAATGTTCACGGACGACGGACGACGACGGACGACGATGGACACATTGCGGTAACAATAGCTCACATGAGCTTCGCTCATGTGAGCTAAAAAAACGCATGGCTTCCAAGATGGCCACCAGATACTGGTGCACCAGTATCTGGTGGCCATTTTGGAAGCCATGCGCTATTTATAGATACAATGTATCATAATTATCCAGTTTTATTCACTTCTGCTATTGTTCAGGGTAGTATTCAAATTACAGGAAAGTAGTTTGGTTTGGCTGACTGATTGATTGCTTGATTGATTGATTAATAGAAGTATATGGATACCACACAGACCGGTGCATAATAGTGTCCGCCTTTTCACAGAGATATTTTGTAAAAAGTAAAACGTCAAAAGTAAACTTGATTGATTGATTAATAGAAGTACGTGTATATGGATACCACACAGACCAGTTCATAATATTGTCCGCCTTTCCACAGAGATATTTTGTAAAAAGTCAGAAGTAAACAAATCTTCCAAACCGCATGTGCAATATAATTTTCTTTCATCAACGTTTCTAGGTCACAGCAATTACCATCATATTTTGTCAGAATCAATATCAGCGACACCATAAGGCAGACAATGCCATACAACAGGCCATATATCAGTGTATGTGATGGCGCCATTAACATCAGGTTAAATGGAGTGGTATATATGTGGCTGTGACTGGAGAAATGGCATGACCAGTGTAGATCCAGATCATCCGCGTCTGCACTCTTCACAAGTACATCAATGAAACACCAGTCATGCTTATAACAACCAAAAAAGATAATGATCAGGCTACAGGAGTGTGCTATTTGATCAAGAGCTACACTGGTCACAAATTTCATCAGCGTCATTTCTCCAGCCACAGCCGCAAATGTGTAGCCACTAGCAGCATAGCTACAATAATTCACCTCCAATATGTTATCTACGGCTACAATTTCACCCATTTAAAAAATGTGAGCAACCGAAGTGCATACCCAAACATGTTGATGTTATGTCAGAATTTAGTAACTGTATCTTTTATACCTTTAAACAAATAATCTTTGATGTAGAACTAGTAAATTGCCAATAATAATAGAACAGGGAAATCATTTTCCCATGGAAGCTATCTTTTCTCTAGTTTTTGTTCAACATTCAACATAAGAAAATGAAGCTTTCAAATTTACATGATATACTTGTAAATGTCAGATAAACACCTTGACACGGTAAAATGACCAATTTCTGCATGTGTATGTTCTTTATTAGTAATTTATTCCTACAGCTTTGACAGTTTTATATCGCTAACATATCAAACACGCCGGATAACCGATTGCAAAAATCACTCTTCCATGCGTTACATAAAAGAGATGGGGTTAAATTGCTATCCTCGCAAAAGGTTTGGAGCGGGTTAGCAAACTCAGTAGGCACAAACTGTGCTTTATATCAGAGACATCATCCGAGACATTTTCTGGCAAAATAAACACTCATTCACCATTACCCCACGTATTGATTGGTATTATTATACATGTTATATCAGACGTAAATTGCCACACTGATATCAGGTGAGATAACCGTGTTTCCTTAAAATGTTAACAGACATTAAAATTTATTCTCTGTATTTATTTTTTGATGTGCAGCGCTCATACTTTATAACCTGTCGAAAATAAAAAAAAAATTCGGGCGACGCATTTAATTACCGGTAGTATAAATAATGAAAAAATATCATGCCTTATTTGCATATGATACCACCGCGAGTAAATATCAGTAAAATAAATATTACTAAATGATTATATCTGTATAACGGGCACTCATAATTTTTAGAACTGGTGGAATAGTGACACAATTATACACTTATTTAATTCCTATAAAGAACATTTTGTGCCTACTGAGTGGGCATGTACCTTTAAATGAATAACAAAATTGAACAAGTGTAGGCCCAGATCAGATCAGACTGCATTGTGATCAGGAGCTACACTGGTCGAACAACCATCTGCTCAGTTGTGGTCATGGCACGTCACAAAAACATGCATATAAAATAAATTATACAACGTGGAAATTACAACAATCAAAATAACCAAATTATGTTCTAAAGAGCTATCAAACCATGATTTTATTAAGAAAGAAGATAAAATGTAAAACAACAGCAGACGACTAATTATGTTTCCCGCATTCTAAAGGTTAAATTATGCAGCAGAAAAAACTTCATCAATTATGAATAATATTGATGATCAGCTGGCATTTGCTCCAAATGCTCACATGTACCAAGTGTCCAGATATTAAAGCAATCCATCAAGTAATATTAAAGCTATACCACAATGACGAAACTTGTACAAACTTTTTGACATTTCGGACGACGACGCCGTCAATGAATCAAGTATAAGCCCATATAACCCACCACCATAAAACGAACATGCAAGTATAAAATAGATCTGTAGCCGATTTCACCAAAACTGCAAAGCATACTTATCTAGCAAAGTGTGCTTTGAGGGATTATCATTTATTTTTCCCGAAATGGATTATTTCATATAGAACTAACGACTGCATATATTTGATGATTAAACATATGCAGAATTATTATACTAAATGTATTACATTATCACAGCCAAATGGCTGTGATAATGTAATACATTCAGTATATAAAAATTAATAAATTTATCCTTAAATATGAAATTTCTCCCTGAAAGTGTACTTAGCAAGACAGTTCTATATTTAATTACGTAGTTTACTATTAACTTTAACCCTTAGAATGCGGGAAAAGAAAATTGCCATTATATTTTGCTGTTGTAAAACAAAAAACAAGAAACGAGGCAAAGCCACGAAGGCCAGGTTTTTCCAAGCATAGACACTTGTATAACATAATTATACCCACTTTTTGTAGACTAGATGGCCGTGGCCTGCATGTCGCGCCTTGGGGCGAGGCATGGACACTAAAAAAATAGATATAGTAGATGGAAAAACTTTAACCGGACACACGGACGTACGGACGGACGGACGGACGTATGCCAAAATGCCGACAATATCGCGCTTTCCGCAAGCGGGTGAGACAATGCAGATAAACACCCATGTGTAGTATGAAGGTAATGGGTGAAGCAGTTGCAGAGATATAGTACACGAAACAACTTTAACAAAAAAAAATCAAAGTAATTTGACCTTGGGCACAGGCACGGTTGGGCGCTAGAATGAAAATATGGATGATGATAAACACCCATGTGAAGTTTCAAGGTAATGGGCGAAGCAGTTGCAGAGATATAGTATAACGAAAAACTTTTAACCAAAAAACTTTAACCAGACATACGTTAAAAAGTTAACGCTGAAAATGGCTAAGTCAATTACGTAGAAATAATAGGTGAAGGTAAAAAAAATGGTCACATGTTGGATAGTTGTATGTGGTGGGCACCCCTTGGTTCTGAAGCTGTGAAATTTTGGTGGTCCTAGGTGGTACAGTACCAAAGAAATGGACTTAAACACGAAAACATAACATTGTAAATGCGAAAAGTTAACATTTAAAATGACTAAGTCGACTGCGCGGAAAAAATGGGTCAAGTTCAAAAAAAGGTAACATGTTGAATAGTGATATGTGGTGGGCACCCCTTGATTATGAAGCTGTGAAAGTTTGGTGGTCCTAGGTGGTACAGTAACAAAGAAATGGACTCAAACACAAAAACTTAACATTGATTGTGGACGCCGCTCGCCGCCCACCCTCCCGGCTTTCGCCAATCCAATAGCCTGGATTTTTTTTTTTTTAAACTTGCTAATAAACATATGACAAAATTGTATTTAGCAATTTAAGGGTTAATAACACCCGTATTTGGTATCAGAGCTCCAGATAAGCTGTGTATTTGCATTAAACACCCAATTAAAATTGCCAAAAACCCAATTGAATCAGAAGTAGCGAGTATCAAAAAGCAATAAAAATTGTATAGTACCTTTATCATGCTGCAGAAAACAACAAAACAGACCCACACATATAGCATATTTTTTTTATTTTCAATGAAAACACAATCTTGGGATTTCATTAGAATTGTCTCCTTGGAGACAATTCTAATGAAATGCCAAGACATGTGTTCATTTTGAAGCAAACTATTCAATAATTGCTGTCTGTTGATGTGTAAACAGTAGTGCGATTTTATTTTACCCAATTCAAATTTTGAAATACCCAATTGTTTCAGAAATGATGGAGTAACAATACTCAATTACTAATTCTTTATCTGGAGCCCTGTGGTATGCAGGGATTCCGCTGGGGAAAATAAATAAATTGCCACTTCAAATTTTGAAAATTGTAATTTTTTATCGCCAATTGTTTATTTTTATAGCCAATTGCGAAAGTGATGATCGCCAGCGGAATGCCTGATATGCTTGGAGTAAGTAGCTTAGTTGACAACAGAAGATTACACTTACATGTACATTGTATGGGCAAACAGTTACAGATATATATATTGGGTAACAGGCATACATAACAGAGCTCCAGTTAAGGTGCGTAATTTGGAGGTGTGTACATTTCTTATTTCTCCATCAAAAATGGCAAGTTAGGAGTGCTTTAGAATCGTCTGAATAAGACGATTCTAAAGGACTCCCAACTTGCCATTTTTTATGAAGAAATAACAAAATTTCACCCAAAGTTGGTCAAATTACGCACCTTAACTGGAGCCCTGCATACATATGCATGCTATCTTACACCGACTTGAACAAAACATTGAAACGAACAACAATCTCCCGACATTTGCCCAAATGGAGCTACCGTAGTTTTGTGCTTATTTTGTGTTTCACCAAAATTGCAAAGCATACTTATCTTTTTTCTTTTTTTTAAATATTTGTATTTCACTTTTAAATACAACATGTACATTTATACATACAATATTGACTAACAATGTATGGCTTACGTGATCGCATACAGTTACCCATGTACTCAATGTATTTAAAAGTATGGTTTTTAATATAATATACAGTATGGTGTTTATTTTTGTTCTCTTTTATTGGCCTTTCACAAACAAGTGTAGGTGCTGATTAATTAATAGCCAAAATGGTTTTGATAATGTAATAAATTCAGTATAATAAAAATCAATAAATTTATTCTTAAATTGAACATTTCTCCTTCAAAGTGTACTTAGCAAGGTAAGTATGCTTTGCAATGTTGGTGAAATAGTCTACAGGTATCTACAGTAGCCTATTTCACCAACAGTGCAAAGTATACTTTTCTAGCAAAGTATACTTTGAGGGCGAAATTTTCAATTGAAGGATGAATTTATTATACTGTATGTATTACATTATCACAGTCAAAATGGCTGTGATAATGTAATAAATTCAGTATAATAATTCTGCATACTTTTAATCATCAAATATATGCAGTCGTTAGTTCTGTATGAAATAATGCATTTCTGGAAAACTGAATGATTACTCCCTCAAAGTATACTTTTCTAACAAAGTATACTTTGCAATGTTGGTGAAATCGACTACAGATCTAGCACCAGCAGCTCCAACATTGTTGTTTTATTGGACAATTGCTTTACTCAGTCTAATACATGCAGGGGTATACAAATCTAGCACCAGCTGTACAACATTGTTGTTTTATTGGACGATTGCTTTACTCAGTATAATACATGCAGGGGTATACAGAGCTCCAGATAAGTTTTTGTATCAAAAGAGTATTATACCCCCATATTGAAAATTCAATGCGTATTTTACTTTATACAAAAGTAGTATTGATTTTCTTCTTTATGAAATAGGGAACAACTGATAACAAATAAAACAAGTTTAACAATTCACTTATTTGAGCTGCAAAATTGTCAACTTTATTACAGTATTTTCACTACTCAATTTGAAAAACAATGCGTATTTTCGCATTACTGTGAGTATTTTGTATTCCCACTTTGATAATCAATACGTATTCTGCTACAATAAGTGTGTAAAATACCCAATACGCGTATTGGGTATTTTACACACTTATTGTAACAGAATATGTATTGATTATCAAAGTGGGAATACAAAATACTTACAGTAATGCGAAAATACGCATTGTTTTTCAAATTGAGTAGTGAAAATACTGTAATAAAGTTGAAAAAATATGCCAATACGCACCTTATCTGGAGCTTTGTGTGTATGCTAACCATGATAAAATGGGGCTTTTGATGGGATGACAATTTTGGATGGCGTTTTCTGCCTGTGATTTGCATCGTAATTATCAGTTCATAATATACAGTTTGGTGTTTACTTTTGTTCTCTTTTATTGGCCTTTAAAAAACAAGTGTAGGTGGGGAGTCAATTTCCAAAACATTTTGTATTTTGATTCCTGAAGGAAAAATTGCTAAGCATACTTATCTTGTAAATTTTGAGGGAGAAATTTTCAATTTAAAGATAAATTTATTAATTTTTATTATACTGAATTTATTACATTATCACTGGCTGTGATAATGTAATAAATTAAGTATAATAATTCTGCATACAATGTACTTGGTTTAATCATCAAATATATGCAGTTGTTAGTTCTATATGAAATCATGCATTTCAGGAAACATAAATGATTACTCCCTCAAAGTACACATTGCTAGATAAGTATGCTTTACAATTTTGGTGAAATAGGCTCATTATGCAAACATTGTATTAGCGAGCCTACCTCACCATACCCCCGGTTACCTATCTAAACAGGGGGTATGATGAGGTTGCCGCGCAATAGGTAATGCGGTCAAATAGGTCACGATGCAGTGACTATGTTCAATCAATAACTTATGTTGTAAGCGATTGTAATGTGTATTTTCAATATTTATATTATTAAAATGTATCATATCGGTACCCCTTTAAGTAATATTTGTACATTTTAAATGTAATGATGTTGTCATGAAGCGCATGAATATAAGTATTAATTAATCCAGTTTATATTGAGGCAAATTTCACAGCCTAAAAACATAGTGCTGGAGTATAAACCATAGTATCGTATATTATTCATAAGTATATCACTATTAAACATTAATTACAATATGTATGCATATTATTAAAACAGTAGATGCTACCGCTGTTTCGCTGTATGTGATATTTATAACCAAATATTTTTTTTATTCGTCCGCGTACGGATTTCTGTCACACAAAGCGCCATTTTCAGTTCATATTTTGACCTGTGCATATGAACCGGACTAAGTTTAAACAACGCTCGATTCCGTTCAATTCAGATTTCTCTGCAGAATGTTCAGACTAACTACATATTAAGTAATGTTGCTAAATAAGTGTTAACGGCTGGAACATGGTTATCACTAAAAGGAAGAAACCACAGTCGTATTATTGAAAAATAAGATTTACCTGAGACCTCATGGAGGCCGCCATTAATCCAGTGTAAACAATAGACCGTGTGATCCCATTTCCTGAGTAGCCCCCGCTTAGTGAAACGATGTGCTAATCATGATATTATGTTCCCCAATAATTGGAAACGGTTTGAATTTCTCGGTAAAAACTACGAAAGTTATAAAAAAAATAACGATGTATATTTAACATTGGATACGCTTAAACGGTATTACTCTCTCATCGGATCGTCAGTTGTCGTCGATAGCGATTTAACGTACTGATCTGGTCTTAATTTATTGTCAACTTTCAACGCCATTTACAGAATATATGGCTAATTTTGGAAATAAATAACGGCAAATTACGATGACGTCTGCTCTGAAATATCTGTCAACATGCGGACGTAATTTAAGGAAATCGATTATATTTTAAGGCTACATCTGTGACTAATTACGAATTTATGTATGGTCTTTGGCTACACCCGACACATTACACAGATCTAGTTGTAAATACACGTCGCTTTGTGTGGGGAAAAAAATCGATAATGCGTAGTTGTGTGTGACGAGGTGTTGATCTGATGACACCACACAGCTGTGACCCTTAGGCAATGTTTTGAAATTGACGTGTCGTTTTAATGTGTGCCGCAACACCTCACTGTCGGAGACAACATGACAATTAACGATATACTCTCGATTATACACAGATCTATTAGACGGCTGGTTATTTTAAATAAAGAGTAGTTCAGTACACCTTCGCCGATATTGTTTTTAGAAAATCAGTAATATTTTCCGGAAATGGTGTTGAAAAGTTGACAAAAATTCTATCACCGTATTTAGTTGTGCCGATATTGTTTTAAAAAATCAGTAATTTTTTTCCGTAAATGGTGTTGAAAATTGACAAAATATATAGCCGCATTTCTCCGATATTCGTTTAGAAAATCACCAATATTTTCCGTAAATGGTGTTGACACAAAATGCAGCGTTCACGCGGAATTTAAATAAAATACAAAATAATAATTTAATAAATAGACGCCGATGGCTACTGTGTTTGCGGCCAGTGAATTCTGGTCGTGGTAGCCACAGGCGCAGTTCGAACAGTGTTGTGAGCAGATGGAGGACAATAATTATTTCAAATTCATAAAAAAATGTTTGCTGTCCGAAAATTAATTAATTGTGACAGCCAAAAAAATAGATTTTGGGACAGTAAAACATTATATGGTATAGACAGTATAGACAGTACCTCAAACTTAAAAAAACAGTAACAAACTCTGTGTATATATTACTTAAACTTAAAAAATCAGTAACAAACTGTCTGTGTATATATTACTTAAAGACAGACACTTTAATTGTTGGTAAGTTTCTATCAATTTATAGGTATTTTTATTAAAATCATAAAATTGTGAAAATATTAAAAAATATTAAAATCACAAAAATAATATATATGGAGAATTTTTTTTATACCACGTCGAGGTTTGAACCCGCGACCCTTTCGGGAATCGGTAATTAAATAATTGAAGTCGGCGACCTTAACCTCACGACTGTTGCGCCATTTACGACAATCACAGTTATACAGAAGTGCTATCAGTATTACGCCACCATTTGAATGTAATAATTATTAAATTATTTGCAACTCCATCTACAACGATACCGTTACAGAGATACGCTATTGAAACAACATGTATTAGTACCCATAACATAACAAAGTAATGTATCATTATATATCACAGGAGATAGCTTAAAACTATATATACTAATCATAAACAGAACAATCCGCTTGGCTCGTATGAAAATAGTTCGCGTGATATTGATTATCTCCCTTGCCGAAAGTAGTTCAGTGATTTATTAATTCCAAATAAGACGTGTTTGCGTAATGACTGATCTAGGCGGGTTTGGCATTTGTCACAACTGCAACAAGCCTGTTTTTCTAAATCATCGTCTATATTACATTTATTATAGGAAGAACCTTCTCAGTTTAAAACTGAGAATTTTTGTTGGACCAACACAACGGACCAGAGTCATGTGTGTCACGTGTTACTTGTGGTAAACCTCGAGTTCCAAATAAAAAACACCCTTTAAGGTTAACTACCTTTGACCTTGAGAGGTGATATACCTCGACCTTGAGGTGACCTACCTATGACTTTGACACGACCCACCTTTGACCTTGAGGTGTTTGGATAATAGTACTTAATGGCCTGTTGACAACTAAGGAAATTTTAGGCCAGATCAACGAGGTTGAATCCCGTATTTCACCTGTTGACATTGAAGTGACATACCTCTGACCTTCAGACTACCAACCTATGACCTTGTGGTGACCCATCAATGACCTTCAGACAATACACCTATAACCTTGAGGAGACTTACCTATGACCTTGAAACTAGCCACCTTTGACCTTGAAACTAGCCACCTTTGACCTAGAAACTAGCCACCTTTTACCTTGCCACTATCCACCTTTGACCTTGAGACTACACACCTGGAGATAACCCACCTTTGACTTTGATACTACCAACCTATGACCTTGTGACACCCTTCGATGACCTTGCGACTACCCACCCTTGACCTTGAGATAGCCCACCATTGACTTTGGTACTGCCCACCTATGACCTTGTGACACCCACCAATGACCTTCAGACTACCCACCAATGACCTTTCGACTACCCACCGTTGACCTTGAGATACTGGAGGTAGATGCCACCCAGGTAGGCCTCGGCACACATGTCAAACGTGTGCATCTTCAGCTCGGTGCCGATGTTCTCGATGACGAGGCGCAGGATCGACACGTCTACCGCGTCAATCCTCTGGGCGATGTTGATGTTCACCTGCACGATAGTTTGGAGACCATGTATGGTGAGAACAAGTTGACCGGTCATTCAGAAATGGTCAAGAATCAGGATGAAAATTTAAATCAGGAGATGAAACTTTATCGCAGGTGGAATGGATATGGAGATTTTTCTCCCGTCAGGAGATATGACTGACAGTAAGAATAAAATTGTCTCAGACATTTGATTACATATAGAGAATAGTAGGTTAGTGGCGTGAATGGGAAAACATATCTGGCAAGGCTTAGGAAACGTGATGGGCGAGGCTCTGCCGAGCACATCCCGTTTCCATGCCACGCCAGATATTTTTTCCCATTCACGCCACTAACCTACTACAGTAGAAGATTGATCTCTCGAACCGGTCTCTGTCGAACACTCCGGAAAACTCATCCTGTGGTCCCGACAAATTTCCCTATATAAATCATATATTGTTCTACCTAAAACTCGAACTACGACAAAGTCGAACTCTCGAACCGAAGGCACGGTCCCTTGGTCAGTCAATCAACGTAAATTGCTATTGATAGCTCGTACAGGTAAGTTTGTCGCCAGCTGATCTGTTTGCCTAACGAGGTGTGAAGTCGAACTCTCGAACCGAAGTCACGGTCCCTTGGTCAGTCAATCAACGTAAAATGCTATTGATAGCTCGTACAGTTAAGTCTGTCGCCAGCTGATCTGTTTGCCTAACGAGGTGTGAATATCACGATTGGCGGTCAGTTTGATTCGTTTCACTTTTAGAAATATTGATGGACGTTTTAATATGAACGGACATGTTCGTATTTGTATTCCTGAGTGACAAATGTTTAGAAAATAAAATTCCGCCTTTAACATTTTTAAATGCCAAATTGTGCAATTTCGTTTAAATTGTATTTGTACAGTTTGTATATTTAATAAACCAGTGTACTATTTATAGATACATTCTTGGGATATGATGTTTCGCACCTGTCTACTTTTGTTTATTGAATGTTATTTTAAGCCAATCTTTTGCAAATACTTTACTGCTTGTGTATGCAAATGATCCGTGATAAAAAACCATTCACTAACAATAACTAGATGGCCGCGGCCTGCATGTCGCGCCTTGTGGCGAGGCATGGACACTAAAAAAAAAGATATAGTATAACGAAAAACTTAACCAAAAAACTTAACCAAAAACTTTAACCAAAACACTTAACCAAAAAACTTAACCAAAAACTTTAACCAAAAAACTTAACCAAAAACTTCAAAGTAATTTGACCTTGACATTGGGCACAGGGGCCGCATGGGAGTGGGGTAGAATGAAAATACAGATGATGATAAACACCCATGTGAAGTTTCAAGGTAATGGGCAAAGCAGTTGCAGATATATAGTATAACGAAAAACTTTAACCAAAAAACTTAACCAAAAAACTTAACCAAAAACTTTAACCAAAGAACTCAACCAAAAACTTTAAACAAAAAACTTAACCAAACAACTTAACCAAACAACTTAACCAAAAACTTTAACCGGACACACGTACGTACGTACGCACGTGCGTACGCCAAAGTGCCGACTATATCGTGCTTTCCGCAAGTGGGCGCGACAAAAATGGTCCATGGTTGTGAAGTTGTGGTTGTCAAGCTTAATTATAGCAAAGACGAGACGGTGTGTAATATTCAATTTAATTAACAGTTTATTTATTTACGTATGCATACATGTACATATTGAAATAAAAGAATTAATTCTTTATACATGTATTTGTTTATTTGATATTTCTTCCAGAAGGCCATAGTCCCATACAAACATCAATAAATGGTGTCATTCCTAGTGTTTATTTTCTTTCACTCGAACCACGCCGGACTCGAACTTTTAATCGAGTCCATTGCTGGTTCGAGAGATCGATCTTCCACTGTATTCTATTTATCCCGTCAACATCTACAAATGGCTTTAATAACCACAGCCACCGCACATATTCATACGCAGTGATTAGGTCGTATTGACAGGATATAAAAAATGTTTCACGGCACTGTGTTTCACGGCACATACGCACTGTGTTGACAGGATAAATGAAATACATTCTTTCACACAGTTGTGAACAATCATGTCAGTATATATACAATACAAACAAGTAAAACATAACTATCTCAGGGCTCCAGATAAGGAATTAGTAATTGTCACTCCATCATTTCTGAAGCAATTGGGTATTTCAACATTTTAATTGGGTAAAATAAAATCTCACTACTGTTTACACATCAACGGACAGCAATTATTGAATAGTTTGCTTCGAAATGAAAACATGTCTTCGCATTTCATTAGCTGTGCCGAAAACCTATTGTTTTCGTTGGTTTTTTTTTATTCAGCCGTTCAGTCTACAGCCCAAACCGCTGGTCGGATCGACTTCAAATTTTGCATGCCGATTCGGATCAAGTGTGAGTCGAGACTTAGAGATTTTCAGAAATCTCTTAATGCCACTTTCCACGAAACCGGAAGTGACGTCATACTTTCTATAACTTCCTTATTTTCCAACCGATTTCAAAAACTCGCTGACAGTTCTCGGCTATCTGGTCAAATAAGAGAGCTATAGGCATTTGAAGTTGAAAAATGTACATACTTTTCAACGATTTTGCCGAATTTTTGCCGAATTTCGGCTGATAACGGGTGGTCTTTACAAACGCTTTCCAATTTGTACAGTACTGTCAGCAACATAATTTCTTGCCAAGGTGATAGGGGAGTTTCAGCCGCATAAAAGATGATAATTTTCAGAGCTATATCTCGACTACTTACGGCTCTATTTGATGTCAAAGATGAACGTATTTTTTCAAGTTTTCAAAATAGAGCAAACGGATGTGACGTCAGCTTCGTTATTTATCAATAGATTTCAAAATTTCTTGCTGCGGTCGATATTTCAGTCCTTTAGCTAAAACTTTCCCGCTTTGTGCCCAGCCTATGGTGAAAAACAAACGAAAACTTCACTGGCGGAATATTGCACATATTTAATTTCCGGTTTATTAGGTGTATTTACAAATGGCGTAAACTGCAATTTAAGGGCGATAACTATCGAAAAATAATCATCCGCTGACTTACGGGCTCCCTCCATCTACACCAAACCGCTAGTCGGATCGACTTCAAATTTTGCATGCCGATTCAGATCAAGTGTAAGCAGAAACTCAGAGATTTTCAGATATCTTTTAATGCTACTTTCCACGAAAACGGAAGTGACGTCATACTTCCCATAACTTCCTTATTTTCCAACCAATTTCAAGAATTCTTTTTGCATTGGAAAGCTGACAAAATTCTCTATCTCAGAATCGCTGACAGTTTTCGGCTATCTGCTCAAATAAAAGAGCTATATGCATTTGAAGTTGAAGAATGTACATACTTTTCAACAATTTTGCCGAATTTCGGCTGATAACGGGTGGTCTTTACAAACGTTTTCCAATTTGTACAGTAATGTCAGCAACATAATTTCTTACCAGGGTGATAGGGGAGTTTCAGCCGCATAAAAGATGATAATTTTCAGAGCTATATCTCGACTACTTACCGCTCTATTCGATGTCAAAGATGAACGTATTTTTTCAAGTTTTCAAAATAGAGCAAACGGATGTGACGTTAGCTTCGTTATTTATCATTCGATTTCAATTGTTTTTGCTGTAGTCGATATTTCAGTCCTTTAGCTAAAACTTTGGCTGAGGATCGAACCCGGTATCCCTCGCTCCGAATCCATCGCTCTACCTCTAAGCTAACCGGCCCCACATCGGTGTGATGATACGAACACAATAATGTTGGACTGTTCATTCTAAAATTCAGAAATTCTTTTTGCAACCGATAGTTTACACCTTGGGCTAAAGCTTAGTTACACATGAAATCAATGTTTGAGACTCAAACCGTTGATGCAGCTCAAGCTGCTCTAGTTAGAATTGTCTTCTTGGAGACAATTCTAATGAAATACCAAGATGTGTTTTCATGGAAAATAAGAAAAATATGCTATATTTGTGGTCTGTTTATTGTTTTCTGTAGCATGATAAAGGTACCACAAAATTGTTATTGCTTTTTCATACTCGCTACTTCTGATTTCAATTGGGTTTTTGGCAATTTTAATTGGGAATTTACGCAAATACGCAGCTTAGCTGGAGTTCGGTATCTCCTAACTTTATTTTCTGAGTGTACCATACCTCCTTGAGGACGAAACAGAGCTCCAGGTCGGTGGTATTCAGGTACTCCTGGGAGTCTGACTGGACCACGCCCTTCTGCCCCGCCCCACCCTCATCACCGATCATCGACTGGGCCTTCCCCGCGATACGACTCTCTGTGACGTCAATGCCCGGCAATGCGCTCGGGCCTGCGATCATCTCGTACTCCACGACTGGCGGGGCGCTCTCTGGCAGCGGGATACTCTGGGCAAGGGAGATAACCTCCTGTAGGCGATGGTCACAGATGTTCAGGCTCAGGATGGGTAACTCTCCATTTACCTTCATTCTGGAATACAGGAGTTATCTATCATGTGGTGATGGTCTGACAAGTTCAGGCTCAGGATGGGTAACTCTCCATTTACCTTCATTCTAAAATACAGGAGTTATCTATCATGAGGTGATGGTCTGACATGTTCAGGCTCAGGATGGGTAACTCTCCGTCCACCTTTATTCTGGAATACAGGAGTTATCAATCTTTGCTTGCCAAATCTAACTGGACATGTGATTAATCCGGTAAATGGTAAATTTTACCCAATAATCCGAAAATAGGAATATAGAAATTGTGGATATATGGGCCCGTACATCTTCTCTGAATTTGTATTCAAAACAAGACAATAAGATTGGCCTAGACTAAGCACTGCTCAGACTCGACTAATCCAACATTCTGATACTGATCATATGGTAACTGAACAGGTGCTTGTCTTTACCTTATTGAATCAATAAGCACCTAATGATACTGATCAGCAGAAACGAAAAACTACTTGTAGCCTAGGTGAACAAATTATAATAAATGAAACGAAATTAACTTCTTGCAGCCTAGGTGAAAACATTATAATAAATTAATTAATTAACAACTTTCATTGATTTATTCATGGGAATCGCAAATTTAAGGACCTTTTATGGACCTTTCAGGAATTTTGGCCATTTTTAAGGTCTTTGGAGTACTTAATGTTTACTTTTTAAAATTAAGGATTTTTAAGGAATTTTAAGGACCCGTACGGACACTGTTATATATATATTTGGATACTATTTGTTTTGGGAAACCCCTAATTATAGTGAAAGAGTACTCACTTTGCCATGCGTGGATCCTTGTCAAACATACATTTCTGCAGTAGGATGTTGATGGAGATCGGGTGGAGGATGTGCATCGGTGACTCGCCGGCCCCACGCGCAGTCTGCCAGTCCTCACCTGTATAGACATCGGTATAGCAATGTAAATACTTGGATTTAACGACGGCACTGGCTCGATGACCTTGCATGTCGTCTCCCAAGAACGGGAGAAAGGAAGGAGGTGGATACAGAGGAAACCGTCACCAGGGGGCCTAGCTCTTATTAGAATAGTCCCCTCAGGTTCTTTAACGTGCCCGGACTCTCCTTCAAATCTGATACACGGGACCGCCTTTTAAAGTCCCCATCCGGAAGGACTAGTAGAGCTGGAAATATTTACGCCTGGGAATTGAACCCTGAATCGAACACGGGTCGCCAGCGTGGCAGTGCGACGGTGTTACCCCTCGGCCACGGTTTGCTCTTGGATATAGCAATATGGATACAGGTATATATACAGGAACAGATACAGGTACATGGATTCACAGACACAAGTATGGGTGAAAATCCAATGCATCTTTATGGAGCAATATCCACCAACCGAATCAGAATACTAGTAGACTACATTACATTTCGGATCCAAAACACAACATAGCTAGGATCATGGATCATATCGACATATGGGCCACAGGACACAACATTCACGGATTACGGATTGTTGCAGCGTATGTGACATACTTATAGGTTATTTGATGTGTATGTGGATATATGCACGAGTTCCGCAGCGTGCAATATTGCGCAACTTTAGAAGCGCATGTCGCTCGGCGGAATGAGTGGCATATATCCACATACAAATCAAATAACCTTGTTATTATATACGTACATCATTCGCAATTTATATGTGCTTCCAAACATATACAAAATGTAAATAAAATAAACAAATTAGTGGTGATTTAGAAGGAACTATTTTGTGACGTGAAGAGTAGTTCCGGCACTGACCAATATGAACTCGCGAGACGTCAATATGGAAAAGTATTGACGTCTTGCGTTCCATTGTGTTTCAATGGGAAACGAAAGTACGTCTATAATAAGACACAATATTGACCACGGATGGTGGATCGTACAGGCCTGGGCCACAGGACTCAATTAATTGTTGATCAAGATCATTAATGGATCATGAATCGAGAACACAAGAGCACTTACTGTCTGTTTCACAAAACCTGCCCAAATTTTACGGCCATATAAACAATACAAAAACAGTATTTTGTTTTGGATAATATTAAATTATATCAAAATTTAAGAATGGGAATTCTTTTTATTTCGTGAAATTTGGTCAAATATTGATTTTATTACGAAAAATTTGCTCTCTGTGTGAATTTAACATGGGAAAAACGAGGTGGAGAAGGAGGGGATTTAACATGTGGAAATTTTTTTTTTGCAATAAAATCAATATTGGACCAAATTTCACGAAATAAAAGGTAGGATCATTCTTAAATTTTGCTATAATTTAATACTATCGAAAAATATATTGTTTTTGCATTATTTATATAGCCTTACAATTTGGGCAGGTTTCGTGAAACAGACAGTAGGATCATAGGATCAGGTGGATCAGAGATCGTACCTGCGTGTGCTATCAGCAGCTGTATGCGGTCGAGTTTGATGTGGAACTTATCGTAGGCCTTCTTCATCACCTCGTCCAGGGAATCCATCTGGCCCTTCGGCAGCTGGGTCGCTTTGCTCTTCTCCGTGCTCACATGGAGGTTACCCAGGTCCAGGACTAACTTAGGTACGTCTCTGTAATGGGGAGAGATTTTTACCTTGTGCCTAGATTTGACATAGTCAGAGTAATGTTCAAGGTTTTCTATTTCATGAAAGACACTGCAAACATACAGTCGAACCTCCCCGAACGGCCACCTCTCTACAACAACACCCTCTCTGTAACAGCCGCTATTTTATATCACAAACGGATGATTTCCTCTGTATCTAACCCTTAGACTGTTGAGCACGAAAATTGTGGTCTGCTGTTGTTTTTGCCTACTTTCTCAATAAAACATGTTTTGACAGCACTTTAGAATCATTTCCATTGGAAAACTTTAAATCAGCATTGTAAGGGTTAAGATATATACCGTTGTGTGTAGCCATGTGGCACGATCACGTAGGATGTCAGCAGACGACAAACTTTAACTCAGCATTGTAAGGGTTAAGGTATATACCGTTGTTTGTAGCCATGTGGCACCATCACGTAGGATGTCAGCAGATCACAAACTTTAACTCAGCATTGTAAGGGTTAAGGTATATACCGTTGTTTGCAACCATGTGGCACGATGACGTATGATGTAAGCAGACGACAAACTTTAACTCAGCATTGTAAGGGTTAAGGTATATACCGTTGTTTGTAGCCATGTGGCACGATCATGTAGGATCTCAGCAGACGACAAACTTTAACTCAGCATTGTAAGAGTTAAGGTATATACCGTTGTTTGTAGCCATGTGGCACGATCACGTAGGATCTCAGCAGACGACAAACTTTAACTCAGCATTGTAAGGGTTAAGGTATATACCGTTGGTTGTAGCCATGTGGCACGATCACGTAGGATGTCAGCAGACGACAAACTTTAACTCAGCATTGTAAGGGTTAAAGTATATACCGTTGGTTGTAGCCATGTGGCACGATCACGTATGATGTAAGCAGACGACAAACTTTAACTCAGCGATGTAAGGGTTAAGGTATATACCGTTGTTTGCAGCCATATGACAAACTTTAACTCAGCATTGTAAGGGCTAACCCTTTGAACGCCCGCTATAGCTGTTTATGCAAATAGTGCAGATCCAGATGAGCCAGCTCGTAACGAGCCGTCTCATCAGGATCTGCACGTTTTGCAAGTAATTTTCATAGAGAACAAAAACACCCATCTTTTCATAAAGGGACTAGTCTAAAAATCATTTTGTGACAGTTGTATTGGTTGCAAAATTAACATATCAAAATCCATTACAGTTACTTAGGGGTGAAAGGGTTAAGGTATGTACCGTTGTTTCCGTAGCTTGCCGCCGTGTGGCACGATGGCGTAGGACGACTGGAGGTCGATGGCGATGTCCGTGTATTTCTTCTGCTCGATGGCGTGTTGGAGACCTGTGGCACTCTGCTCCTTTATCTCCTCGTATTTTGACATGGCCGCCTCGGACAGTCTACAGTATATACAGTACAGGTGGAAAACTTAACAGTCTGGTTATAAATAGTTTAACCCTTTGAACCCAAAAGCCCGCTATAGCGGTTTATACAAACAGTGCAAACGAGCCGTCTCAACAGGATCTGCACTTTTAAAAAGTAATTTTCATATTTTTGAGAACAGGGGGGCGGGTGGAACATGATGTATGTGCAGTATCATGAATATATTCCAAGTTAACACTGCGACAAAGAGAAAAAACAACACCAGGTTGACAGAACCAACATAGCTCTAGTAGCTTAGTTCACGAAAATTGCTAAGTATATTTATCTAGAGGGAGAAATTTTCAATTTAAGAATAAATTTATTATGTTTTATTATACTGAATTTTGGCTGTGATAATGTAATAAATTCAGGATAATAATTCTGCATACTTTTAATCATCAAATATATGCAGTCGTTAGTTCTATATGAAATAATGCATTTCGGGAAAAGAAAATGATTGCATGTACTCCTTCAAAGTACACTTTGCTAGATAAGTATACTTTGCAATTTTGATGAAATTGGCTACAGATCTGTATGTATATTTACGGACCCTGATCAGCAAGTACCATGGTCATTTTGCAGTCAATTTTCCCTGAAAGTTTGTTTTGTTCGTTTATTGGTGTCTAATGGCCTATCAACAGCTCAGGTCATTTAAGGCCAGCAGGCCAACGGGTTCGATTGCATATTCAACCTACCGCATTGGGGGGAAAATCCCAAAATCAGAACAGAATATTTACATCGAAATAAAATATATTCAGCCCTGAAATTAGAATAATCTGACCTGGTGCCAGGTCCATACCACACCAAAGTCACATGGCGTTTTCCTCTAAAAGTTATAGGATTACGAATAATCGTAATACTCACATAAGGGGTATAACCTGATTCAACTGTCACATACAAAAATTCCAAAGTCGTATGTGAGGGTCAAACCAGGACATTGGTCGGGATTCCGGTAAGGATGAACCCCGATCGTTAAATTACCAATCACATGCTCCCACCTGCCACGCACTTTCCATGAATGACAGTCATGCCAAGCTTGGATGTATGATTTCCGATGACAACTAGGACATACACTGGTGACACATATCCAAGGACCTTTCCATCAGTGGCAGAGGTATAATACAATTAATTACAAACATTGTACGACAGACTTCAAACAATAACTGATTATTGCACCACATTCTATATGGAAAACATGACATTATCCAATAATACAACATACAACACCAACATCAAGTAACATACTTTCTCTCATATCGATGGTCTAGTAACATTATATGAATGAATGGCCTTTTTGTGGAATTTATCGGGGTATAAACTTGGAAAAGTCGCGGGAATACTGGACGAAGGCCGGAAGGCCTCGTCCAGTATTCCCGCGACTTTTCCAAGTTTATATCCCCGATAAATTCCACAAAAAGGCCATTCATTCCTTATAATTCCAGCATTTTAAATAAATTCATCAAGAAAATGTGTTTATCTTCCGTTTTCTTAAGAATTATTTTAACTGCGCCTCACAGTTACGGAAAGTAGTTCGGCGTGGGAGTTTACTGGGATATAAATTTTGGACATAGACTTGCTATGGGCCAATCCAATGTTAGGGAATTGTGTAAATATTTTTGTGCTGGAATTATTACAATTATATTTGCTATATCGATGGTCTAGTAACATAAGGTCGTAACTGCTATGCTTTTGCATAGCAGTTACGACCTTATGTTACTAACCATCGATATATGCAATCCTCCAAAACTAATGTGTATACGTGACATGTGAATATTCTAATTAATTAATAAAGTACTGTTTAAAGTGAAAGAACATGGGTTTAATGTCCCAGCAACAGCTAAGGTCATATAGAGACGGGACCAGAGTTTAAAGTCTCATCCGACAGACCAGTGGGATGGAAATACTATGTCAGTTTTTTTCACGCCTATGTCGAGGTTTGAAACCACAACCTCCGGATTGGAAGTTCAGTGTTCTAACCCCTAGGCCACAACCCATCCCAAAAATAAACAAAAAATAACTACATGAGTTTGTAAGATCGGCAACTCGTGTCACACTTACTGTTTCAGTTGGATGTCCTGGGGAGGTTTGAAGAACTCTACCATCTGGTTAACTGTGATCTGTAAAACAACATTCGGGAGATATATATCAACATATTTTTTTGTAATAGGAGTAGTTAACAGTAGGCCCCCATATAATGCTCTACACCTGGCTTGGCTATTGTTTAACAGTAGGCCCTATCTAACGGCCCATTGTCCTGGGGTCAATTTCACTAAACTTCGTACGACTAAAATGTTTGTAAGTGCAAAATTATGATAGTCTGTAAATTTCACATTAACAATGTGTTCTTGTAAACAATCATTGGATTTACATTTATTGAGCATAGGCTACATATGCAGCCTATGCTCAATAAATGTAAATCCATCAATTGAAATTTACTGACTATTCTGAATCTGAACTTACAAACATTTTAGTCGTACAAAGTTTAGTGAAACGGGCCCCTGTCTGGTTAACTGTGATTTGTAAAACAACATCCGGGAGATACATATCAACATATTGTTTGTAGTTAACAGTAGGCCCCCATATAATGCTCTAGACCTGGCTTGGCTATAGTTTAACAGTAGGCCCTATATAAGAGCCCATTTATACACCCGGCCGCCGCCTGGACCGACAAATGAAAACTTTAGCGCAAATATTTAAAAAAAGAACGTTAACGTAAATTTCTAAGTAATTTGACCTTGAACATGTAGGCCGCATAGGTGTGGTATGGAATGAAAATATGGATGATGATAAGGAAGTATATGAAGTTTGAAGTGAATTAGACATGCTGTTGCAGAGATAATGGGTACCCGAAAAATTTAGCGCAAATCTTACGGATGCAAATTTCTATGTAATTTGACCTTGACCTTGGACATGAAGGACGCATGGGTGTGGTATGGAATGAAAATATAGATATGGTAAGAAAGTGTATGAAGGTTGAAGTCAATCCGACTTACCGTTGCAGAGATAATGGGTACCAAAAGACTTATAGCCAATCTTACGGGATGCAAATTTCCAAGCAATTTGACCTCGACCTTGGACATGAAGGTCACATGGGTGTGGTATGCATATTAAGTTTGAAGGCAATCCGACTTACCGTTACAGAGACAATGGGTACCCAAAGCCTTTAATGTGGACGGACGGACAGACGGACAGACGGACAGGAGTGTGATATTATAAGAATGAATGGTATTTTTGTGGAATTTATCGGGGTATAAACTTGGAAAAGTCGCGGGAATACTGGACGAAGGCCAGAAGGCCTCGTCCAGTATTCCCGCGACTTTTCCAAGTTTATATCCCCGATAAATTCCACAAAAAGGCCATTCATTCCTTACAATTCCAGCATTTAAAATAAATTCATCAAGAAAATGTGTTTACTTTCCGTTTTCTTAAGAATTACTTTAACTGCGCCTCACGGTTACGGAAAGTAGTTTGGCGTGGGAGTTTACTGGGATATAAATTTTGGACAGAGACTTGCTACGGGCCAATCAAATGTTAGGGAATTGTGTAAATATTTTTGTGCTGGAATTATTTGATAAGAAGCTACACTGGTCACATAAGCCCCATTTCTCTAGTCACAGCCATATATGAAAGAATATTAGTAACTTACAGCATCGTAGACAATCTCTAATGGCCGAGCATTCACCCTGACCAGAGCGTCACATGACCCGTCGAGGGGATTGGTCTCGAACTTGACGTCGAGCAGCGACATGACCGTGTCGGCGGCCTGGGTCTGGGACGTGATCATCTGGGGGATAAACTCCTCCTGCTGGGTACCGAGTAGGGTGAACTTGTCCATCTTGGCTTCAACCCTTTAACATTGGTTGGTTGGTTGGTTGGTTGGTTGGTTGGTTGGTTGGTTGGTTGGTTGGTTGGTTGGTTGGTTGGTTGGTTGGTTGGTTGGTTGGTTGGTTGGTTGGTTGGTTGGGGTTGGTTGGTTGGTTGTTGGTTGGTTGGTTGGTTGGTTGGTTGGTTGGTTGGTTGGTTGGTTGGTTGGTTGGTTGGTTGGTTGGTTGGTTGACTGAGTGATTAATTGATTGACCGACTCACTGATTAATTGGTTGATTGATTGGTTGGTTATCTTGGGGGCAAACTCCCGTTTGGTACACACTAGTGGGAACTTGTCCATCCTGGTAACATTGGTGGGGTGGTTGGTTAGTCGGTCGGTCGGTCGGTCGGTCGGTCGGTCGGTCGGTCGGTCGGTCGGTCGGTCGGTCGGTCGGTCGGTCGGTCGGTCGGTCGGTCGGTTGGTCGGTCGGTCGGACGGACGGTTGATTAGTTGACTGATTGATTGACTGACTGACTCACTGATTAATTGGTTGATTGATTGGTTATTATCTTGGGGACAAATTCCTGTTTGGTACACACAAGTATGAACTTGTCCATCTTGGCTTCAAGTGTAATATTGGTGGGATAGTTGATTGATTAATATATTGATTGATTGATTGGTTGATTCATTGATTGGTTATCTTGAGGAAAAACTCCTTTTTGGTTCCCAACCCTGTAATATTGGTTGGTTGGTTGGTTGTTGATGGTTGGTTGGTTGGCTATCTAGGTGATAAACTCCTCTGAAATGGTACCCAGTAGCGTTAATTTGTCTATTTTAGCTTCAACTAAGAAATATAGATTGATTAACCCTTAGACCGTTACACACAACAATTGTCATCTCCTGTTGCTTTTATATCTTGCCTTATTTCTCAATAAAAACATGGTTTGACAGCACTTCTGAAGTGCTGTAAAAGCATGTTGTAAATTATTATAAAGTGCTGTCAAAGCATGCTTTTGATGATAAAAATGGAAAATAGAAAATAAACAGCAGACGACAAAAATTTAAGAAAGCGGTGTAAGGGTTAATTGTTTGGTGGAATGACTGGTTGATTTATTGATTATTTGAATGGTGATTGTCTGAACATTTGATTGGGTGGTTGAATGATTGTCTGAACATTTGATTGGGTGGTTGAATGATCGTCTGAACATTTGATTGGATGGTTGAATGATTGTCCGAACATTTGATTGGATGGTTGAATACTTGTCTGAACATTTGATTGGGTAGTTGAATGATTGTTTCAACATTTGATTGGGTGCTTGAATGATTGTCCGAGCATTTGATTGGGTGGTTGAATGATTGTCCGAGCATTTGATTGTGTGGTTGAATGATTGCCTGAACATTTAATCGGGTGGTTGAATAATTGATGGCCTCCCACCAAGCGGGCAGAAATTAATTGCCCGATACAAAAATATATGCATTTGAAAAAAAGTGAGCAAGTGAGCAGAGGCTCGCGTATACCCGCGGCCACAGGTGGAAGACTCGGACCTATGACACCAAAAACAAAAAAAATGCCATTACCCACCCACTTGGTCTCGTACAGTACCATCTTCTATATAGAAAGGTGATAAACAATATGGCTATTATAGAAAGAGTCCTCTCTTTTCCGACTCGCACAAACACAATAAACATCGATTGACAGATTAAAGTTTTGATTTCTGTCTCTGGCAATCGATAAAGGTATTAAGGTGTGTGAATATACTCACTTCAGTTTATTCAGTTATTTGCATTTTGCATACCCCAAGCGAAATTTGCGTGTACGAAAGAATCTCACACAGAATCGGAGGCGTGGATTATCGGTCATATTTGGCCGTAAGCTGATCGCCAGCTCAAACTAATGACGTGCACCATGACAAACTCTAACCATACAAAGTTCGTCCAATTGTGATCGTTCACCGATTTGTGATCGTTCACCGATCTAAAAAACACCTTTTTGTCTAATTTCGTTCATTATCTGGAACCGGGTCAATGCACCATCTTCCATAATATAACCACCGAAGCGTCTATGTAAGAACATCTCTGATTGGCTAAATCTAAACTGTGATGACGTCATTCAACCTATTTCGGGATACCGGAAGACATAATCTGATAGTACGCGAATCATGAATGAAAGGAAAATGGAATTAGAAAAAAGGTGTTTTTTAGATCGGTGAACGATCACAATTGGACGAACTTTGTATGGTTGGAATTTCTAATGAATATGGTCATGGTGCACGACATTAGTTTGAGCTGGCGATCAGCAATCGGTCAAATAATCCACGCCCGACGGCCTCCAATTCTGTGCGAGATTCTTTCGTACACGCAAATTTCGCTTTGGAAGGGGTATGCACAATGCGAATAACTGAATAAATGCTGGAAACAGCGATTTGAAGTGAGTATATTCACGCACCTAATACCTTTATCGATTGCCAGAGACAGAAGTCATACATTTAATCGATGTTTATTGTGTTTGTGCGAGTCGGAAAAGAGAGGGCTCTTTCTATAATAGCCATATTATTTATCACCTTTCTATATAGAAGATGGTACTGTACGAGACCAATTGGGTGGGGTAATGGGAATTTTTAATAGACATTTATTTTTGGTGTCATAGGTCCGAGTCTTCCACCTGTGCCCCCGGCCACCAACTGGACCTTTAACGCAATGGAATGATAAAAACTGTATATAATAACCCTCGAAATACACATGTACTTCGTATGCCGGGGTATAATAGCTGGTGATTACTCACTGTATGGCACTAGCGGCTGGGCGTTGCCCGACGGAGGCATACACGTTCTTCAGCTTAACCCTCAGGATCTGGGGTTCTCTGGAACAGAAAATATCCATATTAATACAGTGAAACTTCTCTAAATCGAACACCCCAGGGTGTTTGGTTTAGAGAGTTTCCACTGTAATTAAGCACTCGATGGAAAATTTCCATCATTTTCTGTTATAAACAAACGGGACAATTACATTGAAAAACATCTAAATTAGACACAGGACATTTTCGGTTTAGAGGGGTTTATGAACAGACAGGACAATTACATAAATGACATTGAAAGCCGTCTAAATTCGACACAATGGGGTCCCCAGGGTCTTCGGTTTAGAGGGGTTTCACATGGGGGTGGTATGGAATGAAATTATGGATGATGATAACGTAGTATATGCAGTTAGAAGACAATCCGACTTAACGTTGCAGAGATAATGGGTACCCGAATACTTTTTCACAAATCTTACGGATGCAAATTTATAAGTATTAAATTTGACCTTGACCTTGGACATGAAGGCTATCTATATTACTTGTTATTTAGAAGCATGAAGAATGATTCATTGATAAAACGGCGAACAGTGCAGATCCTGATCAGACTGTGCGGATGCACAGGCTGATCAGGAGCTACACTGGTCGCAAAACTCCTCATCAAATAGCAGACACCTGTGTATAGATAAAAATCCATATTGACTGATCAGGAGCTACACTGGTCATAAAGCCCACAATCCCCATTTCTCCAGTCACGTATAACTTACGTCTTCTTGTCGTCTTTCAGCATCACAGACAAATTGTTGAGTTTCGTCACCAGACGGATAGCCACGAACTGTAAAACGGAGAATGATGGTAAAATTGCAAGGCTTAAGAAAGGCAAAAACGTAACTACAGTCTGTTCCACGTTTTGCTGCCGACGAACTTTTGGCTATTAAACACATTAAATCTAAAAAAATATTTAAATGTAAGTACTTTTTCATCAATAACAAAAAAAGTGACCTATGATTTACAGTGAAACCTCTCTAAGCCGGAGACCCTGGGGACCTCCCAGGGTGTCCGGTTTACAGAGGTTTCACTGTACTTCATATGCTACCACATATGGGGCATTCAGATAGTTTCCCACAACATATAGTGTCCGCATAGTCGTACTGGATTATCACAATAACAGACATGAGAATGGCTGTCACTGAAAACATCTGAAAATCCACTGAAACCCCCTCACCCCATTTATAAAAGTATCAAATTTCAGCATACCAGATTGATTCTGAATCATTTTGAAAACGCAAATTATGACAAAATCCACTGAAATCAGCTGATCAGCTGAAGATTCTCCTGCCTGCAATAAGGCCATTCCATTTTTTTTCTCTGTTAAGCGTCCGCCTAGATGTTCAATATCTACCTGTGTATCCGGTAAAAACTATCCAAGCCTTGGCAAAGAAAACAAAGGTAAATTATGTCAAAAACTTCAGTTTGCTGGCGGCAATTTCAATTTATGTTAAAAAATTCCTCAACCCTTTGCACACTGCATGATTCAACATGAATTTCAGCAACCTTTAACAACAAATAAGAAGAAAATATACTGTCAGATTAAACGTATTATTAAGTGTACATTAAGTCCGCATCAGTTTTCCTATTACTTCGGCAGTAAATAGTTTTAAACAGCATACACAGTGTGTGTTTTTTTTTTTAAAGAACCACTCTCAAAATCTACCCGCATGCGGACGCTTAACAGAAAAAGAACTTTATATGGCCTAACAATGTATTTGGATACAACTTGTTTTGGGGGACATAGTGCCTGAATATTTAAGTTGTTACCTTACTTCAGGTATTCGCCAGTTCAGGACAGTCAAACCACCGCTATATTTGACACAATAACAGATTCCAACATTTGGAATACTTCTACTCTGGTCCTTGGGTAATGGAGGGTCTAAGACACTGCAAACTAAGTGCAGGAGTTTATTGCTACAGCAAAAGTTGGAATTTTGGTAAAAATATATGAGAACAAGAGTTGTCAGAAGACAACGAAGCTCGCCTGTTGGCAGCCTTCATTCAAACTTGTCACAGTTGTATAAAAAACATGAATATTATATAACTTGACCTTGGGATAAGGGGTGTGCGGTGGACCTTGACATTGAGGTCAGTGGTGGAAGGTGGATCATGGATTTGATATAGCATGATATAGCATACTAAGATGAATGCATGTATGAAATATCAATGCGCTCCCTGAAATGAGAAGGAAAACAAAATTTAACCCAGCGTTAAGTTTATGAACACACTAAGTTGGTGATTTTCTACAGCATGATAGCTATTCACATGAGGAATGCATGTATAAATGTGCTAAGTTTGTGACCTTGGCCTTGGCAAAAGGGGTGGGGGGGATGGGTCATGGATTTGCTGTAGCACAATAGAGTATTATCAGATGAATGCATGTATGAAATATGAAGGTGTTCCCTGTAAAGAAACAGAAGTTATAAAAAGACATTTACTCCAACGTTAAGTTTCTGATGTTGATCTTGGGGAAAGGGGTGGGGTGGGTCATGGATTTGCTGTAGCACAATAGAGGATCATCGGATGAATGCATGTATGAAATATCAAAGCGTTCAAAGTGTAAAGAAACAGACGTTACACAACATTTACCCCAATGCAAAGTTTATGAACATGCTAAGTTTGTGACCTTGACCTTGGGGTAAGGGTTAGGTGGTGGGTTGTGGATTTGCTACAGCATGATAGAGGGTCATCTGAGGAATGTATGTATCAAATATCAAGGCGTTCCATCAAAGGAAACAGTTGTTATCAGACATTTACCCCAACGCTAAGTTTTTGAATGTGTCAAGTTTGTGACCTTGACCTTGGGGTAAGGGGTGGGCGGTGGGTCATGGAATTGCTATAGCACGATAGAGTATCATCAGATGAATGCGTGTATGAAATATCAAGGCGTTCCATGAAAGGAAACAGATGTTATAAGACATTTACCCCAACGTTAAGTTTATGAATGTGCTAAGTTTGTGACCGTGACCTTGGGGAAAGGGGTGGGGGTTGGTCATGGATTTGCTATAGCATGATAGAGTATCATCAGATGAATGCATGTATGAAATATCAAGGTGTTCAAAGTGTAAAGAAACAGAAGTTACACAACATTTACCCCAACGTTAAGTTTATGAACATGCTATGTTTGTGACCTTGACTTTTGGGTAAGGGTTGGGTGGTGGTTTGTGGAATTGCTACAGCATGATAGAGGGTCATCTGAGGAATGTATGAAATAGCAAGGCGTTCCATGAAAGGAAACAGACATTTACCCCAACGTTAAGATTATGAATGTACTAAGTTTGTGACCTTGACCTAGGGGTAAGGGATGGGCGGTGGGTCATGGATTTTCAATAGAATGATAGAGTATCATTAGATGAATGCATATTTGAAATATCAAGGCGTTCCATGAAAGGAAACAGATGTTATAATACATTTACCCCAACATTAAGTTTATGAATGTGCTAAGATTGTGACCTTGACCTTGGGGAAAGGGGTGGGTGGTGAGTCATGAATTTGCTATAGCACGATAGAGTATCAGCAGATGAAGGCATGTATGAAATATCAAGGCATTCCCTGTAAAGAAACAGAAGTTACACAACATGATACAGGGTCATCTGAGGAATGCATGTATGAAATAACAAGGTGTTCGATGAAGGGTTTGGTGGTGGGTTGTGGATTTGCTACAGCATGATAGAGGGTCATCTGAGGAATGTATGAAATAGCAAGGCGTTCCATGAAAGGAAACAGACATTTACCCCAACGTTAAGTTTATGAATGTACTAAGTTTGTAACCTTGACCTTGGGGTAAGGGCTGGGTGGTGGGTCATGGATTTGCTACAGCATGATAGAGGGTCATCTGAGGAATGCATGTATGAAATAACAAGGTGTTCCATGAAAGGAAACAGATGTTATAAAACATTTACCCCAACGTTAAGTTTATGAATGTGCTAAGTTTGTGACCTTGACCTTGGGGTAAGGGCTGGGTGGTGGGTCATGGATTTGCCATAGCAGGATAGATTATCATCAGATGAATGCATGTATGAAATATCAAGGCGTTCCATGAAAGGAAACAGATGTTATACCCCAACGTTAAGTTTATGAATGTGCTAAGATTGTGACCTTGACCTTGGGGTAATGGCTGGGTGGTGGGTCATGGATTTGCTACAGCATGATACAGGGTCATCTGAGGAATGCATGTATGAAATAACAAGGTGTTCCATGAAAGGAAACAAAAGTTATAAGACATTTACCCCAACGTTAAGTTTATGAATGTGCCAAGTTTGTGACCTTGACCTTAAGGTAAGGGCTGGGTGGTGGGTCATGGATTTGCTACAGCATGATAGAGGGTCATCTGAGGAATGCACGTATGAAATAACAAGATGTTCCATGAAAGGAAACAGAAGTTATAAAACATTTACCCAACGTGAAGTTTATGAATGTGCCAAGTTTGTGACCTTGACCTTGGGGTAAGGACTGGGTGGTGGGTCATGAATTTGCTACAACATGATAGAGGGTCATCTGAGGAAAGCATGTATGAATTAACAAGGTGTTCCATGAAAGGAAACAGAAGTTATAAGACATTTACCCAACGTTAAGTTTATGAATGTGCCAAGTTTGTGACCTTGATCTTGGGGTATGGGCTATGTGGTGGGTCATGGATTTGCTACAGCATGATAGAGGGTCATCTGAGGAATGCATGTATGAAATAACAAGGTGTTCCGTGAAAGGAAACAGAAGTCATAAGACATTTACCCAACGTTAAGTTTATGAATGTGCCAAGTTTGTGACCTTGACCCTGGGGTAAGGGCTGGGTGGTGGGTCATGGATTTGCTACAGCATGATAGAGGGTCATCTGAGGAATGCATGTATGAAATAACAAGGTGTTCCGTGACAGGAAACAGAAGTTATAAGACATTTACCCAACGTTAAGTTTGTGGACGACGCTGACGCCGACGCCGACGACGCCGGGGGTACGACATAAGCTCTTCTGCACTTCGTGCAGGCGAGCTAAAAACACCAGACGACAATATTTGGAATACTTCTACTCACATCCTTGGGTAGTGTAGGGTCAGACTCGTTTTCCTGGTACCCGATCGCATCGTACAGTTTGTTCTTCTCCTCCAAAGTGAAATGCTCATAGAACGGATCCTCTGCAAACACAGGGAACCAACACATATACACTGGCCATTTTTTGTTGCAACTCCCGGGTTAAACTCGAGTAACCCGTGTAGCACTGGAACAAGCAGAGTCGCTGTTCGAGTCCAACTCAAGTTGGAACTCTAGTAACACACCACACAGCTGGGTTTGAATCGAGTAACTCGAGTAAAGTTCAAAGGTCAAGTTCTTTAACTCAAGTTGGAACTCTGCGTGTTCCATTGGTGTTACTATAGAAGCTACAATGTAAAACGCCCACTGATACAGGGAACCAGCTCATATATGAGTTAGTCTCCTCTGCAAACACAGGGAACCAACATGTATGCACTGATAACGAATGGCTTTAGAAAACTTTACTTAAGGAATAAAACCATGGGAAGTTGCGTTTCTCAAACATTAAACAGACCAAATATTTTTCATAATACAGTAACGCAACTGCCCATGGTTTTATTACTTATATTTACACTGCATTTTCGGATAGTTTCATAGATGTAAATAACCGTATAATTATGGCATAAAAATTAGGAATCTTATTGTTTTACGTCGTTTTGTCGCAATTCATAGAACAGTGTGACGTTATTGACAACAATGATGAACGTCATGTAATCTAGTGACGTTAAATAAACTTTAACGAATCAAAGTCGCGTGACGTCATGTGAGGCTAATGTAATGTACTGGGATATAAATGCAATACGTTTCCATTATGAATGTAAAGGCAGCGTAAATATTTACGAATGGCTTTAGAAAATGTTACTTACGAATGGCTTTAGAAAAAGTTACTTACGAATGACTTTAGAAAATGTTACCTACGAATGGCTTTAGAAAATGTTACTTACGAATGGCTTTAGAAAACGTTACTTACGAATGGCTTTAGAAAACGTTACTTACGAATGGCTTTAGAAAACGTTACTTACGAATGGCTTCAGAAAACGTTACTCACGAATGGCTTTAGAAAATGTTACTTACGAATGGCTTTAGAAAATGTTACTTACGAATGACTTTAGAAAATGTTACTTACGAATGGCTTTAGAAGAAAATGTTATTTACGAATGACTTTAGAAAATGTTACTTACGAATGGCTTTAGAAAATGTTACTTACAAATGGCTTTAGAAAATGTTACTTACGAATGGCTTTAGAAAATGTTACTTACGAATGACTTTAGAAAATGTTACTTACAAATGGCTTTAGAAAATGTTACTTACGAATGACTTTAGAAAACTTTACTTACGAATGACTTTAGAAAACGTCACTTACGAACGGCTATGACTTTAGAAAACGTCACTTACGAATGGCTACGACTTTAGAAAACGTTACTTATGAATAGCTTTAGAAAACGTTAATTACGAATGACTTTAGAAAACTTTACTTACGAATGACTTTAGAAAACGTCACTTACGAACGGCTACGACTTTAGAAAACGTCACTTACGAATGGCTACGACTTTAGAAAACGTTACTTATGAATAGCTTTAGAAAACGTTAATTACGAATGACTTTAGAAAACTTTACTTACGAATGACTTTAGAAAACGTCACTTACGAACGGCTACGACTTTAGAAAACGTCACTTACGAATGGCTACGACTTTAGAAAACGTTACTTATGAATAGCTTTAGAAAACGTTAACTACGAATGACTTTAGAAAACTTTACTTACGAATGACTTTAGAAAACGTCACTTACGAACGGCTACGACTTTAGAAAACGTCACTTACGAATGGCTACGACTTTAGAAAACGTTACTTATGAATAGCTTTAGAAAACGTTACTTACGAATGGCTTTAGAAAATGTTACTTACGAATGACTTTAGAAAACTTTTTACGAATGACTTTAGAAAACGTCACTTACGAACGGCTACGACTTTAGCAAACGTCACTTACGAATGGCTACGACTTTAGAAAACGTTACTTATGAATAGCTTTAGAAAACGTTACTTACGAATGGCTTTAGAAAATGTTACTTACGAATGACTTTAGAAAACTTTACTTACGAATGACTTTAGAAAACTTCACTTACGGATGGCTACGACTTTAGAAAACGTTACTTATGAATAGCTTTAGAAAACGTTACTTACGAATAGCTTTAGAAAACGTTACTTACGAATGACTTTAGAAAATGTTACTTACTAATGACTTTAGAAAACTTTACTTACGAATGACTTTAGAAAACGTTACTTACGGATGGCTACGACTTTAGAAAACGTTACTTATGAATAGCTTTAGAAAACGTTACTTATGAATAGCTTTAGAAAAAGTTACTTACGAATGGCTTTAGCATCTTTCTCTTTGTCAGACTTTTTTTTCTTCGAGCCTCCGCCGAACCAGCCACAAAGCCAGCCACTCTTCTTCTTCTTTTGTTCTCGCTGGGCCCCCAACTTTATGGCCTCCACCTCCGCCTGTTGTCTCAGTACGGTGATGTTGAACACGTCTAGGGAACGCTCACACTCCTTCAATACAAGTATAGCAAGTTTGAAAAAAAAAATGAAAATGAAATTAATGAGGTTTAACGTCCCAGAAACAGCTAAGGTCATATAGAGATGGGACCACAGCTTAAAGTCTCATCCGACAAACCAGGGGGCCGTTTCACTAAACTTTGTACGACTAAAATGTTTGTAACTGCAAAATTATGTAAATATCACATTAACAATGTGTTCTTGTAAACAATTATTGGATTTACATTTATTGAGCATAGGCTGCATATGCAGCCTATGCTCAATAAATGTAAATCCATCAATTGAAATTTCCAGACGATCCTGAATTTGAACTCACAAACATTTTAGTCGTACAAAGTTTAGTGAAATGCCCCACAGTGGGATAGAAATACTATGCTAGTATTTTTCATGTTCTAGGATAGGTCTCGAACTCAGAACCTTCAGTATTGAAGTCCTATTTTCTACCACTGAGCCACAGCCCAACCCTATATCACAAGTTTGAATGATTTTGACAAATGACCTATGATTGTATTTTATATGCGATCTATGTAGATCCTGATCAGCCTGTGAACCTGCCCAATAGTAACCATACTAGATGATTCATTGATGCCACACTGATTTAAATGCAAACAGTGTAGATACTGATCACAATGTCTTCACAAATCACGGTATGCAAAATTCTATAAAATTGATTTCAGAAAATTCTAACAAAAATTATGCATTATTTTCACAATTTTCTTGGGCAAATGAAAACTCACAAATTATATTTTGGACTAACGAGGGGGTGAATTGGCCTCCTTGACCCCATCAATTGTAACGAAAATCACACATATTTTTCACAAAACTTGAAACCATCGGAGATAAGACATCTCGGCATTTTGTTTTTTAATATTTATTTATTCTACAACATTTGATCTTAACCTAGGGTATAGGGGCCGCATCAGTGGGCCACAGAATGAATTATGTATGATGACTAATAAGCTTATAAAGTTTCAAGTCTAACCTGAAAACTTTAAAGCAAATCTCGAACAGACACGCAAACAGACAGACAGGGTCCCCGACTATAAAAGTTGAAATTTTCTTACATCGATTTCCTTCTGTAGGTCCGTGGAGACTTTCTTCGTGTCGAGTTTGCGGAGGTAGGCTTCACGGTAACGGCACTTCATGGTGCGGTGCTGTTTGATGTGGCTCCAGGACCACATGCGCCGGCGTCGACGGACAGTCTCCTCCAGGATACTTGTGTAAGCGAAGTGCCACCTGGTGGGGGAATAGAGGGTCTACAGAGGTGATGATTATACTATCATCAGCATAGTCTCCTCCAGGATACTCGTGTACGCGAAGTGCCACCTGGTGGTGGACGCGCTACTTGTTAATTGGTTGATAATTGGCTTAACCCTTTCAACACCACATGCCTGTATAGTGGTATTGGTAAACAGTGTAGATCCAGATGAGCCGGCTCGTGACGAGCCGTCTCATCAGGATCTGCACTTTTTGAAAGTAATTTTCATATTTTTGAGAACAAAAACACCCCCTTTTACATAAATGGACTAGTCTGAAAGAGAATTTCTGTTGAATGTTACGGGATCCATGTCTAAAAATATGCTGTCAGGTGATCACCATGCACGCACTTGTGTGAAGTCACGTCAAACAACAAGACAACAAGATGACGTCAGACAGTACTGAGGTATGGTGTGCCAGTGTCGTTTCCGCAGATACTGTCACGCGAGTTGTGAGGTCACATTTTTGCGACAAATGTCCCTATTTTAAAATTAGACAAGTCTGTATTCATATACTTTTGTACATGAACTGCCACATGAGGATGGGATACTCATAAATTGATTGATAATTGGCTTAATATGAGGATATTTGTGTATACCTGGGGTGGATGAGAAAATCCTTCCTAATGGTACAGTTTTGTAACACGATCTGGTTCAGTTTAATTATGGATAATCTTGACGTACCATTGGCGGAGGTGGCCGGTGAACTTCACGAGGGCCGCTGGTTTGTATTTGCGGTACAGGCCCATCAAGTTGGCTCGCTCAAACCCCTCCAGTGTCTCCAGCACATCGCCGTACTGTCGATGGATGGATGGATTGATTGGTTGGTTAATAGGCCGATTGGTTGGTTGATTGAATGAGTGATTTGATTGGTCGATTGGTTTGTTGATTGATTGGTTGGTTGATTGAATGAGTGATTTGATTGGTCGATTGATTGGTTGGTTGATTGAATGAGTGATTTGATTGGTTGATTGGTTGATTGGTTTGTTGATTGATTGGTTGGTTGATTGGATCGATCCATTGATTCGTTGATATATTCATTCATGGATTCTAATTTATTCAATTCAATTGATTCATTTTCATTCATTGATTGAATCAGGTTTTACAACCATTCAACAGTGAAACAGTTGGTGATTCAATATTGACCATGTCCATAGCAAAGTTTCTGAAATCCAACATTTCAAACGAGTGTACATGAAGATGAACTGGTGCCTGTTTCTTCGTACGACTAAGATGTTCGTAAGTGCAAATTTAGGATCGCATATGCATATGCAGCCTATGCTCAATAAATGTATATCCAATAATTGTTTACAAGAAAACGTTGTCAATGTGAAATTTACAGACTCTTAATTTTGCACTTACGAACATTTTAGTCGTACAAAGTTTTGTTTAACGGCCCCTGGTTTCTAACCGTCTCATCAGTAGCTGCAGTGTTTGTGCAAAACATTTGGGCCGCAGCTGAGAAAAAGGTGCATTACAACATGTGCAACAAGCTTACATACGAAACCGGCCATGTACCAACGAAGACGTGCGATATCTCATGAAAGATAGTTACAATATTTGCCACAAATGACGTTCAAAGTTCACAAAATGTTCAGGGCAAATGTGGAATAGAATTCCGCAGTTGCTATGAAAATTTTGTCCAATTTCGATAGTTTCGATAGTTTCTGTGAATATTTTTCATGAAAAATCACATGGCTTGTCTCATTTGAACTTGATGCAAATGTTGTACGCATCCATTTTTCAGCGGGCGGCCCATTACAAAACAGGCCGTGATCAGACTAAACCAGCATTGTTGTCTTCACAATCCGTGCAGTTTGTTTATTGGGGTTTAATGGCCTATCAACAGCTAAGGTTATTTAAGGTCGGGTCAATGGGTTTAATACTAAATCCCATATATTACCTGTACAAATGGGGGGAAAATCCCAAAATCAGAACTGACTAATTACAATAACAAGAGCTCCGCGCAGTTTGATAGTTTGATAGTACACAAGGAGTTGTAAATAACCGATGCTAAATTTCTATACTAGACATTTTTTAAGTCCGTGACCTTGACACCATGAACTTTCTGCAGATGATGCGGAATGTTCTTACAAATGCATGTATGAAATATTAAAACATTCCATCAAGGGAATCAGAAGTTACAATAAATTAACCCAAGCGTAAGTTTTCAAACCTGAGCATTTTCTAAGCCCGTGACATTGAACTTGGGGCTAGCGGGCACCATAGGCTTTCTGTAGAATGATGCGGGATGTTGTTACAAATGCATGTATGGAATATTAAAGCATTCCATTGAGGGAAACATAAGTTACAATGAATTAACCAGGGCCCTGTTGCTGAAAACCTCTGTTAGCTTAACAGACTGTTAAATCCTTAGCAATGCTAAGGATTTAACAGTCTGTTAAGCTAACAGAAGCTTTGAGCAACCGGGCCATGAGCGTTAAGTTTTAGAAACAGCTAAACTGATAGATTTCCGGAAACTGAGCTAAAGGCAAAAACTTAACGTTGAATGCATGTGAAAAGTAGGTCAATGAACCATGAAAACTAGGTCAAGGTCACATGGGTTCCGACTGTGTGAGATGGTGAGATGGTTACATCCAGTGAGATGGTTACACCACAGTGTTGATGTATACCAAGTATGGAGGTTGTAGGACTTATAGTTTTCTGGAAACTGAGCTAACGGCAAAAACTTAACGTTGAAAGCATGTGAAACATGGGCTCCAGCTGAGATGAGATGGTCACATCCGGTGAGATGGCTACATCCGGTGAGATGGTTACACCACAGTGTTCATGTATACCAAGTATGGAGGTTGTAGGACTTATAGATTTCTTGAAACTGAGCTGAAACTTAATACAAAATGTTGACGCCGCACCCGCTTCTGCTAAAGCAGGCGGGGCAAAAATCGGTGACGCGGTTCAATAGTAGATTACCTGGACTTTTGCGAGGCACACCGAGATCTCGTCAAAGATGATCGTGAGGAAAATCTTCGGGTTCTTGTACTCCGTTTCCTCGGGCTTCGTGTTCAGGCATAGATGGGCTACGGACGATATCGGGCGCACCACTGGGAACGGAGAGATTTACTGATACAGTGGGATTTACATGGAGGTCGGCCGTACAACAATATAGTACTAGTCATTGTAACACGGGCATTGTTATCACTACTGTCTGTTTCACGAAAGCTGCCCAAATATTACGACTATACAAACAATTTGAAAATAATATTTTTTTGGGATAATATTAAATTAAATAAAAATTTAAGAATGAGCCTTCTTTTTATTTTGTGAAATTTAGTCAAATATTGATTTTATTATTGTTATTTATTTTACATTTGTTTCCTTAAGGGCACGAAAACCGGTACCTCCCCAGTATATATGTAAAAGGAATATTCACATGTGCAAAAATAGCTTTCCGCAACATGTGCATAATGGCTGTGACAGTCTGTTCTAGTCAAGTTCTGTAGCCTATTTCACCAAAATTGCTAAGTATACTTATCTAGCAAAGTACATTGTATACTTTGAGGGAGTAATCATTTATTTTTCCCGAAATGCATTATTTCACATAGAACTAACGACTGCATATATTTGGTGATTAAAAGTATGCAGCATTATTATATTGAATTTATTTCATTATCACAGCCAAAATGGCTGTGATAATGTAATAAATTCAGTTTAATAACAAGAAACGAGGCAAAGCCACGAAGGCCAGGTTTTTTCCAAGCATAGACACTTGTATAACATAATTATACCCACTATTTGTAGACTAGATGGCCGTGGCCTGCATGTCGCGCCTTGGGGTGAGGCATGGACACTAAAAAAAAAGAAATATAGTAGATGTAAAAACTTTAACCAAAAAACTTTAACCAGACACACGGACGTATGGACGGACGTACGGACGGACGGACGTACGCCAAAATTCCGACTATATCGTGTTTTCCGCAAGCGGGCGCAACAATGATGATACACACCCATGTGAAGTATCAAGGTAATGGGTGAAGCAGTTGCAGAGATATAGTACATGAAAAAACTTTAACAAAAAAATTCAAAGTAATTTGACCTTGACATTGGGCACAGGGGCCGCACGGTTGGGGGGTAGAATGAAAATATGGATGATGATAAACACCCATGTGAAGTTTCAAGGTAATGGGCAAAGCAGTTGCAGAGATATAGTATAACGAAAAACTTTAACCAAAAAACTTTAACCAGACGTACGTTAAAAAGTTAACGTTGAAAATGGCTAAGTCAATTACGTAGAAATAATAGGTCAAGGTAAAGAAAATGGTCACATGTTGGATAGTTGTACGTGGTGGGCACCCCTTGGTTATGAAGCTGTGAAAGTTTGTTGGTCCTATGTGGTACAGTACCAAAGAAATGGACTTCAACATGAAAACATAACATTGTAAACGCGAAAAGCTAACATTGAAAATGGCTAAGTCGACTGCGCGGAAAAAATGGGTCAAGTTAAAAAAAAAGGTAACATGTTGGATAGTGATATGTGGTGGGCACCCCTTGGTTATGAAGCTGTGAAAGTTTGTTGGTCCTATGAGGTACAGTAAGAAAGAAATGGACTCAAACACGAAAACTTAACATTGATTGTGGACGCCGCCCGCCGCCCGACGCCCATCGCCCGACGTTCGCCCGTCCGCCCGGCTTTCGCCAATCCAATAGCCTGGATTATTTTTCAAAAATAAAAACCTGGCTAAAAATTAATAAATTTGTCCTTAAATTGAAAATTTCTCCCTCAAAGTGTACTTAGCAAGAAAAGTATACTTTAAAATTTTTAGTGAAATAGGCTACTGGTAATGGCAATGACTTACGATACTGGAAATTTGATGCTTCTTTGTTTGCGATGTCCGACTTCAACGTTTTCTGGAACCAAAAGCCAAACTTATGGCAGTGCTATCATCATTATTGATTTTCAGGAATTTCTTTTTTTAATTTCAGGATTTTTGTTCATATAGACAAAGAAGGAAATACATGTATATCAATTTCTGGAATATTTTTATCATTTTCTGAAAGTCATGTAAGTCCAATTTTGTGTAGATTTTCTGGAGAATAATTCCATATGGTTTTGTGTCGGACAGATATTTTTTGTTATGCACTCTGGTACTTGGTGGTGGTCACGTATGCAAAGTATGAATTGGATCGGTGGGAAAAAAGTAGGAGTAGTTAGCCGTACAAGTCAACTAGATGGCCGCGGCCTGCATGTCGCATCTTGGGGCGAGGCATGGACAATACAAAAAGAGATATAGTATAACGAAAAACTTAACCAAAAAACTTTAAACAAAAACTTTAACCGGATACACGTACGTACATACGTACATACGCCAAAGTGCCGACTATATCGCGCTTTCCGCAAGCGGGCGCGACAAAAATAGGTCTTTCAGAGTGAAAAATATGAATTTCAGATTCAAAAAGGAAAGAATAATTTAATAGACCATACCAGTATCTGTGGTTTGTCCAGGTCTCCATACAGCTGGGTATTACTGCTCCAGTAGACAGCCAGGGACTCTAGTACATGTACACTATACTGGCCTATATAGGGGTATATATCTCTGGGTGTACCCACCAGTATCTGGGGTTTGTCCAGGTCTCCATACAGCTGGGTATTAATGTTCAAGTAGACAGCCAGGGTCTCTAGTACACTATACTGGCCTATATAGGGGTATATATCTGGGTGTACACACCAGTATCTGTGGTTTGTCCAGGTCTCCATACAGCTGCGTATTACTGTTCCAGTAGACAGCCAGGGACTCAAGCTTCACGAGTTTGAAGATCTGGGAGACGACCTCCTTTATCACACACGGTTTCCAATTCTCATCCGTCGTCTAAAATTGGAAAAAATGTTTGACGTCTGAGCAACAGCTGAGATAAAGACAGAAATTATTGAATAGTTTGCTTCTAAATGAAAACATGTCTTGGCATTTCATTAGAATTCTCCTTGGAGACAATTCTAATGAAATACCAAGATGTGTTTTCATGGAAAATGAGAAAAAAAAAGCCATATTTGTGGTCTGGTTATTGTTTTCTGTAGCATGATAACGGTACCACAAATTTGTTATTGCTTTTTGATACTCGCTACTTCTGATTTCAATTGGGTTTTTGGCAATTTTAAATGGGTATTTATGCAAATACGTAGCTTATCTGGAGCCCTGTGGCTGTGACTGAAGAAATGGGGCTTATTGGTTTTGCGACCAGTGTAGATCCTGATCAGACTGTGCATCCGCACAGTCTGATCAGGATCTGCACTGTTCGCCATTCCATCAATGAAACACCTGTCATGCTTCAGACAAGCAATACAGATCTTTATCAGGCTACATGATTGTGCTGTTTGACCAGGAGGTACACTGGCCACAAAACTCATAAGCCCCATTTATCCAGACACAGCCACGTATGCCAACATCACAGTTAAACCTCACAGAACGAGACAGTATGTCCGGTTTAGACAGATTCATTGTAGCACTTTACATATTACATGCAACGATATCTATTGCTTTCCAAGTGAATATAATTCTCAAAAAGATATACCAGTAGTTCAGGTACCAGCAACAACTTCAATTTATCATCAAACTGGTGTATTTCACAAACTTTCTTGGACAGAAGATGTTAATGTTACATTTGTAGCGATACCCTGAACAGTAACTCCAATAGTCAGCACCGTAACCAGGATGAGGCAGACGAGGTGGTCGCCTCGTCTGTAATTTTGCCGATTTGTTATGCTAAGAATTAAACAAAAACCCAGGGTAGTGGCGGGGAGAATGCTCCCGGACCCCCACATCGGGACTTGGTTCGCCTTGTCTGGTTTTTACTTCTGGTTACGGCCGTGGTAGCGTGACACCGATGGCGAACAGATGTTTGGGGTTTGTGTATTTGTCCTCGTATCGCACATGGATGTTGGGTGTGTCTACCATCACCAACAAAACAACACAAACATGCAACCATACCCTGAACAGTAACTCCTATTGGGATGTTGGGTGTGTCTACCCTCACCAACAAAACAACACAAACATGCAACCATACCCTGAACAGTAACTCCTATTGGCATGTTGGGTGTATCTACCCTCACCAACAAAACAACACAAACATGCAACCATACCCTGAACAGCAACTCCTGTAGACACCGATGGCAAACAGATGTTTGAGGTTCGTGTATTTGTCCTCATAACGGACGTGGATGTTGGGTGTGTCTACCCTCACCAACAAAACAACACAGACATGCAACCATACCCTGAACAGCAACTCCTGTAGCTTGACACCGATGGCGAACGGATGTTTGGGGTTCATTAATTTGTCCTCGTAACGGACGTGGATGTTCCGGACTTCCACCTGCAGGTTCTTGATCACCTGGGTCGCAAACTTCTCCGCAAACGAATCCTTCTTCTTCTCCTTCGTCTTGTCTGCGAGGGAGAAAACAGGAAAATGTGGCCTCTCGGCTGGCACACAGGTTCGAGAAACTCCGACAAACTTCTTAACCAGGGGGCTGTTTCACTCAACTTCATACAACTAAAATGTTCTTAGTGCAAATTTAGGATCTTCTGGAAATTTCAATTGATGGATTTACATTTATTGAGCATATGCAGCCTATGCTCAATAAATGTAAATCCATTAATTGTTTACAAGAAAACATTGTTAATCATAATTTTGCACTTACAAACATTTTAGTTGTACAAAGTTTAATGAAACGGCCCCTAGACCCACAAGAAACATAAACGGACCATACCTGTCATATATCCTGACAGGAGAAAACTGTACTGCTCCATTTCTCCTGTCATACAGTTGGCTGTTCAAAATGTCAGATAAATCTGGTATTTTTTTATTTTTTTTTTATTTTTGTTTTTTAAGCTTATATTTAAGGGTGGGAATTGGCTCGTAGACCTTCCATACCCGGACATATAAGTCCAAAAACGCCGAATTTTGAAGTGTTGTATGTGATATATGTTGGTGTAAGGCGGACAGATGTGTATAATTGTGTGCCGAAATGGGACACTGCTTACATCTGGTATATTATTGATCTGTTTAATATATGACGAAAAGTACCATTAAAATGTGGCTGTGACAGTAGAAATGAGGTTTATTGGTTTTGTGATCAGTGTAGATTCAGATCAGCCGGTGCATCCGCACAGCCTAATCAGTATCTGCACTGTTGACCATTCCATCAATGAAACACCCATCATGCTTCTAACAAGTAAAATAGATCATTATCAGGCTACAGTAGTGTGCTGTTGGATCAGGAGCTACACTGGTCACAAATCCTATAGGCCCCATTTCTCCAGTTACAAATGAGTTGAGAACTCCTGATTTCAAGCCAAGAAAGAAAAAGATTTCCCCATGTTAAATCCCCATAGACATCTTCACTCTGTGAAGGTGTCTATGGGGATTTAACATGGGAAAATTGTCCACATTCGCAATAGGCCACATCTCCAACTACCTAAGACCCTGAATGTGTGTACAGACACACGCACAGACGGACAGACAGTCCAAACAATAAATGCCTCCCTGCTCTACCGAGACAGAAGGCATACAAACAGGATTATCAGATGGATAACTTCAAAAATAAGGGTGATCAGGGAGTTTAGGGTTAGACACCACCAAATAGTTTTACTAAAATAATTTAACCGAATGCCATCCAATAAGGCCAGTCTCTCCTACTTTCACTATTCATATGGATTATGTGGGACCCACTTGTACATGACCTGCAGCCAGTCTGTACTGGTTATGCATGAACTAAACAATAGCTTCACTTACTCCTAAGAAATAAAAATCCAACCTAGTCATATCCTCCAATATTGTTTACATGTTTTGGCCACGGAAACTCTTTACATCACGTGACCAAAAGGTTCAGTGTTTTCTTTTAAATGCTACAAATATGCTGAAAACTGGTGTTAAAAGCACCCCAAAATGTTCCTCAAGTGAAACTGGGTAGTAATGGATCAAGATTTGCAAGCAAACGGTGTCTATGACCTCAAAACAACCGCACTATTTTGTTATACCGCAATATTTTTGTGCACCATTTGGTATCCTCTAACCTATAACCATTAGGCCGTTACACACAACACTTGTCGTCTGCTGTTGCTTTTATATCTTGCCTTATTTCTCAATAAAAAACATGGTTTGACAGCACTTCAGAATCATTTCCAATGGAAACGATTCTGAAGGCGTGTCAAAGTATGTTGTAAATCATTCTAAAGTGCTGTCAAAGCATGTTTTTGATGATAACAATGGAAAATAGAAAATAAACAGCAGACGACAAAAAATTAAGATAGCGGTGTAAGGGTTAAGACAGAGTTAGGAAAAATCAACTTGACCAAAGCCGGAGATATTATGTTGGTGTAAACCAGGCACGAAAATAAAGGCAGGTGTATTACAATTGAAGGAGACAATAGACTGGTTATCTACACACGGAGCAGTGTATTGACAAGAATAGTAAATGTACATAATGTGCTTATTTTTTTGTCACTTTCTTCATCGCATTTACAAATATCTTCAGAAATATCCCTGAATCTAAAAATGAAAATGGAATACATCCTATAAATAGGGATCTTTTTAAATTCGGGTCCCAGGACTCCCAACTTTACTATGTTGTGGGTCCCTGTTTCATACACATATTTCATTAAAAATAACATCAAGATGGTATTGATAGTCCTGAATTATCTGAACTGTTTTCTATAAAGAACAGTCACACAGGTTCTCAAAAAAAAAATAAAAAAAATGCTGTAAACATTTGAAAATGTTTCATTTGCACCGCCAAGTTTTAAGGGTCCACGAGATGCAGTGTCAATTGTCAGTGTGGGTCCTCCGCCAGTAAAATGCATCAGGGATGCAGAAAACGAATCTCAGGTAATTTTGACCTTTTTTGGCCTCCAGGTTGCGGAGTTTCTTCTGTTTGCTCTCCCACTTGGCCTTCTGCTCCTTCTCCTCGCTGTACTTCATACCTGGTCAAATATTTAAACATAAATAGAAATGTGGCCTGTGGGCACACGAATAACCCCGCTGGCAACAAAAGAAAATGAGGCCCATTTGCAAATACAGAGGGCTAGAGAAGCATGGATTTGTCACAGAATGAAAACAGACCATCAGAACAATGGGTGTGTGAAATATCAAGCAGATCCATGCTAGAACAGCGACATTATAAGACACTTACCCAAGTTTCGAATGCACCAAGTATGTGACCTTAACCCTGGGCTTAACAGGGGCAGGACAAGTGTGGATTTTTCACAGGGCGGTAGAGAACCATTAGAGCAATGCTTGTGTGAAATATCAAGCAGATGAGTATGAGGAAACAGAGATCATAAGACATTTACCCGAGCGTAAAGGTTTCGAACACACCACGTATGTGTGTGACCTTGACCTTGGGCTTAGCAAGGGCGGGACGATCGTTGATTTGCCGCAGGGCGGTAGAGGACAATTAGAGCAAGTGAAATATCAAGCAGATATGTGTAAGGAAACAGAAATTATTACGTTTACCCTAGTGTCAAGGTTTCGAACGCACCAAGTATGTGACCTTGACCCTGGGCTTAGCGGGGGTGGTAGAGGATCATTAGAGCAATGTATGTGTGAAATGTCAAGCAGATGAGTGCAAGGAAACATGACACGAGACATTTACCCGAGTGTTAAGGTTTCAAATGCACCAAGTATGTGACCTCGCCCCTGTTATGTATCACTTTCCACAAGCAAAATCTGTCAACTTCAGTTGCTGTTGTAAATTTTCTTCTTAGTCATACAAAATTTACTGAAACATGTCCAGTGACATAACAGGATGTATTGTACTGTAGTGACAGTTGTCTACCTTGTTGATACATAGTTTAAAGGGGATTCAATAGAGAGCCTTTCTGCTATTATTATCATGGAACTAGGACTTTGGCTACCAGCATTTTCAGCACCGGAGTTCATTTTTGATATATTAAACATATTCAAACAATTGCAGTTCTACATATTTTTTACATTTGAATGTTGGAACCTATTGAACATACTTACCAACATTGGGCAATGTGAGGGCGTATAGGCCGTCTATTGTCACCACCACAGGCTCTGTGTACGGGTTCTTCCATGGTATCTTCAGGGTTAAAGTCCCTGTCAACATGACATGATTGATTGATTGGTTGAATGATTGATTGGTTGGCTGAATGATTGATTGGTTGGCTGATTGGTTGGTTTTTGATTGGTTGACTGATTGGTTGGTTTGTTTGATTGATTGGCTGATTGATTGTTCGATCCAACAAGGTCCGTCCGTGGATGTGCTTAAACAATATTTTTAGCAAATCCAGCCCTTCGTGCCGTCGATAACGCACCCCATATATAGATTCCTGCGTACGGGCCTGTACACAGATGGATATACATGTATGTATGCATGAGTGGAGTACCATACACCCAGCACTGAAAAGGCAATAAAATAACTAGAAAAAGTGTTCATAGAACACGGATACCCCACATATCGCTTTGATAATAAACCAGGCAAAATCCCAAGTCCAAAAGGGGAGATAGTCCATGAGCTAGCATTCGTTTCAACAATCGAAATAAACTTTGCTCATCTACTCATCATACCGTTTAAATGTTTTACGAATCACAAGGCAAAATTGTTAAATACTTAAGTCGAAAAGGGGGAGATAATCCATGACCGGGGGTGGAATCAAAAATTGAAATAAACTTTGCGTATCTACTCATCATAAGGCAGCTACATACATCTATGTCAGATCAATTAATGCCAGGTGTGAATAACAAGATTCAGCAGTAAGATATTGATCTTAACCCATTCACCACTAAGTAACTGGAAAGGACTTTGATATGTTAATTATGCAACCAATCCAGTCTTCAGACTAGTCCATTTATGAAAAGGGGTTGTTTTTTGCTCTGAAAAATATGAAAATTACTGGCAACAAGTGCACTGTTTGCTAATACTACAGGGATTCCGTGGCGATCGCCACTTTCGCAATTGGCGATAAAAATAAACAATTGGCGATAAAAAATTACAATTTTTCGAAAAAAGCGGAATCCCTGATACCACTATACAGACCTGTGCTGTGGAAAGGGTTAGTTTGTTTGTTTGTTTATTGGTGTTTAACGGCCTATCAACAGCTATGACGTAAGGCCGGGCAAACGGGTTCAATCCCGTTTTAACCTGCTGCATTGCAGGAAAATCCCAAATTCAGAATTGAATATTTGCATAGAGAAAATATATATATTCAGCCCTGAAATTAGAATAACCTGACCTGATACCAGGTCCATACCACACCAAGTCACTTGGCCCCTTCCCCTAAAATAGGATTACGAATAATCCTAATTCTCATATAAGGGGTATAACCAGATTCAATTGTCACATACAAAATGTCAGAGACGTATGTGAGAGACAATCCAGGTCTCCATTCGAAATTCCGATAAGGATGAACCCCGGTCGTTAAATTTAAATTACCCACGCATGCTCTCACCTGCCACCAAGGGTTAGATTAAGTGATAAAACACACATAAGCTCTGACACTAGAACACTTTTAAAACACTCTATCTAACCTACATTTATGGCCTTATTAACAGAAAGATTTTGAAGCTCAATATTTTCCACCAATCTCTTCAAAACTGCAGCCGCAAGTCACAGTACATTATGGGGGGGGGGACTAACATGAAGACCATCCATATATCTACATGCAAATATATTTGTGTTTTCCCCTCAAGGAAATAATTGCATAAAATTGTTGATCGTGCAGCTTAACCCTTAGATCGCTACTCACAACAATTATCGTCTGCTGTTGCTTTTATATCTTGCATTATTTCTCAATAAAAACATGGTTTGACAGCACTTCAGAATCATTTCCAATGGAAATGATTCTGCAGTGCTGTCAAAGCATGTTTTTGATGATAAAGATGGAAAATAGAAAATAAACAGCAGCCAACAAATAAATGAAAAGTCATGCAGAGCATGATGTTATTAACCGATCAAATCAGGGTAAAGTGCATCGAACATATGTAGGTGTCTCTGGTAACATTGTCAATGGTAAACTATTTTCGACCACAGTTCTGTACCCAGCGTTGACATTTTTCTCGATTTTGTGCAGGTTTTGGAAACCCGTTCCCAAATCCATCCAATAGCAGCAATGCCATAGCAGCAATGTTTTGTTGTCACCATTATGTTGCGAAATATTCCAGCGTAACACCTGTACTGTATGCTCTATTTATCTACAAATTACACTCCGCAATACACAAAGTTGTAGTCACGGTGTGTTTGTCCGAATTCTGTGGCAGCACGTGAGTGGGCGGAGCTACCAGGGCTATATATATCTAGCGGTTACAGTGTCATCTAAAAATAGACCCAAGCTCCTGCGTATTCAGGCACATGCCCAGATTGGCCTAATGTGCCCCATCCGTGATTTTTTGCGCGATGTCGGGCGCAAGACAATCAATAATTTGCGGCATTGACAATAATTAAGGGGGATTGCCACAATCGCGCGTGCTGGATGCATCCCTGCCATCCTGCATGATACGTAAACATCAAGTTGGCTAGAAGGGCAATTCTTCGTTTTGATTGGTGGAAAATTTTGTGAATATTAACTAGCGTCAAATGACGCGCATACGCGATCCAATGGGATAAACCCGAGATGCTGGGATAAACCTGAAAATGCTGGGGTTGCTAGTAAGGAGATTTGGAGCAGAGGTCGATTATAGCCGAATAAACACACATTGTACGCGATTATACATGGCTGAAACTTGTTCTGTTTAATAAATAAAAGCTTTAAATTAGCCCAATAATCGTCGTATGTTGGCGTATATGGCCATTAGAGCCAACTATGGACTTCAACAACAATAACTTCCGGGTTAAATCTCTTCCGGCGTTCAGCTCATTACGTATTTAAAATTGTGTTATTTGGCTATAAGTAAAGTTTTAAACGGAGATAATTGCCAAAAATGCAAACTTTATCGGTTGATGCAATTTGGAAGTGATACAGAAAAATTCGCGTTCGTAGATTACCGAATAGCGGAGAAAAGGGTTGCTACAAACTTTTTCAGAATTCGATGGATAACCAATATATTAGCCGATCTATAAATAGTTCGGCTAATAATGAAGATAGCTGTTAAGGGTTAAATCAATTTTCTTCTGATTTATTCAAAAGTGCTTACAAGCAAGCAGGTACTGATAAACTGTCGCGTATCGCAATTCACGTGGGCCGCAAACATGCCTACAGTGTCTGTAACCCGGCTGGTTATCCGTCAATTCCACATGACTGGCTATCAAATTTCACACTTAACAACAGGTATGTGGGCAACGACAATTGTCGTCATCTGTTGTTTTATATGTTGTCCGGTTTTTTTCTCAACAAAAAACATAGTTCCACAGCACTTTTTCAAGCGGAAATGATTCTAAAGTGCTGTCAAACCATGATCTTGCTGAGAAAAATGGAAAATAAACAGCAAACAACACAATCAAATTCAGGATATTTATCAACGCACAACAGTGCTCATCTATTGGGCTTTCCCACAAGGGCAAATTTACATTCTGTTATGTTGCCAGGTCCATACCACACCAGTCACTTGGCCCCTTCCCATAAAATAGGATTACAAACACATTATAATACTCACATAAAGGGTATAACCAGATTAAACTCTCACATACAAAATACCAAAGACGTATATGAGGGCCAAACCCGGTGTACAGTTGGAATTCCGGTAAGGATGAACCCCAATCGTTAAATTACCCATCGCATTCTCCCACCTGCCACCAACTCGCATTCTGTTATGAAGGTACTCCATTTATTTGTGCAAACTTGGCTTTCACAGTGTAATAAATTTCACAGTGTAATAAATTTAATATTACACTAGTGTAATAAATTTCAGTGTAATACATTTCATATTACACTAGTGTAATAAATATGCAAATTAGACTCATACAGAAAATGTTTTGAGTCCGCGCTCCAGATAAGCTGCGTATTTGCGTAAATACCCAAATAAAATGGCCACAACCCCAATTGAAATCAGAAGTAGTGAGTATCAAAAAGCAATGAGAACAATTGTGGTACCTTTATCATGCTGCAGAAAACAATAAACAGACCACAAATATAGCATATTTTTCTTATTTTCCATGAAAACTCATACAATTCTAATGAAATGCCAAGATATGTTTTCATTTCGAAGCAAACTATTCAACAATTGCTGTCTGTTGATGTGTAAATAGTAGTGTGATTTGATTTTACCCAATAATTTTTTTGAAATACCCAATTGCTTCAGAAATGATGGAGTAACACTACTGAATTAGTAATTCCTTATCTGGAGCCCTGTTGAGTTCAATACTACGACCAGATCAGCCTGTGCATTCGCACTGCATTGTTCGCCATTCCATCAATGAAACGCACATCAGGCTATAGGAGTGTGCTATTTGATCAGGAGCTACACTGGTCACACATCCCATAAGCCCCATTTCTCCAGTCACAGCCAGATATTGATAAAGCCAGAGGGGTCTCTATCGGTAAAGTGCATCAGCGATCCAGATAAGCTGCGTATTTGCTTAAAAACCCAATTGAAATCAGAAGTAGCGAGTACCAAAAAGCAATAACAATTTTGTGGTACCTTTACCACGCTGCAGAAACCAATAAACCGACCACAAATATAGCATATTTTTCTTATTTTCCATGAAAACACATCTTGGTATTTCATTAGAATTGTCTCCAAGGAGACAATTATAATGAAATACCAAGACATGTTTTCATTCCGAAGCAAAATATTCAATAATTGCTGTCTGTTGATGTGTAGACAGTAGTGTGATTTTATTTTACCCAATTAAAATGTTGAAATAACCAATTGCTTCAGAAATGATGGAGTAAAATTACTCAACTACTAATTCCTTATCTGGAGCCCTGGTGCAGTCTGTACGTGAATGTATGAAGGAAGAAATAGTGATACATAATCACCATATTTGCTACATTTACAGCCTACACATGTGATTTGATAGTTTATATAAGACTGATACGGTATATATACCAAGGGCACTTGTACATAACAGGTGATACAAGTTAAACAAGGACATCGTTCTTAATCTGCTTTGCTGGCAGCCTTAATAATAATTTAAAAAAAACATCTTTAACGCACTTGCCTTACAAACAAGATGAGCATAGGTCCTCAGTGACCTTGACCTTGGGTGGTCGGACTTGGGTCGTATGCAATGCAAAGCATCATCTCATGACACATTGTGGCCAAATATTATCAAAATCGGTGAAGAGTTTCATAAGTTATTGCAAGTAATTTTCACATTTTTTTTTAGAACAAAAACACCCCCTTGTCATAAATGGACTAGTCTGAAATCATTTTGTGACGGTTGAATTGGATGCAAAATTAAGATGGCAATAAGGGGCGAGTATTCCAAGGCCTCGACAAATCCACTCGTCCACTCGTATTGGCGAGTGAATTTTCTATCTGGACGAGTAGTTTTGTTTGTTTGTTTAATGGTGTTTAATGGTCTATCAACAGCTAAGGTCATGTAAGGCCGGGTAAATGGGTTCGATCCCGTTTTAACCTGCTTCATTTGGGGGAAAATCCCCAAATCAGAACGGAATATTTACAACGAGAAAACATATATTCAGCCCTGAAATTAGAATAACCTGACCTGGTGCCAGGTCCATACCACACCAATGTCACTTGGCCCCTTCCCCTAAAATAGTATTACGAATAATCGTAATACTCACATAAGGGTATAACCAGACTCAACTGTCACATACAAAATGCCAAAGACGTATGTGAGGGCCAAATCCCACCTGCCACCCAGCTTGAATGCAGAATCAGCAAGGAACAAACAATGATCTATCCTGTCCTGAAACCCAAAAATATTCTGATATTGTGCCATGTGTGTTTACCAGAGCACGCCGCCCCAACTGGCGAATCAAAGAGTTGAGACACGTGTACCCTCCCAGGATAAAATCAATACCTGCGACAGACAAACCGTGAATATTGAATGTACAGGTGTTGCAGTTAACCCTTTCAACACCACATACCTGTATAGTGGTATTGACAAAAAGTGCAGATCCAGATGAGCCGGCTCACTTTTTGCAACAAATTTTCATATTTTATAAATCAAAATCACCCTCTTCCTTCTCATAAATGGACTACTCTGAAATCATTTTGTGATGATTGGATTGGTCCGGAAATTAACGTATCAATATCCATTCAAGTTACTTAATGGGGTGAAATTTGTTAAAATACGGATTGCTGCAAAGAAGTCAAAGAATGTTTTTTCATCAACGACGAGACCATATAATTCCTCGACTGGATGAGATAGGCACCGTGTGCTGGACAGGCACCATGTGCTGGACAGGCACCGCGTGCCGATACGCTTAACCCACTGTGGTGTACTAGTTTTGTGTATTGGTTTAACCATACGCGACAAAGTATCTAGCCAGGATATATATATAATAGCGATACGTCGCTGGTGTAGTGTTGGACAGGCACCGCGTGCCGATACGTTAACCCACGGTGGTATACTAGTTTTGTGTATTGGTTAAACCACATGCGACAAAGTATCTTGACAGGTTATATATAATAACAATAACTCGCTGGTGTGTTACACCCTATTAGAGATAATAATCCATTGGTTATATATTTTACTGAGTAAATGTATTCACACAATGGTTCTAGTTAATTGTGCGTGGTTGAAGACAGGTAGTCACGAGAGGTGTCATCGTACCGGTATTTACGAGTATTGCAAACATCACCGGGCATGGATGTGAAGAGATTCCGTTTCGCCTCGCCCATGTACAGGGCATTGCGGGGGGTAGGGACCAAATCCGAGTCACTGCTATGTCCACCATGCGGTGGCACTCAGGCTACGCATCCACTGGCTAGCAAGGGATTACGTGGTCGCAAGTATTATCGTTTAGTAATAATTCAAATCAGAAAGTCAGTTAAGATATAACCGATATTTTCTCAATGTTAAACAGCGTTCCCATCCAACCGCCGTTGTCATGCCGGTTGTTTACCTTATCAATGGTGTTCCTACCCGACCGCTGCTTGTATATATCGGGCACCCCAACAAAATTAAAATATGCTGGGCATGTCTAACTGGATCACCTGTTTTAATCTATCAGCAGACGACAATGTTCCAATTACACGGTTATGTGTATTTATATTATTTTATATATTTATAAATGTATGGTGGTCAGTGGGTGATGTCACTTCCCCCCTCCACTTTATCACCCAGTTTTAACCTAAATATATCCCAATCAGTATTCTCAATCTTGGGAAGGGTGGCGCGTGCCTTAGTTCTAATAATATTTGTCAAATCCTCATATCGAGACATCTCCACCACTACCAATTCAAATTCAGTGTCTGATATATTGTTATCGGCCAACGCTTTGGACACGATAACGTCGATGGTATAGGAATTTCCACGACTGTAGATAACAAGGCCACGCTACCAGCCCCACCCATTATAGAAACGGACGATAGCAAGGTGCTCGTCCCCTCCGCTATATTTACAGCTCACTATATTTTTTAGAATTTACCCGCCGAGTTCCCCCCTCTTGTTTTAGAATCTGCTGTATCTCGACGATATTTTCCAACCTGAAGTTTGACGGGGCCCTATCCCCCAATTCCAATTGTCCAACCTTGTTGGTATTGGGTGTTGAAACAGGATCGGCAGGTTTTGTGTGTAGGTTCAACGGTATTAAGTGTTCACTCGTCATAAATAAAGTTCAATTAACAATGTTACACCAGTGGAAGAACTCGTTGGGTCAGCGATTTTCGTAACAAAGTTAATAACACTACATAACACTACCTTCGGAAACTCTAATTGGATTGTCACCGGCGAACAAAACCACCGCTGACCTCTGTAAATGGGGTTTAGTGACTCCAATCGCCCGTTCTTTCCCATCCAGTACGAGATGTACGCGGACCGCTTCCAAACTTATACCTGTAGAATTAACCGAGCAGACCACCATTCGTAGAAGTGTACCGGAAGTTGTCATGGCGTATCTATTGCTCGCTTTGGCGCCGAACAAATATTCATAGGCCCCCGCCTTCAATGGGCCCCGCTTCTCAGCCCAAACTGCTATGACACGTTTGTGTGGTTGCAATGGACGTACCTGCGCAACCACTGCACCCAGCCCTTCACCAACTTGCGCAATCGCTGCATGGGCCTCAGAGCGAACCTTTTCAGAGGTATCCTCAAGGGCTTTGTGAGCGTTTTTGCGAACTCGATTTAGTTTATCGGAAACTTCCATAAACTCTGTATGGGCCTCTTCCCGAAATTCGGTTATTTTTCCGCCTAGTTCAGTAAGTGCTGCATGATCCTCTTCCCCAACTTGGATTATTTTCCCGCCAAGATCCCTAAGTCTTTTTATGTGCCTCTTCGCGAACTTGTGCAGTCGCCGTCAGTACGTTTACTCTAAGCTATGCTATACTCCTGTGAATCTCGATTGTGGCGTCCGATATAGTTCTATTGATCAGTGATCTGGTTTTTCCGGTAGTTAAAAAATCACCTGCGGGGAGTCCACGTCGGGAGCATGGGAAGTCTAAGGTCACAGTCTCCCCAAGCAAAAAATCACTAGCTTGCACTGTTTTCAGTAATGTGCTGGGAGATCCGTCTATCGTGTTGTACGATGTGTTCACCCGATCCAGGTGCACCCTGAGAGTTTTTGTAAAGGCAAAATCCACCGGAACGTCACCGATGCGCTCACCAGAGACAAATACAATCCTTTATTTGCGGAGTGTGCTTTCTAAACCTTGAGTCGAGTGCCCAACGCCGGGAGACCCTTACCTTGCTATCTGGGCTGATGGTCATTGTTGTGAGCCCGGTAGCCTTCGATAATGTGAGGTTGGCTTCGTCGCCAAGCTCGGTGGAAACACAGTCCGGGAGGCAGCTTTATAATTACTTGGCGTCCATCCTTCACATAGTAAACCCCTTCGCGCTCCCCCAAGTTTCGCCACCCAACCGTGAAGATGATTTATCTGAGGCCTACCCGGCGTTTTCCGCAGCAGTTGTCGATTGACTTCTGAAGTTCACAACTCTCTTTTTGAACATTAGTGATAGTAGCAAACATAATAATATCTTTCAATGGATACCAAGGCATTTAGCTTTAATTATAATGCAAAGTCGGAGGTGTATACACTCAAAAGAACACCATTGGTGCACCCCCAAATACGAGCCAGTTTGGGCCTGGGTTTCAACACCACCATTTCCCTAACATTGTTTGAGAAAAGTACAGACTTCCTAAAACCATTTCACAGGATGTCACAACAAACTGGAACAACAACCCTATGCAGTTCTGGCAGAACCAACTAAATTTCGCCGTGTGGTGTGCCACAACCGGGTGTGGCGTCTCTTTCAGATACCACATAAAAGACAGGAACAGCATGCTGAGCAGTAGCGTCTACAACTTTCATGTGTATTATACTATTAGGAGGATTCTCAAAGAACTAGGTACTACCACTACCTCAAGACGACGTCTGGAATCCCATTTCCAACACATACAACCGTAAGGCGTTCGAACGGATATGTGACGAATTTAACGTTTCAAAAGATTTGGATTGGAGACAGAAAGTATACCCGAACAGCAACAGTCTGGGCACCGTTCATCTTAGGGGTCTAGAGCACGGGACATACTATGCCAGAACGAAACCTGCTTTTACAGGGTTGGCGGTCGTGGGTTATACTCCGAGTTACACACCACCACCACCATTCAGAAACACAGTAAATTGGACGGACAATACTTTTAATACATCCGACATGACATTCGGGGCTGAAGTGGCTAGAGGGCACAGGTGCGATTGCAAATACTGTACATGGTTATCACCATCAAAGGCTCACGTACAGTATAGTTTACAAGACAGAAACGTGCAGAAGGGTATAGAAACAGGCGCGGATACAGAAATAATTGCAGGGGGGGTCTATACCTCCTTGAGCGCGAACCAGGTTCTGAACGACGGTTCGGTCCACGTCTGTCGACATCAGCGAAATAGTGAAAGCGAGGCGAACAGTCCCCGGCAAAATGAAGTGGAGGGGGGGGGGGGTCAGGAAATTTGTAAATGCCAGATCGCCTCAGATGCGATTTCCTGACACCTAGGCCACGAAAACAGTCATCCAACTTCCAACTATTCGAGTATTTTAGATTTTCTCCTCTTTTTTTTGGCGGGAGCATGGAGGGGGGGGGGGGGGGGTCCGGGACCCCCGTGCCCCCCCCCACCCTGTATCCGCGCCTGAGAAACCTTTATATTGGACGACGGTCTAGGGTTTAAGCAGGCCGGTGTTACCCGCCTCAACGACTCCATTCGCACATACGTCTGGACCATCCTCGCCGCACAGAAGCAAACGCGCAGTTCTATAATAAAGTCGGAACGGCGTTTGATACGCAAATACATTTATTGGCCAATGCCGAGGACGCCATCTCATCTGCGGTGGACCTGGAGAAGGCAATCCAGAATTATCAAGACGTTTTGCCCGCACCCCAATGGACTATGTATTTGGAATAGGTCTTTATATGGCGCCGAGCAATATGATACTACCAGACGACCCGGTTGACGGTTACAATAATCAGATCATAATCGCCACCGCCAATCAAAAGATCGGCCACAACGGGAACGTAAACACGGGTATCATCAAGCTCCCCCCCCCCCCCCTAATATGATCGGGCACGGAGTTGTAAGTGGAACCTATTACATAAAACCGCAAACATCCACCCCAGTACAAAGCACACCATCAAGTTCCAACTAGTGTCTCGTCAAGTTCCACCTTCGCACCCTAAATACACGAATTGGAACAGGAGTGGCATGTTCCAGCTCAGAAGCGGGGACTTGATGCACCATGAAGTTCCACCAATTCACGAATTGGAACAGGAGCGGGAACTAGTGCCACAACTCACGAGGAGGAGAAATTAGGGCTCGTCGTCTCCCTCTTGGCGATCGGACTATTCGCGCTTTGGTTTTAGAAACTCTCGGGCGGCTAAAAGTAGGAGACCAGCGATCGCCACTATTAAAGCCCAAGCATTCTCGGCGAGCCATCCGGCAGTTTTTTATAATATAGATAACAAATAGGAAACGAGACCTCCGATCAGTCCAGGCAGCGCGGCAGCCGCCTTTCAGGCTAATTTAGCCAGGAGACTGGCGAGGGCTTTTAGTTGGTTTTTGCCCACTATTTGGCTCCACCGGATGGCGCGGGTGCAGGCGCTGGTGCTGGCGCGGGTGTAGCCGCCACACCGCCAGTGAAAGCTAGAACTATGGTCCATATAGTCATGCCGACAGCTGTGAGGATGCTTACTATTGTGACGCCCTGCTCTCTGAACAGAGTGCGAAGACGCTCACCGAGTGTCGTCTCCTCGTGCAGAACCCTCGAGATTGTTTCGCGGATCCGACTTATTTGGGTGCGGAGAGCCTCACGACAAGCCGATTCAGCCTCCGAGCGAGCTTCTCTTTCATCCCGCAACGACCGCAGTCGTTCGGTGATCCGCTCGGTAGATTATCTATCATCCCGGGCTTCCTCCAGTTTTCTTTCTTCTAGCGCGATATGTTCATCCAGCGCCGTGAGTTTGAACTGGTTATGTACCAATTCGCCCCGGACCGTTTGCGGAGCCTTATCGAGGCCTCGGAGTTCGCGGAGAGGTAACGGTGGGTCGTCGTATGACCCTTGGTCGAGGTTGAGTATTCCATCTATCTTGCTTTCGCTGATCTCCATTGTGCGAATAGCGTCGGTGGCTACTCGAGGGAGCTCGCTGATATCGGCAGTTTCTATCGCGGCGGCCGTCTTCGCCATCGTTTCGTCGGTAGACTATAGGGTCTTTACAGCGCGGGCCGGCATAATTATGTTTACCACGATTCCAATCCGTGAAGCCTAGTTCGCTCTTTATGATTTGGCCACCGCACCGGTTTCCGGCAACGGTGCTCAGCGCTAGGGGTTTTCTGGTTGCTATGTTGATGATTGAGACATTTGATGATTTTAGTCGCAACCTGCCGGCCCGATCCATTTTGAACTTGGAGTAGTCGTGTCCGACAGACGGGACCATACCTTTTTCTTTCCGAGAGTTGTAATACCTATCTACGGCGTAATGGAGCATCTCCTCATGCAGTTGGGTGGTGGTCTTGGGAACTGGCAGCCCACATATTTCCTCGCCGGCTGAATTCCCTATCACGTCTATGATGGGCGTTTCGTCATCGATGTGAATGTCATCATCGATGTCATCATCATCGATGTCATCGTCTCGGTCGCGATCGAATTCTTTCATATCGTAATCAGCCATCTTTAACGATGTATTAAAGAAAAAAACATACGGGTTTAATAGAGTCAATTAGTTTCCCTGAATTATGTCTTCGCGTCAATACGGCCGCAGACTCAATCCATACCGCAGACTGCGGGAGCCCCTTGGGGCGAAAGGCGTGAGACAGAGCGTCGTTATTACGAACAACCCATCGAAGATCGACCAGAACCAGCAGCTCTTGGCCCGCTTCCCCAACCTCGGAGCTAGCGACGTCATTTTACCGGGGACTGTTCGCCTCGCTTTCACTATTTCGCTGATATCGACAGACGTGGACCGAACCGTCGTTCAAAACCTGGTTCGCGCCATCGTCAAGCAGACCATGATAGAGATTTATGGCAATGAGGCGATGTCGATCGACGACAGCGACGTCTACCATTGTTACCAGGACCTGTGGAAGACGGCGCAATAGCGCGAAAACGCGGTCTATCAGGGTATTGACACCAGCAAAAATAAGAACGTAACCAGACTTAGAATCTGGGCCTTTGACTAGGTAGATAACCACGCGAGCGACAACGCGATCGCGGCCGCTTACGCCAATCGCTTCTACATCCCGCTCTACTTTGAGTTGCTGGAGAGTCACATGCCCTACTATCAGAGTGCTTTGGCGGACCGCCTCGAATACGAACTAACGTTCAACGACTACGGGCGAGTTCTCATAGCCACCGACGTGGCATCGACGTATACGATCGATAATGTGTCGATGGAGTACGACATGGTCACGATGACCGAAATCGCGTGATTGATCAGAACCCAGTACGCCGGGCGCGTTGCCATACTTTACGACCGAGTTCTTCGCCACCGCAAGATGACGAAAGACAAAAGTGACACATTGTGTAATGTTAACGTCAACGTACCCGCGAGCTCGATGAAGGGTATACTGATGTTGTTCGAGGAGGGTCGGTTCGCGCTAGGGGCTAGAAAAAGCGACAACTTTTATAACCCCAAAATCTACAGCCAGCGCCTTCGCACGCACCAGCAGTGGGGCGAAGCGAGAAAGCAGTTTGCTGCTGGCTCTATGCGCTCCCCGGAGGTTGCCGTGGTTGCAAAAGACCTGCAGCTCTCGGACGTCTCCCTCGCACAGTTCCTGACTACCAAATACGCGTTATGGCTAGACATGCGAGCTAGCGACGACGAACAAATACACGGTAGTGCACGCCAAGTTGAGAACGCTAGCGAGGGTGTGACGATCCAGATAACCAAAGAGGCGGATGGAGCTGGGCAATTGAACGTGTATCTATATATAATCACAGACGCACAACTCAACATCGAAGATGGTCGATACGTCTCAGCACTCTACTGAAAATAAAAATAAAGTTTGTGATGCCCACTCTGCCATAATATGTGGGCAGACAGGATGCGAAAAAACGGTTTTCATCCTCGACTTGCTCGAGGGGCCCTACCACGATGCCTTTCGACACATTGTGATCCTGTGTCCCACTGTGCGGCACAACGATACTTATCAGCGGCGCCCGTGGATATGGACCGACCCTGGGGTATACGTTATTGACCCCGGCGACAGGCTTCACAATTGGCTGCGTGGTTTATACCAAATCCTTCAGGGTGAGTCCACCCTATACGTGATTGACGACTGCTCGGCCAAGGCGGCGATGACCAAAAAGAAGGACATGCTCTCCGAGCTCGCATTTTCGGGCCGGCATGTGGGGCAAAGCGTATTGATCTCCACTCAGAAATACAACGCCGTCCTCAAGGATCTGCGCGAGCAACCGAAATGGGTCGCCTTCTTTCACTGCAAGGACCGAGACTCATTCGATGACTGTCTTCGAGAGAACGACGTTATCCCAACGTTATTCGACAGATGCTTTCGGAAACTAAGGACGCCAAGCTTCTGCTAAAGACTGATCAACCAACTGCTTGCAAAGTAATAAGTATTTGCTCAGCAATTGCTTAACGCTCGTTAGTAACTGCATAAAATACTGAGCAATTGCTGAACAAATACTTAACAATGCTTAACAATGCTTAACAAATGCTGAACAATGCTTAACAATAGTTAACAAAATGCTGAACAATGCTTAAGAATGATGAATAAATGTTGAACAAATGCTGAACAATGGTGATCATAAGTATCGGGTGGTGCGCTTGGCAATATGTTAAACTTATGAGGCTAGTCAGGATAGTACTAATTATTAAAAATAAAATAATGAACTGCGACGAACTTCTCGATCAGCTAATGGAACAGACAGTCGTGTCGACTGCCGACACGACTGGACCTGTAGGAACCGACACGATTGTACCTGTAGGAACCGACACGGTTTCTTTCCTGAAAGAAAATGAAAACACAGACGCGACGCGAGCGGCTAGCTGCGCTGGTTGCTGGGGGCAATCGCAGCAGTATTTCGGTAGGCGTTCTCAGTTTGTCAGGTGGACAAAATGTCAGATGTCGAGGTTGATAAAATGTATGCGCGATACGAATCTAAATTGGGGGCAGAGATGACGAAAATTCTTGAGGCGGCGGATATTCATTTGTACGTTACCTATATCCGAAACCGCGGGGTTGATTGGTGATTTAATGACTGACCCTTTTGTAGGACACACTCTTAGAACAGCCTGCTGCTCAATTTATCACAAGTTTGGAATGTACTTAGCTCCGCTGACAACCGTGTTGAACACGGTTAAGCACTGTCAATTTGGACATATATGCCCACGAACTATACGCTCAGAAAATAATGATACAAGACGCACCTGCGAGAGTGACGGAACAGCAATCACCGATTGCACTTCCAACTCCGATTGATCCCCCAACTGCACAGGTGCGGTTGGATGAACCCTCAACACTGTTGAGTCCGATTGCCCGACACAAAAACCCAAAAAGACAGGCAGCTGGGCGGGAAGCGGCGGCCACCTGAAAAGCTAAACAAGATAAAATACTCGCCGAGCTTCGAGAGGCCAAACAGTCGTTATTGGTTCCAGCCGCTCCTCCAATTCACTAATTGGAACAGGAGCACCAATCGCAATTGGAGTTGGGGGCAGAAACATCAAAATACCCGAAGACAGCTGCAGTTAAATCATCGCAGGAACTGTCGGAGCAATCGTGGAGTGCTGTAGCTCCTACCTGGATCATCATGTGGGCTGTTGGTGGTGGTCTGGCAGTTGTTGGCACCCTGTGTGAGCGGAACTACCTTTCGAGACAACCCCCAACAGTGTTGGAGGCGGTTCCGAAGAAAGTTACGAAACCGATTGCGCCCCATTTAAACATTGATCGCGATTCCTTTTGTATGCAATAATCACTATATGTAATGGCTAAAAACGATGGTAAAATGATAGTGAATGCGCTTTATCACGCCGTGGTGATATCGGGTCTCAGTATCGGGTGGGCTCGACTATCAAAGATGACCTCCGGAGGGCCCGCTCCCAAATTGGACATGACTGTGAGAGACGTAGGTTTCGTGACCTTAAATTTAATGATCGCAGTTTAGACTCGAGATTATCTAATTAAAGCTGGAATTCTACCCGCTAATATATGGAAATAATGGTTGAGATGATGATAGGTGGTGCGGTGTTGAACGCATTGGCGTTCGGCGGTGGCAACTATTTATTCTCGTTAATAAGAAAAAACTCGGACGCGGATGAGGAGCGCAAGCGTCACGATTTAGCTGTAGAACAACTCAATAGCGCAAAGGAAGCACGGTCGGAAAAACGAACCGCCCGTCTGGACTGGATCATCGAAGAGCTTCGCTGCGAGAATCACGCCGTGCAAACTTTCCGGAACGTTGTAGAAGCCAACCGCGAGTACGCGCTGGCATATCAGCAGAAAAGTCTAGCGCCGCTGGATCCCGAGCCCCAACTTTCAGATTTCTATGTACCGTCAGAGACCCAAAACGACCGCGAGATCGCGTTCATCGTCATGGGGATGGTTGCGACGGGTCTCATCAGCTACTATATATCGGCGCGAATCAATAAGCAAAAGCAATAATTATTTAAAAAAAACTTTTTAAATATATATAGAACGATGTTCGTTGAGGAGCTTTATTTTGCTCCGATCGATGTAGGCTACACGGCCCTTAAACACCGTTTATCTGGCGCAAAGGGTCTGACCAGTCTGGCCCAAGACTCTCTAGAGACTTGGCGCGAGGACGAAAAAGGGGCGACCCTTTTTGCAAAGCGGATGTTAGATCCCCCCCCCCCGAGTTCATCCAACCGCACCTGTGAAGTTGGGGGAGCAATCAAAGATTGAACGGCAGCTGCAGCGAAACTTCTAACAAAGGTTTAGTATTGACGACGCAGTTACCGGACGATCTGGCGAGGGCATGTTGGAGACTGTTCGACCTACTAGAATACCTCGCATACGATGGACACGCGCAAACTTAATACCAAACTATCGGTTCGCATAGCGCGCAAGTTAGCGAACACGTACTACAGCCATCGCGGCAGCGACCAAGGTTTCCGAATACGCCGCCAAGGAATGGCTCAAGAAGCAAGCCATCTGGCAGATCTATTTGCCCGCGCCTCACAATATTCCGCAGCCGAACGAAGTCCATCAAGCAGACCTCCTGTTTCTCCCTCACGATCGCGTCGGTCGCAAGACGTACAAGTACGTACTGACAATCGTTGACGTAGCGAGTCGCTATAAGGAGGCTGAGCCACTGGCCACTAAAGAGTCTAAGGGGTTGGCCGAGGCTCTTTCCCGAATATATAAGAGGAGTCCTCTCAAATGGCCGAATCTTCTCCAGGTCGATCCCGGCCGCGAGTTCATGGGCGCGGTCTCTCATCTATTAGCTAAGCACGACGTTTCTGTTAGACGCGGCCGTGTCGACATCCACCGGGACCAGGGTATGGTGGAGCGGTTCAATCGAACCCTGGCTGAGAGGCTGTTCGGGCACCAATATGCCAAAGAGCTCGTAGTCCCTCATACGCGATAGACCGAGTGGGTGACCATGCTGCCCGCCGTGGTCTCCGCACTGAACGGAGAGGTGACCAGATTGATCGGTAAGAAGCCAGTAGATGCCATGAAGTCTAAAAAGGTGTCGTACAAACCATCCGCCGTCTCTCGCAGGCGACCCGTTGGTTTAGCGGAGAAAAGGCTTCCATCGGATGTTGCCGTCCGGTACCTCTATCAACCGGGAGAGCTCGAAGGTGGTCACCGCCGCGCGACTGATCCCGTGTGGTGTGTCAATGTATATCATCTGGATCAATCTATTACCAAACCCGATGAGCTCGTGCTCTACTATTTGGATGATGGTCCATCGCGCGGGTTTGTTCGCGAAGAACTTCTTGCGGTGCCTTCTGACACCCAGCTACCCCCAAACCGTCCGTCGTCATAGTCGGTCATACTCTCGTGAGAGTCTTTATTATTCTCCCCTTTTTTAGAGTTCTATCTTTGTTGTACCTATAGGCTCGGTGTGTACCCCGTCTTCCATCACTTTCCTCATGTCGTAGTACGCCGACAACCCCAACTTCTCCTAATCGTACGTCTTCATCACACCGTTATCCATTCGGAATCCCCTGTTCTCCGCCATGTCCCTACCCCCTTCGAGAGCACTCTTGTAACTCCCCAAGTCAGATCGTTAGATCTCCTCGACATCCTCTTGGCCGAGTGCTTAGTTTGTTCGTCCCCGCTAACGTAGTAACACTTGCTGCACAGCGCGATGGCTCTATCCCAGTGGAATTCCAGCTTGAACAGTCCCGGAGTTCTGTTGCTCCATTTATCCCACGCCAACCACTCGACCTTCTCCTTATTGAACTTTCACTTCATCTTCTTTCTCACCACCGCCGCCAGCGTCTTCTCCGACAGCGCGAAGTACATGCTATCAGTTTCCATCTGTATAAGTTCGAAATCTCCGCGATCCACGTACTTGTCCAAGAAGTCGTAGTAGAACTGCAGCATCCGGAGCTTGGCCAACTGGTAGACCGCTATGCCACACTGAAACGGTCTGTTGATCACCACTCGAGTCTTCCTGCTCGATATCTCGTAAGCCTCCCCAATCTCATCCAGGTGTTCGAACCACGCCGACCTAAGTGCCCGGTCGACAGTCTTCTCATCCTTCGTATAAGTGGTGTTCACGTGTCTCTCTTGTGCCTCTGTCAGCTTACCATAACACGCGTTGCCAACCAGTTTGTATATCTCCGCCAATACCGCCTTGCTCTTGTCGACGTCCCCCGTCCGTCTGGCGGTGGTGACCTCTTCCACAAACCATAGGAACGGTTTGCCGGGCGTGTAGTATATCAACCTATGCACCGCCTTGACGACCAGTCCGTGCTCCAGATACCACTTTAGCAGCGCGGAGTATATCATCATCTTCTTGGCGGACAGTGCCCCAACGAGCTTTCTCTGTCCTTCAACCCTATTCCTCCCAGTCATGGTCAGATAGTCCTTCATGTGCTGAGGAACCTCGGTCTCGTCGACTTCTCGATTAACGAACAGCGGCGACATTTCCGAGAACTTTTATCGCAACGTTTCCGGGACCTCTATATCCAACTCCGCAAATCCGAACCAATCGTCGCGCCTGACCTTCCTCACTAAACGTTTTATATACGACTGTCTTTCCGGGTCGTCACACGTCCATATGTTCTCCTCCCAGCACGGCATGTCTTTCGATAGGGTAGACAGGTACAGCGCATTGGCGTCGTAACCCACCACCGCCTTGCACATCTTCTCCTCCCGACTCCCTACCTGACCCCTGATCGTCGACCTGCCAGCCTCTGCGTATCTGGAGAACACTATGGACGGACCACCGACCAACCCCTCCTTCATCATCGCGTAAGTCCCATCCTTCGGCGCCCACAGATCGGGTGTGTCCACCTTCCCATCGATCGACCCGCGAAGCAGGTACTGAACGGAAACACCAGGCAGAGACACAGCGTCCTTGAGTATGTCCACACCTCTCCCCCTTTAGAACTCCGTCATTTTAGTCAGTGCCTCCAGGAACGGTCCGACGTCCAAGTCGTTGTAGTGTCGCAACCATTCCTGGAACGTCTTCATCCCCTTTTCTCGGAAGACCTTCTTGCACTCTTTCCACTCGGACAACGATAGTAGGAACTCACCCTTCAACTTAAAGTACCACTCGGGATAGTCGGGCAGCCCCGGATGGTCGAGTTTTTCTGGGGAATTGAACCACTCGTACGGGAAGTGAGACTTTACCGTTTTACAGTCCTTAACCCACCGGTCGTACGTGGTACCGGGTCCCAGATACTGGATGATGTCGAGAAATATAAACTCCGGGGTAAAGAAAAACATAGTCGTGCTGGCCCTCTTCCCGACCACCACCTTATTTACGGTGGCCGCCAACTTCTCGACAAGTTACCGCTGGATGACGTTCAGGTCGTACCTGCTGCAGTCCCCACCACCGGGACTTGGTCGATCCACGAGACAATCTTCTCTCTCTGAGTTTTCGACAGCATCTCTATGTCGGTCGGCAGATACTTCTTCCCAACCCCCTCCCTGATGTCATTACCTCTCCTCTGCAGCTCAGTCACGAACTTCTTGACCAGCGTGTCGGGATCTCGTTCGCAGATTTGGTGATCCCCTCGTGCATCGTATGCCCCAACGACACCGATATAGGAACGTGCTCGACCTCGAAGGTCAGGTCTTTGGTGGGTCGCGTGATTTTCGACTTGTCGAGATACGCCTCGAAGTCGTAGACAATCTGGTGAGGGTAGAGAGTCGTCTCCTCCTCGCGCGGCGGTGGTTGATAATGGGGATTCCCCTCATTCAACCACTCGCACTCCTACATCACCACCAGCTCGTAACACGCCTCCCGTATCTTGGCGTCTTGTATTTTCGTCCTCTTGTACAGCGATCCCGCGTTATCTCTCCTACAATGCGTCGGACACCCTTGCCAGTAGCATCCGTGAAACTGAAAAACGGTCTTGGTCTCGTGACAGTAGCCGTCTACCGGATCGCGGCCACCCACCTCTCGCCACCGTGACCGCATCTAGCGTGATGTATGTGCTTTCCCACCCTCTCCTCTTCTCTGCTCAACCATTGAATCGACATCGCGCTCGCTGACCCCTTTGGATAGAACGCCTTCTCGTAGGCCGACTGCGGCCTATCTTCCCACCCATGCAAGTGGTCGCGTGCCTGTGCATGTTACACGACTTTGTGAACCGTTGTTGACATCCGGAGCACCCGTACTCGTTCGTCAACTTGCGTAGGTTCTTTATGAAGAACGAGTGACCTCCAAGCATTCATATCGTCATAGTATTCACCGCAACCGCGTCGTAAGTTGCCGGAGACTTCATGAGGTACCACACTCCGTCGTTGGTGGGCTCGTAAACGCGAATGCCCAGCTTGAAGCACTCTTCGATCTTCTTAATATCGTCCAGGCGGATTCCCTTACTACCCGGTCCGTTATCGTGCCCGAGGTATTCGCGAGCCAGAGCTCGTGCCTTCTCACAACAGCGGTCGGGTCTCCCTCCACGGTGGATGGCTATGCACCTAAACAGACACAAGTAGTCGTCGTACGTGTCGACGGAATATATTCCTTTTTCTGTCTTAACCAATCGGGGAGTTTTCCCGCTCCCATGAGAAGTTGTTGCGCATCTATGATCATCTTCACCTCGACCGATATCCAACGAACGAAGGTCCATTTTGTGTTTGGTCTGTCTACTTTGTCTATGTCCATTCGACCTTTCTCTCTATCGGATATCCAACTCTCAGCTTTGGCAATCTCGTTTAACCACGGACTGCCCGGTGAGTTTTTGTGAAAGATCATAGTAGCGTCGGTCTCGATGTTACTAATAAGATACGAGCACGAATACCTCAGATAACATGCCGTGGTCATCTCTGGACGAATTGTATTCATTATGCGATTAGCAATCTCCCCGTCTACCTCCCTCTCGAAGGTCCAGACCATCTTCCTCCTACCCCTATCAACAGTTTCCCTAGCTTCGGCATATTCGGCAAGAACCCTGGGACCCTCCTCCACCAAATCTCAGGCGAGCTCTCTCCTCCTGTTAGCAGGCCTCCCCACCAGACCTTGATAAATCTTAGTGTAGTACGACTTGTATAGTGTTTTTTTTTCTGTATGCGCTGGGATCTTCTTTTACACGCTGCGCGTAAGCGGTGGCACGCAGACTGACCGTCGTCTCGTTCTCCAATTTCTCGGAGCGTTTTTCGGGGTCGGCAGGCAGTCGTCCGGTCGAAACCGCACGCCGCAGCCTCTCCTCGCGAACGACGCGTCACTTATCCTATCTGCTATAGCTTTCTTCAGTCTCAAACCTCTTAGGGAAATTCCCTAACTCTTAGCTTGCTCTCTCATTTTCTTTATGGTAGGCATTATACTGAGTATAACCAATGTATTCTTATCTCTAAAAATGTGTAAATCGTTATTTTATTTTTAATAAATGTATGACAGATTGTTGTATATACTGAGTATAACCAATGGATTCTTATCTCTAATAGAGTTTAAATTGTTTATATTTATGACAGATTGTTGTATATACTGAGTATAACCAATGGATTCTTATCTCTAATAGGGTGTAATCTCATTGATAACTTCTCATCCGGGCTAGGAAGTATAATGGTTGGTGAAATATTATTTGCACTCTTCTCATCCATACCGTGATAACAGTGGGGGGGGGAATCCAAGTAGTATATGAGAGTCAACAACGATACCACCTTCCTGATGGAAGCCACCGCGCGTAGCGGGGCGGTTTCCAGAGGGAGGTGGTATCGTTTTGACTCTCATACATGTATATACTACTAAGCGTTTACATTTACATACCCAGGCGAGACACAGCAGCGTTGCAATATCAATAACGCTCGTTAAAAACAACATAAGTACGAAACCCAGGTTAGACACAACATAATTTACCTGAAAGCACATCAAAACACAACTGTACCTAAATTGATGCCAAAACAACACAAGTATGATAACCCAAGCTGCACATACCGGAAATTCTTCCCCGGGGGAATATTTCCAGGCTCGACGCTGGAAAATATTCCCCTGCGGGGGGGGGGGGGGGGAGGGGGGGGTGGGGGTGGGGTGGGATTTCCGGGGGGAGAATTTCCTGTGACACCGGTACTATTTTAGCGTCCCTCTCTCCCGGTCTGACTTTAATACAATGGAGTTTATGGGGTGTTGGTAGCGTACCTTCACTTTTGGGAAATGGTAGCGGGCCTTCGTGAAGCAGGGGACAACTTAATTAACTAACTGCTTGGAGATCAAATCATAACAGTGGCAGCAATTCAGTTATACCTGATATTTTGGTGAAACATGAGTCATGGTAACAACGAAAATCAGTGAAAACAGATTGATTACAAATTGTGATAACAACAATGATGTGGAGTGATGACAATGTCTAATATGAGGGCATGAGCGATGTTTTAAATAATTAAACCTGGGCGACTGCGGGAGGAGTCATAAGGGACAACTTCGATCAGCGATTCATGTAATAGACACAACCAGTCAACACACGACTGGAATGGGTCTCATGCACGGGGTTGGGTATCACACAGCGGGGGTGGGGTATCATAAGCTGGGTGGGGGGATCACACAGCGGGGGTGGGGATCACACAGCGGGGGTGGGGTATCATAAGCTGGGTGGGGGAATAATCACACAGCGGGGGTGGGGTATCATAAGCTGGGTGGGGGAATCACACAGCGGGGGTGGGGATCACACATCGGGGTGGGGTATCATAAGCTGGGTGGGGGAATCACACAGCGGGGGTGGGGATCACACAGCGGGGGTGGGGTATCACACAGCGGGGGTGGATCATAAGCTGGGTGGGGGAACACACAGCGGGGTGGGGTGGGGAATCACACAGCATGGTTGGATATCACAGGCTGGTTGTGGGGATCACACAGCAGGGTGGGGTATGATAAGCTGGGTGGGGGAAATCACACAGCGGGGGTGGGTATCATAAGCTGGGTGGGGGATCACACAGCGGGGGTGGGGAATACACACAGCGGGGGTGGGGTATCATAAGCTGGGTGGGGGAATCACACAGCGGGGGTGGGGATCACACAGCGGGGGTGGGGATCACACAGCGGGGGGTGGGGATCACACAGCGGGGGTGGGGTTCACACAGCGGGGGTGGGGTATCATAAGCTGGGTGGGGGAATCACACAGCGGGGGTGGGGGTGGTCACACAGCGGGGGTGGGGATCACACAGTGGGGGTGGGGTATCATAAGCTGAGTGGGGGGAACACACAGCGGGGGTGGGGATCACACAGCGGGGGTGGCGTATCACACGCGGGGGTGGATCATAAGCTGGGTGGGGGAACACACAGCGGGGGTGGGGAATCACACAGCATGGTTGGTATCACACGCTGGTTGTGGGGATCACACAGCAGGGTGGGTATCATACAGCGTGGTGGGTGGGGGGGGGCGGAAAATTAGTGGGTGGTGGGGTAATGGGTACTGGGAATTGTACGGGTTACTAAATGTCTACGGTCTAGATAATATGTGGCCAATTGGAAACCAAGATATAGGGAAATACGCACCACTGGTACTGTAGTTGTGGATTAGGTTCGGTTAAATATGTCGGGTTTGGGTGAGGGTCGGATATTGGGTGCGTCTGTGAGTTGTCCTCGGGACGAATGTCAATGGACGCTGTGCGCTCACTTGTATATAGCCTTCAGTCCGGACGTTGTCCGCAAATCCAGCCCTTTGATGGCTCGTAAAGACTCCGAGGACAACATTAGGACAATGAGCACCATATTTGGAATCCGCGGACAATATGTGAAAGTTGTCCCTGATTCCGCACAGTGGATTGGTTGGAATGTGTAATAGGATACCGGGACTTTCCCACTTTGACGAAATGTGAAAGTTGTCCCGCATAGCTGATTGGTCACGTGTGATCGGATTATCCGGGAACATACGGGATTTCCCGAGGAATGTTAGTGAAAGATGGCGGCGGTCTTCAACTCGTCTGGATAGTGTGGTAGAATTAATATTAAATATAACGGATAAAATGGGTTATGTGAACTATGAGGACGATAC